>RQSC01000062.1:78447-111469 GCA_013416795.1 Prasinococcaceae sp. CCMP 1430
GGGCCGCGCGCCGCGCGTAGCGCGCGGCGCGCCCCGCACGCAGCGCACGTACCTTCTTCTTGTTGTCCACATATCTGTCCGCCTTGGCGCCCTTGACCGCCATCGCAGCGGCGCCGGACGGCGCGCCGGGCGTCGAGTGGCACCCGGTCGCCACGTCGCAGCACAGCGTGCGGGGCGGCCGCCGAGCCAATACGCGCGTGCGCGCCCGCCCCGCCGCCGCCCGCCGACAAAAGCAAAACGACACCAAATTTTATCCGTCGTTTCAATATGATTGAATATCTTCATCGAGTGCCGCGGCTCCCGCCCGGATCGTCGCGCCCTTCCGTCGAATCCCGCGGATGCGGCGAATCCGCACGGCAAGAAAAAGCGCGCTCGTGTTCGGCGCCTGGCGCTGACGGAAATCGCATGCGTTTTGACCTGCCGCCGGCATCGGGGCGCATTGACCGGCGGCGCGCGCGCCGATCGGCGGCACCAACCCAAAAAAGCTAATAAGGGTATTTCTAAGACTAGGGTTCAATTCTGCGTGTGCGTATGCACAGTCCATGTGCGCAGGCACGCGCCTAGCTACAGTAGCTAGCTAGCGCCTGTGCACGTGCCTGTGCACCGTGCACGTGCCTTTGCCTAGAGCACCTCCAATAGTGCGCAGTCAGTTGGCTTGCGTGCTTCTTGTGAGACTGCCCGCCGCGTGGCCGGCACATGTAGCCGCACGGCAGACTGCGTAGGGTGAGTTCTTGAGAGCCTGCATCGTGGTCATCACAGTGCCACAAATGGCTGTGTCGCTGTCTCGGGCCGGGTGGGCACGCGGGCACACAGGTGCGCTGTCCATCATCCCGAATTCTTCTGCTGTTTGATGAGCAAGGAGAACTTCGCCTCTGCCTCGACGTACTGCGAAAACGTGTCGCGCTTGCGGAAGTGAGTCTTGTCGACGGGGTCGAGCTCATCCTCCTCATAGACGTAGGCATCCTTTGACGTGCTCAGGCCGTAATTGGGCACGATAGTGTATCCAGCATTCAGCCGCGAGTTCATCTTCTTGCTCATCTCGAAGACCAGTTTGGAGTCTTCGTCCTTGTCGTAGCCTTCAGGCATGGGGGACCCTCGGCGAGCATTCTCCTCTGCCTCCTTGGCCTGCGTGTGCGCGAGACGTGAAGCGCCAGCGGGATGTCGTACACGCACGAGCGGGAGCGTGCGTCAGATGCAGGCTCGGGCACTTGCGCACGAGCGGGGCGGCGCGCCTTTGTCCGCTTTACACGCGCGCGTGCCGGGCTGTCCACGCACCCTGGCAATAGCGGCGCGCTCGGCGATCGTCTGCTTTGGCTTGAACTTCATGCCCTCGTCGACTTCCTGCATGTCGAGCAGACCCTGGCGCACCTCCTTACGTAAGACTTGGCCACGAAGTTTAGTGTCGTGGTGTCCGGGCACCCGGCTTGTTCCACCAACGTCACGGCTGCTTTTCTGGTGGCTTGGGGGAAATGGAGGGGAGGGGGGGGGGGGAAGGGGGGAGCAAGGGCACGCGCGCGGCACTCGTCTGCGGGACTGACCCCGAACGCGCGTGGGCGACGGCGCGCTTGCTGTGCGTGCGCGGGTCCAGGCGCGCTGCGGGGCGGGGCGCGCGCACGCGCGTGTGGCGCTCCCTCGCTTCCCTACACCTCTCCCCCGGCCAACCCGCCCCCTCTCCAAAGCAGTCGCCCTCGCGCCCCCAGAGCGCGCACACGCATGCGCTCGCCGCCGCCCGCGCGCGGCGGCGCGCAACCGCACGCGCGCGTGCCCCGCTTTGGGCACTTGGACCGAGATCTGCACGACCGAGCCATCAGATGGGAGCGCTACCACCAGACATTGGAACCCTAGTGCATACCTTAAATCACACGCACTGTAACCCTTACTGCACTCGTCTGCTGCACTCGTCTGCAACTATGGCTGACTGTCGGGGTGACGCAGGTGGGGCAGGGGGAGCGAGTGGCGGTGGCGGGGGTGCAGATGTAGGATGTCACGGGCGTGGTGGTGTTGGCTCGCACGCGCTGGCACGCCGGCACGGGCGCGCGCCGCGCCCCGCTGGCGTGAGCGGTGCAGGCGCAGGCGCAGGGGGCGGGCGCTGTGGCGTGCGGGAACTGCGGCCATAGGGCCCTCGTTCCCGCCGACGACGGCCGTCGGCTCGGATGCGTGGAGCGCGTTCGGGCGAGCGGCTTCCGGCGAGTGGGACGGTGCGCTCGTGGCGTTTGACGCGCTCAGTGGCGCGCCACTGCCGCTGCCCGACCGCCTCGTGCCCGAGGCGTTCCGGGAGTGGGGGGAAGCGCTCTACGATCGGCAAGCCGAGTCGCACGTGCTCGCTGACGACGAGCGACTCGAGCTACGAACGCGGCTCGTGGACCCCGTCGCTGGCTGCGAGGAGGACGCAGTCAGTTTCGAGGAGGAGCTCAGGGACGTGCTGCGCGGCGCGACGGAGGACAAGACCATCCTGCCCTCGGGCGCGTTCTCCGCTGGCTGCCGCGTACTGCCGCGCGCAGGTGATGAGTTTTTGCTCGAGTGCGCAGTGCCACTCGCGCGGGGAGACGAGCGCCTTAGGTACAGGCACTACATACGCGAGCGCGCAGGCGGAGAGCAACCCGCCGTGCGCCTCCAGGTGATTGCAGAGCGGCGCGTTGGCGAGCACCACACCGCGATGGGGCTCTCGCAGCCGCTGCCGCCTTCCACATGCGCGGGGAGCTACCCCGAGTGGGGTAAGGGTGGCATCGTGCGCTGCGCAGAGGAGGAAGCCGACCGCAACGATTCTGAGGGGCCTTCGCCGCGGGCCTTCCTCGACGGCCCTGGCGTGGCCGAGCGCGCCTGTGTGGTGCTCGGAGAGGGTCCTGGGGGCCAGACCGTCAACGATCTGGGCGAGCCGTGGCTCGCGCTCGATGCGTCCCGCAGCGTCGACTCAACGTCCCTACCACCGCTCGTCCCGCTGCTCGCGGGCGCTTTCGGTGCGTACCATGCGGCCAGCGCTACGGCCGACGGCTCGCTCGTGATCGTCGCCGGCCACCGCGATGGGTGCATTGTGCGCGCGTACGACTCGAACGGCCGGCTCGACTACGTGCAACTCGCCCAGCGATCCTAATATGCAGCGCACGCACGCACGCAGCGCTGCGCGCGCGCACCATCGCTCAACACCTGGCGGCTCGGGGCCGCCGTTTACTGTACAGTGAGAAATGAAAAAGAATTACGACCCTGTGGCGGCGTGGCGCGAGCGAGCGCCCCCAGGCTCTCAACTACTTGTGCTGCGTGCGTCTACGGTCCTTCACTTCTTGGTGCACTTGTATCGTCGGCAAAGCTTCATGTAGTACTTCTGCGCGTGGCTGCGCACCTGCACGGCGGTGCGCGTCCCAACGTCTGCGGCGATGGCCTCAAAGTTTTCCGCGCCGTACTTCTTGACCGCCACATGGAAGCGCTCGCATTCATCCTTGCTCCAGTAGCGAGTGCTTGCTGAGCCGGCACCGCCGCCGTGCGCATTTGGGCGTGGCTTGGGGCTCCGCTTCTTCACTCCGCCTCCAGCCGTAGAGCCGGTAGCCCGCGTCTTCTTGGTCGATCTGAAGCTCTCTTCGATCGCGGTCTGCCTGCTCGTGGGCGTGGGAGTGTCCACCGGCACCAGCACGGCCGGCGCGTCCAGCACGGGCGGCACTGGCACACGCATCATGGCCACGGCGACGGTATCCGCTGAGATGGGGAGACGTGCCGTCATGCATACCTGGGAGGATGCCATAGTCGTGCCTTCACGCGAGTGCCTCTCCGTATCCGTCTGGTGCTCTCTCGCCCGAGTGCGTCGTGCGGTGCGTCTCCGCTTGTGGTGCGCACAGTGGCGCGCAACGGTGAGCGCATGGAAGGCGCGCGTGCGTGCGCGCGTGCGCGTGCGCGCCTTCGCGCCCCCCCCCCCCTCCTGTTCGATTGCACGATGCACGGGGCACGGGCCACTCGATTGCACGGAGCACAGAGCACGGGGCACGGGGCACGGGGCACGGCGCGCGGCGCGCGCGCGACGCGCGCCACGACGCCCGTTCGTGCCCGCGGAGGCTATCCGCATCGGGCGAATGTTTTGAAAAGGTCTCCCGTCTCTCGTCATGATCAAAAATCGTACAGTAACGGTCGCCGCCAGTTGGCAGCCAGGGGAGCGCGCGCCCGGCTGCGGCGATGCGCATCGGGATTGCTGCTGCTCGCCAGGAGGAACAGGAACGCCGCGCGAGGCCTGCATTGCCGAGCCGCTGCCGCTGCGGTCAAGTGCCGGGGGGGGGGAAGCGCTCGCGGGACGGCCGCGGTCGCGCGGGACTGCTCGCAGGACGGCCGCGGCCGCGCGAGCGGACCGATGTTGCGCGGAGGTCCGCGGGCGCGCACGCGCGGGGACGGCGCACCCGCAGGCGGCCGCAGCTCGCGTTTTCCCCACCATTTCCGTCCCGAAAAAGAAAAATTAAAATACTGTAGTTATGAAGTGCTGAGCTGGCGGGGCGCTGCCCGCCACTCTCGCCCGCGCTCGCGCGCGCGTGCGCGTGCGCGTGCCTGCCAGCCCCTGCCGCGGCGTGCCATGGCGGGTGACGGCGGAGGAACCGGCGCGCGCGCTCCACACGTGGAGTTCTTCTTCGACGTGGCGTGCCCGTTCGCGTTCGTGGCGTCCTACAAGGTGGAGGCCGCCGCCCGCGCCGCCGGTGCGGCGGGCGTCGAGTGGTCGCCGGTCGCTTTGGGCGGGGTGTATAGGGACGTGAAGGCGCCGCAGGGGACGCGCTCAGCGTCAGTGGTGATGTGCGCAGCGAAGTGTGCCATGGTGGGCAATGACCTGCGCGTGATGGCCGCGCGTGCGGGGGCGCCGCTGTGTGGCAACACGCGACACCCGGTGCGCACGCTGCGCGCGCTGCGATGCATATGTGCGGCTCCGCCGAAGGACCGGGCTCGTCTCTCACGCGTGCTCTTCGAGGCGTACTGGCGCGATGGGCGAGACCTCGGAGACGAGGCTGAGTTGATACGCGTGCTCACTGCGTTTGATGCCTCCCGTGCCGCTGGGCTGCTCGCCGCCTCCGAGAAGGAGGATGTCAAGGTGCGGTGCGCAACGCGAGCGTGCGCGTGCTGCGCGCGCAGTCGATCGCGCGCATTTCGCTCACCCATCTTGCGCGCACGTTCGAACTTGCCCGCTCGCACACGCCCAGGCGGCGCTGCGCGAGCACAGCGAACGGCTTGTCGAGTTGGGAGGATTCGGAGTGCCCGCGTATGTCGTGCGGCGGCCTTGGCCTGGCGGAGTGGACGGGAAGCTTTGGTGGGGACAAGACGTCCTGCATTTCGTGGCTGCGGATTGCAGAGAGCTCGACACTCCCGAGCTACCACAACCGAGGCAGTTGCGACTCGAACCTACTGCCAGAAAGCCTCGGTGTGTGTTCTCGAAATCTTTGCCTTTGAGTCGCCGCTCGCGCACGGGTGCGCCTGCGACAAAGACCAACATCCTGACGAAAATGCGCCCCCCCCCGCGCGCACGAACGCACGAACAGCACGCTTGTGCTGTACGAGGACGTGGCCAGCCCATTCTCCTACTTGGCGTCGACGGCCGCGGAGGCGCTCGCCGAGCGCTGTCGGGTGCGCCTACTACGCCGACCGGTCCTCGTGGGCGCTCTCTTCAGGGAAATTGGCACGCCCATGGTGCCTATTGCTCATGCGGGTGAGGCCAAGGCTGCCTACCTGCGCAGAGAGATGGAGGCATGGGCGGCTGCACGGGGTGTGCCCATCTGTGTGCCTCACCCGCACTTCCCGCTGAGGACAACGCTTGCGCAGCGCGTGCTTGCGGGGCTTGCGCATGTGGTCGAGGCCGCGGACGAGGGCACGGCCGCCGAGCAGCGTGCGCGTGCACGGCTGTCTGCCGCATCGCGCGCGCTATACACCGCCGCGTGGGCGCGCGGCGAGGACGTTGGCCAGCCCGGTGTAGTGGTCGCGGCGCTGGAGGCGGCCGGTTTTGGCGCCCTCGGGGCGCGCGAGGTCGTCGACAAGGCTAAGGTGAATGGCGGTGATGCGCTCCGGTCCAACACCGCTGAGGCCATCGCCGCGGGCGCATGCGGCGTGCCTACCTTTGTGGTGGATCTGGTTGAGAGGGGCGGCCAAGCCGCGAACACGCCCGCATCCTGCGCGCTCGTGTGGGGCCAGGACCGCATGCATGTCGTCGAGGAGTTGCTGCGCGGATGGGCGCCCCCTTCGCGCCTGCCATCGGCGCGGCTATAGGAGGGACCCGACGTCCTATTAACAACAAATAGTCACTAGACTAGTACTAGACTCGCACATCACGGCTGGCCGTTCGCTTCACCGTCCGCCTTTGAGACGAACGGATCCTCGTCGTCCTCGTCCTCTTCCTCGTTCCCAAGCGACCTCCCCAGCACTAGATCGTAAAAGCCGCCACCGCACACGGCGCCAACGATGGGCGCCAGGATGTACACCCAGAATCCGTCGCGCGGCCCCGCGATTGCTACGTCACCCCAGCCCGCGATAGCCGCCACGATGCGAGGCCCGAAGTCGCGAGCGGGGTTCCACCCAGCCTGCGTAATTGGCGCGTACAGGCTAAGGTTGACGCCCACGAGCGCGCCAATCATGAACGGCACGGCCACCTTTGCGTTTCCTCCGCCGATGGCAGTGTTGCGCGGGTCGGTGAGCGCGAAGATCACGAAAGCCAGCAGCGCGGTGCCCCATGCCTCCACCAGGAAGGCGTGGCCGAGGCTGCACGCCTGCAGATTGTTTGAGACGGCTGTGGGTGGGCCGGCGCGTGGATGAGAGTAGGCGGTGCGCATGCGTGCGCGGCAAGCGTGGCACGCGAGGCTGTGGGCGTTAGGACGCTGAAGGGTCGCTCAGGGGGGCCGCCCGCGCGCGGCATGCACGCGTTCGCCGGCCTGCTCGCTCGCTCGAACGCGCGCACGCACCATCCGCCTCTCCCGTGTGCGCGTAGAGGTACGGGTTCGGGAAGTACTCGCCGAACGCCGCCGCCGTCAGTATGCTCTCCGGCTCCCCCCGCACAATGCCGTTGGAGCGCTCGTAGTGGTGGATGATGCCATTGAAGATCATGAGGTTGAGAGCGCCGCCAAGAATGCCCCCTAGCAGCTGCGCTGCAATGTAGTGAGGCACCTTCGACCACTCGAAGTCCCTGAGCGTGGCAAGTGCAATAGTGATGGCCGGGTTGAGGTGGGCCCCCGACACATGGGCGGTGGTGTAGATTGCGAGGGACACGCCGAGCCACCACACCACGGCCACCTGCCAAATGCCCGCCTGGGCTCCACTGAGCGCGGCGCACACGACGCCGCAGCCGAACAGCACGATGAGCGCCGTGCCCCACAGCTCGGCGATGAATTCGCCAGCGGTTTTCGTCTCGAGGAACCGCGTCTGCCTGACCACCCAACGCGCGAGCTGCGAGCGGCGCGGCGCCTTGTGGACGGCCACGGCCGCAGCCTGGGGCTCGTGCACGCACATGGTGCGCCGCGCCGCGCTGCGCGCCGCCGCGTCGCGCCGTCCGCCCCAAGTGGCGCGCAAGAGCCGCCGCCGCGGAATCTCAGCCGCCACTTGCGCCGCGCTCGAGCATCTTTTCATACTTTCGAGCGCGCCGCGCGCGCGCGCACTCGGGGAACGGTCGGTGGCCGCCTTCCGCGTTGGCCCGAATTCGCGACCCGCAAGGCGCACGACTCGCGGTGCTGTGTAAGAAGCTTCTTAGCAGTCGTGTCTGAGCGTCCCGCGGGCGCCAGCAGCGCCGAGCAGCGCCGAGCAGCGCCGAGCCGTTCCCGCACGCGCGGCGCGGTCGCCGCCGGCCAGGCTGTGGCTGCTCATGTCGGCCAGGTCTTCGGGTGTGCAGCGCGCGCCCGCGCCCCGCGCGCGCGCCCGCCGGCTCGGAGCTCTATTCAGGGTTTAGAACTTTCAACCCCAATACGGTAGTCCTCACGTTTGGGTTCAGATACACGTTTTCGCCATCCTGCTGTGCTCCGCCGCGTCGTGTGGCCAGCAGCGCTCCTGGGGCGCACCCAGGATTTCAAGGAGAAATTCCGCGGGCGGAGCGGCAGCGGGCCCCGGCGCGCGCGCGCGCCGCAGACCGGCGGAACCACGGGTCTACGCGCGTGGATTGCGGGGTAAGAAACGATTACCGGGTATGTGCGTCTCACACCCGAGTAATTTGATGGGGCATGACCGGGGTCGGGCGAGGTCCAAGAGCGCGCGCGCGCGCGCGCGCCAGGCTGCCGCCCCCCCACCCACCCCCCTGCCTGCTCCGCCCCGCCCGCCCCCGCGCGCTTCCACGCGAGTCGAGGCGCGCGCGTGGGCTGGGAGGCTGGTCCCACCGCNCGGGGTGGTGACCGCGCTGTTTCGAGCGCGCGCCCAAAAGGCGGCGCCGCCGCCACAGCGCGCGCCGGGAGCGCGTGCAACCGCGCGGCGCCACTCGCCTGATCCGGTCTCTCGGCGGGGCGCGCGGGCGTGTGACACGCGCCGCGTCATGGCGGTGCCCGCAGGCGGAGCCGGCGACGGCGATGCCGACGCCAACGGCGTGGAGCTCAGCACTGCCGTTGCTGCAAGCTTCGACGGGCGGTCCCAGTGCGAGTGCGCCATCTGTGCGTGCACCCTCACCGAGGCGCCCCCTACCCCTGCGCCTGCCCCTGCCCCTACTGGGGACGACGCGAACGCGGCAGCGGACGCGGAGGACGGAACCGAAGATAGCGCGCCAGTCGCATTCCCGGCCGCGCCTGCGTGGGCATGGTCGTCGTCCTTCACCTTCCCCTGCTGTCATAACAGCGATTGCTGCGTGCGATGTGCCGCCGAGTGGGTGGGACATCAGGCAGATGAGGAGCTTCGCCGCCCGCATCCGCGCGCCGCGCCCGAGAGCGCGCTCCCTGCGGACCTCATTTCCTGCCCCTTTTGCCGCTCCAGCGACCCCGTCGCCATGAACAACACGGTGAGTGAGCGTGACAGCGGAGACGACTGACGCACGCGTTGATGCTCTTCGCTGGAGGCCCCAGTAGGGCGAGCGAGACTCCAACCGCCGCTCAGGCACGCTCTTGCTACCTCTCGCGCCAGCATGCCACGATTCCTGACCCGCCAAAACACACGGTTGCCGTGGCGTCCGCCCTCCTGTGTCGCGCTCGCGCAGGTTGAGCGGCTCATCAAGGCCGTGAAGCGCGTGCCCAAAGTGGAGGCGAGCGCCGTCGGCAGCGAAACGTTTGCCGCAAGTGGCACGGTCGATGAGGAGGGCCGAGAGCGCATACTCAAGGACCTGCGGCGAGCACGCGGTGCGCTCGCCGTCCTGCGCGGAGATACGGAGAACGCGGAGCTGGGGATGCTCGAGCGCAGCGAGCACCAGGCGGAGGGCGGCCACGGGCGCTGCGAGACGCAGGTGAAGCGCGCGCTCCGCACGTCGGGCGTCGCGCTCCGAATCTGTGGCATAACCGTCCTCGGCATAGTCGAGCTCATCTTCTGCTGCTCCTACGGCAGATTCGAGGACATGTAACGCGCAGCGAATTGCGGCGTAGCATTGCGGCGTAGCGGCCGAAGCAACTGTACACAGCACGAGCAGATTCTACTATTTCTATCTACACACTTCCCACGGTGCCTCGTGCGCGCGCGCGCGCAGGGCCGCAGCATTCGTCGGCCTGCGCGCAGGCCGTGCCGTGCGCGGGCCGTGCCGCGGGCCCACGCCTCTCACCTGTAGCCCTTGCGCGGATCGTTGCCTCTAAACTGCCTGTAGCCGAACCACTCCTTGTCGCCTGGCCACTTGCCCTCTCCAGCGGGGAGCTCACCGCCCAGCGCGGCCTCCTCGTACCAGTCGTTGAACCCGCCTTCGACGTAGGCCAGGTCCTCGTACCCAACCTGCGACAACTCGTAGGCAGCCATGAGCGCTTGAGAGCGCGTCGAGTCGAGCATGATCCCGTAACTGCCGCCGAGCGGGACGGCGTCACGCACGAGCGAGCCACCAAGCTGGTCGGCGAGGATGAGGGGCGCCCGCGTGTCCGGCAGCGCGGCAAGCGCTCCGCGCGTGAAGTTCGGGTCGCGCAGCTTGACACCGCCACGCAGGCCGATCGGTATGCCGAACTCCCACAGCGAGAGACCGAGCAGCCTGCGCAGCGGCGTGGAGTACGTGTACGGCAGGTTCACCGCGCCGGGCACTCGCCATTCGTCAAAGTCCGGGCCGAAACGTACGTCGACGAGCGTCGCGCCATGCTGCATGGCGGCCCACGCGTCTGCGGGCGCGAGCGCACGCACGCCGCGCTCGCGCAGGTACGCGTGCGTGAGGCTCCAATGTGGGCTGTCGCGCCCGAGCCCCGGGATGACCTCGGTGCTGCCTGGCGGCGGCGAGGCCTCGAGGCCGCGCTTGTACGCGGACGAGCACGCCGCGCGCGAGCGTCGCTGCCGCCGCCGTCGCCGCCACCGCGCNCCACGGGCCTCGCGCTGTTCGGACGCACTGCGCTCATCTATGGGTGCGGCGCGCTCGGCGAGCAGGTCGCGCGGCGGCGGCCAGCGTTGGTGGGACCCTGAGTGGCGAGCGCAGCGCCTCGGCGGCGGCGGCGGTGGCGGGCGCACCGAGCTCGATGAGGCGGCGATGTGGGAGCGGCTGTCGGAGCTCGCCCGCGGAAGCAGCGGGAGCGAGGAGCTCGTCTTGCGTGAGAACTACGGCAGGGACGGCGCAGCGCGTATCGCGCAGCTCGCGGCGCAGGCCGGGTTGCACTTCAGGTCGTATGGCAGCGGGCGCGCGACTGTGCTGGTGGCGAGCACGCAGCCGCTCCCGTCGTATCGCGCCGACCTCGTCGTGGCAGGTGGCGGGCGGCGCAGCGTGGTGCCTGTGGATGAGCGCGAGGTGCGAGCGCGTTTCGATGCGCTCGCGCGCAGCGGGGGCGAGCTCGTGCTGCGCGAGAACTTCGGCCGAGAAGGCGCCGCGTTCGTGGGCGAGCTCGCCGCTCGCGCGGGGTTGCACTTCCGCTCGTACGGCAAGGGTATCAACACGGTGCTCGTAGCGAGCACCGAGCCCCTTCCCAACTATAGGGCGGACCTCGACGCGAGGCACGGCACCAAGCAGGCTGAAGTCTCCATATCCGGCGCGGACGCGCACCGCCTGGAGGCAGCGCTTGAGAGGGTGCAGAGGAGCTCGGTACTCGGCGACGTGGGCGCGGGCCGCGCGGGCAGCTCGGGTGCACACGCGGGGGAAACGCCTGTGGGTGAGCCAGGGAGCGGCGCAGCGACGGAGGCCGGCGGCACGCGCGGGTACGTGCCGCCGCACATGCGGGAGCGCAAAGCACGTGGAGCAGACGCGAGCAATGGTGTGGTCGCGGATGTGCCAGACAACTGGGACAGCGACGGCGGCGCGGCAGCGACGGTCGCGACGCCCGGAGCGGACGCCGGAGCGCCCCCCAAGCCCACCGCCACAGCTGCATCGCGCGAGGCCTCACAGCAACTGCAGGAGCGCCAGCGCGCGGCGCTGCAGTCGCCTGCCGCGCGGCGCATGCTGGACTTCCGGCGAAAGCTGCCCGCCTTCGACGCAAAGGCGCGCTTGCTCGAAGCGGTTGCGTCGCACCAGGTGGTGGTCGTGAGCGGAGAGACGGGCTGCGGCAAGACGACGCAGCTCCCGCAGGTAAGTTTCTGAGGGCGCATGTTCGCGTGCGCGCGTGCGTATGCGCTGTGTGTGCGGGCAGGTCCGTGTCCTTGCGAGCCTCCACGACCGGCCTGACTGACGGAATCCCGCCCCACCCCACGCAGTTCCTGCTCGAGGAGGCGATCGAAGCGGGCAAGGGCGGCGAGACGTCCATCGTGTGCACACAGCCGCGCCGGATTGCCGCGATGAGCGTCGCGCAGCGCGTGGCAGACGAGCGCAGCGAGCGCCTGGGTGACATCGTTGGCTATCAGGTGCGCCTCGAAGCCAAGCGCTCGGACAGCACCCGGCTCCTCTTCTGCACGACCGGCGTCCTCCTGCGCAAGCTGGCTCAGGACAGGGCGCTCACCGGCACGACGCACATCATCGTGGATGAAATCCACGAGCGAGGGATGTATGAGGATTTCCTTCTGATTGTGCTGCGTGACTTGCTGCCCATGCGCCCCGACTTGCGCGTGGTACTCATGAGCGCCACGCTCAACGCCGACACGTTCTCGGCGTACTTCGGCGGGTGCCCGACGCTGCACATCCCAGGCTTCACGTTCCCGGTGGACGTGCGCTACCTTGAGGACATTGTCGAAGCGACCGGCCACACGTTCATGCCACAGCAGCAGCAGCAGCAGTCGTGGCGTGGCGGCGGTGGCGGCCGCGGCCGCGGTGGAGGCAGGGGGCGGGGCGGGAGCTGGCGGCGAGGTGGGGACCAAGTTGCGCTGCATCATCAGCCGGGCGCGGATGCGGACGCGCGCGGGCCCGAGAGCGAGTACGCCTCGCCCGACTTCCTTTCTCGGTACTCAGAAGCCACGGCGCGCAGCATGCGGGGATGGAGCGAGGACGATATGTTCGACCCCGACATCGTGGTTCGTGCCATCGAGCACATCCACGCAGACCTGGGCCCGGGCGCTGTGCTGGTCTTCCTGAGCGGGTGGGACGAAATATCGAAGGTCCTCGACGGATGTCGGGACTCGCCCGTGCTGCGCGGGTGCCAGCTCCTGCCATTGCACGGCGGCATCCCGACCGAGCAGCAGCGCCAGGTCTTCGCCCGCCCGCCCGAGGGGCAGCGCAAGGTCATCCTCTCCACCAACATTGCGGAAACCTCGATCACCATCGACGACATCGTGTACGTGGTCGACGGAGGGAAGTCGAAGCAGACCTCGTACGATGCGCTCAACAAGCTCGCTGTGCTGCAGCCCGACTGGGTGTCGAAAGCCGCCGCACACCAGCGCAGGGGCCGAGCGGGGCGCGTGCAGGCTGGCACGTGCCTGCGGCTGTACCCGCGCTGGCTGCACGACGGCAAGCTCATTGAGCACACACCACCTGAGCTGCTGAGGACTCCGCTGGAAGGGCTCATCCTACAGATCAAGTCGCTCGGGATGCCGTGCGCGAAGTCCTTCCTGAGCAACGCGCTCGAGCCGCCGGAGCCGCGTGCGGTGGACAACGCGCTCGACCTGCTGGAGACGATCGGCGCCATCGAGTTGGTCGCTGGCAGCGCTCGGAGCGCGCCTGCGGGTGGCGAGCGGCTGACTTCTCTGGGCCGCCACTTGGCTACGCTGCCGGTGGATCCGCGCGTGGGGAAGATGCTCGTGATCGGCGCCGTCTTCGGCCAAGCTGAGGCTGCCGCAGCTATGGCAGCCGCGCTGGCCTACCGCGATCCGTTCGTGCTACCGATGGACAAGAAGGCGCAAGCGGACGCCGCGAGGGAGCGCATGGCCGCTGGCACGGTCTCCGACCACGTTGCGCTGCTCAACGCGCTCGTCGGCTTCCAGGAGGCGCGCGCCAGGTACGGCAGGGGAGGCGCGGAGCGATACGCGCGCGAGAACTTCCTGTCGTCGCGCACGCTGGGCATGATCGAGGACATGGCCGACCAGTTCATGTCGCTCTTGCGCGACATCGGCTTTGTGAGCTCGCGAGGCGGCCGCAGGGGGTTTGGAGGGAGCACCCTCAAGCGCCTGGACGCCTCGTCGCCGGAGCTGCCGCTCATGCGCGCGATCGTCGCGGCGGGGCTGTACCCCTCGGTGGCGGCGGTAGGCGGCAAGCGCTTCCGCACCAAATTTCACACGCGGGAGGATGGCGGGGCCGTCGAGGCGCATCCGTCGAGCATCGCGAGCCGCACGGCCGCGGTGGACTTCGCGCACGACTGGCTCGTGTACGGCGAGAAGGTGAAGACTGCCAACATATTCCTGCGGGATTCGACCATGGTGAGCAACTACACGCTGCTGCTCCTGGGTGGCGCCATGGACGCGCGCATCGACGAGCGCTCGGGTGACACGACGTACGCGCTGCTCGGCGGGTACGTGCAGTTCACCGTGGACTCGCGCACGGCGCAGCTCGTGGGCGCGCTGCGCGCGCGCCTGGATGAGCTGCTCGCTGCCAAGCTGGCCGACGCGCGGCTGGACGTCGGGCCTGGCGGGCGCGAGATCGTGCACGCCATCGATGAGCTCCTTCGCTCCGAAAGCGCCCGCGCGGACGCGCGGCGCGACTACGAGAGGCAAGAACTCGAGCGGCGCACGGCGGAGAGGCGCCAGAGGAGGGAGGGCAGGTACCAGCGCCAAGAGCAGCGGTACTGACCTGCGGCCCGCGCGGAGATGCGACGTCTCTATTAATATTAGTCAAATGGTCGCCGTGCGAGGTCGCGCAGGCCCCAGCGCAGCCCAGCGATCGCGCGCGCGTCACGCCACCGCCTCGACCTTCCACACCATGGGGGCGCTGGGCGCGGCGTCCATGTCGACGGGCGCGACCTGCAGCGCGAGCACGCACACGCCCTCCTCGCACGCGCTTAGCTTGGCCATCTCGGTGATGGTGCGCCCCGCCTCGGTGCCCGCGCGCTCCTCCTGCTCCGCAGTGGGGCCGGTGCTGCGCGCGGGCAGGCCGAACCACTCGCGGTGCGCGGCGAGCGGCCCCCCGTCGTCCTCCCTGTCGACCGACGGCAGCTCTGTCACGAGGTGGCGCGCGGCGGGGAAGAGCTCTCGCAGCGTCCGCACGCACGCCTGCGTGAGGTAGGGCGGGTTGCTGCCGCTGTAGTCCGTCGCGTACCCGCCAGGCTCCGCCTGCGTGCGCAGCATGACCGCGCCGCACGAGCGCATCGCCTCGGCCGCTCGCCCTGGGAGGACGCCCGCCAGCGCGGCGAGCGCGCCCGCCGCCCTCGCCGCGGCCTGACGCGCCGCCTCGGCTGAGTACACTCGATCGGCAGCGTCGGCTTTGCACTCCCCCGGCTGCGACTCCGCGTCGCCGCTCTCGCGCAGCGGTACCGCGCGTAGCGCGAGCACCGCAGCGGCGCACGGCGCGCCGATGGGCTCGGCCGCGTCGAGCGCCATGAGCGTGGGCCTGCCGGCGCGCGCGACGTGCGCGGCCGTCTCGGTGTGCGTGCCGCAGGCGTGCGCGCAGCACGACAGCGTGTAGCAGTTTACGTTGGCGCCGCCGGCGACCGTGCACACCGGCGCCGCCGAAGCCCTGCCAATGCCAAACGCGCGCGGCATGCGCAGCGGCTCGAACGGCGCGACGGCGAGCGCGCACCGCTCCGCGGCGGCCGCGGACGCGTCCGCTCGCAGCGCGACGCCCCCCAGCTCGAACTCGAGGCGCGCGCGAAGCATCGCCGGACGAGAGCGCGCCGGCTCGCGGAGAGCGAGGGGGGGCGGTGGAGGTGCGGGCAGGGAGGGAGATCCCACCCTCTCTCCTCCCGTGCCCGCCCGCCCGCCCGCCCGCCTGCCTGCCTGCCTGCCTGCCTGCCTCCCTCTCCCCACACCCGCCTCCACCTCTGCGCGCGCGCGAGAGCCCGTGTTCTGGCGCCCGTTTTCCCCCCCCCCTTCCCGGCGCACCCACCTCTTGCGCGCCCGTCCGCGTTTTCCCCTATTCACCCGCATGGCCCGCCCGGGGAAACATTCTGAAACGGGGGAAGCGGCGAATTGCAGCAGGGGCGCGCATTCGCGCTGCCGGTTTCGACGATGGGGCGCGTCGATCGACTGCGGATGGTTTTGACGAGTCGATCGGAGTCGGGCGCAGGGCAACGTTGCGAGCTTGGTGGGAAGCCGACGGGCGGACGGAGGGATCGCGCGCGCGAACCCGAACCTCTCAATGCGTATTTTGGGTTTATTATTAGGGTGTGATTTTGGAGCGCGAGCGCCGGGCGCTGCTGCGCCCGGGTCGCCACTGGACGAAAACGAGAGGCGAACCCGGTCCGAAGCTTGCATCTCCGGTCTCTTCCCCCGGCAGGCGCCCGACTGACCGTGGTACCGCACCACCTCCGGCGGTACGAATCCTGGTGGTCGTCGCGGGCGGACTCCCATTCGGCCCCGTGGCGCTCCTCCCACCCACCCATCAGTCTCCGCATGAAACTGTCCTCATGCATGTGTTCGCGGGGCTCGCTGGGGCTGTGGATTCCCTCTGTGTCTGCCCCTTGGCGCACCCAAGGGAACCCGCGACGCGCGCGCGCGCGCCCTCGGCGGCCCCACGATTGAGCCCCGGCGCGGACTGCCGGATTGCGCGGATTCCAAACGTGGGGCGCTGCCGCGGCGCCCCGCGGAGTCGGCGGGGCGCCTGCGGGCCTCGTCGCTGCGCTCGCTCCGTGCGCCTCGCCCGTGCCAGGGCGACGCGCAAGTGCGCGCCACCGCCGGGGCTGCTGGCTCCGCTGCTGCTGGAAACGGCGGAGGCGCCGCCGGCATCATGATCAGTTGGGTGGTGGTCGTCAACAACGTTGGCGTGCCGCGGCTCACGCGCTTCTACGGGCAGCCGAGCGTCCCGGAGCAGCGGCGGATCATCGACGCGGCCTTCAGGACCATCGCGGGGCGGCCCGAGGGTGCGTGCGCGCGCCCGGCGTGCGCGCGCGCGAAGGCGGGGTTGGAAGAAGGGGGCGAAGGGCAGCGGCCAGGCGCACGGCAATCGGAGCCTCGTTTGGTCGGACGATGCTCCCTCCCCCCCCCCCCCCCCCCCCCCCCCCCCCCCCCCCCCCCCCCCCCCCCCCCAAAAGCGGATGCCGAGACTCCTGGGACCCCACGGACGCGACAGCGTTGGATCCTCGCTACCACTTCTATCATTCCCTCGCTGACCACCAAGCTTCCCGCAGGCGTGTGCTCGTTCGTGGAGGACGAGGAGACCTTCGGCAAGGGCATGCGCGTCGTGTACCGCGTCTTCGCGACGCTGTACTTCGCGGTGTGCGTCGACGAGGCCGAGAGTGAGCTGGGCATCGTCGACCTCATCCAGGTCTTCGTGGAGACCCTCGACCGCGTGTTCGACTCGGTGTGCGAGCTCGACATCATCTTCAACTGGGAGAAGGCCGGCACCGTGCTCGACGAGATGGTCTGCGGCGGCATGGTGGTGGAGACGAGCTCCGGCGCCGTCCAGGCGAACTACGGCGACATACAGCGGCACATCAAGCAGGACGCCTCCGGCTCGCAGAGCTTGCAGGCAGGCCGGGCAGCGCCCAGGCGAGGGTGAGGGCGGCGGCGGACCCCGCCCTCTCCCTCCCCTCCGGGGCGCGCGCGTTGCGCGGCGTCACTCGAGAGGCGCGATGGATTCACTATCGCCCGCGGCCGTCGCGACGCCCCCGCCCGCGTGCGCCCGCCCGGGCGGGCCTCGCGCGCTCCCTCGCGCGCTGCGCCCCTCCGCTCGGAGGTTACGGTTGGTACAGTTAATATTGGAGCACGTAGATTGTTTTAGGGTTGCAGTCGTGGTCCGCGCGCTCGCGCTCGGGCGGCGGCGGCAGTGCTCCCAGCAGGCCTCGGCGCGGTGGTCGGCGCATTGCTAGTCGCGCGGGCGCTCCCCAAGCCAGCCCAGTGGTGCACGGTTGTCGAAGTCTTGTATGCAGGTGCCCTATACCCTGCTGGTTAAGTGCACCCCTTGCAAAAAGTTCGCGCGCGCGTTGTTCGCTGCAGCGCTCCGGCCTAACAAGACGTGTCTGGTTCTTTCCGGGTTGGGCTGTTGTGTGTGTGTGTCGCGAAAGAATTGTGTGTGGTGTATGCTACAGAGCCGTCGATCCCCTCGACGCTTCCCGTTGCTCCCCTTCTGACCCCAGTCAGTCTGACCCCTGACCCTCCCCCCCCCCTTTCCTTACCCTCTCCCCCCCCTCTTCCCCCCCAGCTCGTCCCTCAGCACTCGGCGAACTGCTCCTTGACGGCGGCCAGGCCGGCGTCGAAGGCCTTCAGCACCTGCTCGACGTCTCTGGCGTCGTGCGCCGCCGACAGGAAGAAGTTGTGCGTCGGGTGGATGAGCACGCCCTCGTCAATGACCTTGGTGGCAAAGGCAACGGAGCGTGGCCGGTCGCGCGTGTTGCCAGCCTCGGCCATGTCGGCGTCGAAGGTGATGATGGGCATCGTGTGCGGCCCGGTCACCTGCGCGGCGACGCCGTGCTTCTGCGCGAGCGCGCGGAAGCCGTTGCAGATGTCGTCGCCGGCCTTGTGCATGCGCTCCAGCGCGTCGGACTCCTTGACGATGCGGAGCACCTCCAGGGCGGCCGCCATCGGCGCGGGCGACACCCAGTAGGTGCCCGTCGAGAAGATCTTCGCCGCGGCGTCCTTGCAGATGTCCTTGCCGACCATGGCCGAGAAGGGGTGGCCGTTGGCGATGGACTTGCAGTGCACGCTGATGTCGGGCTGCACGCCCAGCGGCGCCCACGATCCCCGCGCGTCGATGCGCAGCGTGCAGCGGATGTCGTCGAGCACGAGGAGCGCGCCGGTGCGGTCGGCGAGGTCGCGGCAGGCCTGCGCGAACTCCTTGGTGGGCATCTGCGCCGGGGCGGCGAGCGGGTAGCTGAAGCCGCCCGCGAAGATGCCGGCCAGGTCGTCGCCGGCGGCCTCCGCGGCCTTGTGCAGCGACTCGACGTCGTTGAAGACGTAGTTGATCTGGTGGGCGTGGTCCTCGGGGAGCACGCCGGGCATGCCCTCGTGCCACGGGGCGGGCGTGCCGTGGTAGGCGCCGCCCTCGACGAGCAGCACGCGCTTCTTGGTGTGCGCGCGGCAGATGAGGCGCGCGATCGAGGTCGTGTCCGAGCCGTTCTTGGCCATGAGCGCCCAGTCGGCGTGGGGGAAGAACGACACGAGCTCCTCGGCGAGCTCCACCGAGCGCTCGGTGGGGCCGCTCAGGCACGCGCCCACGGTGGCCTGCGCGTTGACCGCGCGCTCGACCGAGGGGTGCGCGTAGCCCAGGAAGTTGCAGCCGAAGCCGCACATGAGGTCGACGAACTCGCGGCCGTCGGCGCCGAGGAGGCGCGCGCCGTAGCCGCGCTCGTAGAAGGCCGGCGCGCCGAGCTGCGTGAGCGCCGCCATGGGCGTGCGCGTCCACTTGAGGCCCGGGAAGACGGCACCCGCGCGCTTCGCGAGCTCCTCGTCGACGGCGGGCGAGGGCGGGTCGGTGCGCCCCTTGGCCATCTGCAGGGTCGATCCGCCGCAGTTGCTGGGCGCGGCCGCCGCCGTGGCGGCGGCGGTCGCGGAGATGAGATGCGGAGGCATGGCGTGTGCGCGGGGTCGGCGCGCTCGCGCGGGGGGCGCGGTGCGCGCTCGGCGACGAGCGCGGACCCGACTCTCCGCGCGGCGAAGCGCGCGCGAGAGCGAGCGAGCGAGAGCGGCGCAGCTCCGCGAGCGAGGACGCCCCCGCGGCGAATTCGCGCATTCGCGGCGAATCCGACCCCGCGAATCCGACCGCGCCTGCCTTTTCCCCCTTTGCGGCCGGCGGGTCGGCCGCGCGCGTCCCCGGGAAGGACTCCCGGAACGGAAGGACTCCCGGAACGGCGCGCGCGAAACGCGCGCGGCGCCGCGGTTTGAACGGGCGCGCGCGCGCGCGCAATTGCGGTTTCGGTCCCACTCACGCCTCCATACGCGCGCCCGCCGGGCGGGCCGCCCGCCTGCACACCCTCCATGCCATAGGCATCGTAAAGCGCGCGGCTGTCAGCGTCCGCGAGCACCTCGTACGCGCGCGCCACGGCCTTAAACATCTCCTCTGCGCCCGGTTCCCNCGGCGCGAGACGCCGATGCGATTTGATGGCGACGGCCGGCCGGGCGCGCGCGCGCGCGAGCGGCCCGGGGCGAATTTCAATTCGGGTGCGCGGGGTGAACGAAGGATGAAAAGCGTTGATTCGTGTCTTTTACCAACGGGAGCGCTGGGGGCGCCCCCCCGCGCGTGTCCTGCCGTCTGCGCGCGGCGCCGCGGGCGAGAGGCACCTTCCGAACCCACAGCCCGTCCGGCGCGCGCGCGGACGCGACGGGAGCGCGACGCCGGCAGAGCCACGGGACGATCCGGTCGGCCGCAGACACGCGGATGCCGTCGTCGGTCGGTCTGAGGCGCTTTTCGCTCGCTTCCTTTACGTCCACCAGATCCGATATTTTCATTTTCTGTGTTTCGCGCAGGCGCGCGGGCGGCACCCGCAGGTACGGCACGGTAAGGGTATGGGTCGCGCGAGTTTGGGTGAGAATTCGAAGGGAAAGGGTTTGCGACCGTTACGCCGCGCCGCGGGCCGGCCAACCCGACCGCCCTGGCGCCGGCGCCGTGAGGGCGCGCCGCGAGCGCGGGCGCGCGGGCGGCCGGGTGATAAGCATACAACGGTTACGTGTACAACATGGGGCGAGCGGGCGCGCGCAGAGCTCAGAGCTCGAGCAGCTCCGTTTCGGTCCACTCGGCGTCCGCCGCGCCGAGGCGGCGGCCGCGCGCGCGCTCCTTCTCTTCATCCCCGGCCCGCTCGTCGTGCGGCACGTCGAACGCGCGAGGCACGCGCGCGCCCGCCGCCGACCCGCCCACAGCGCACACCAACGCCACGGCCGTAAAGGCCAAGAGCTGCGGCCGCGGCGCCGTCCCCGTTTGCGCAGCGTGCTCGGCGGCCGACCACAGCACGCCGCCCAGGGTGGGGCCGCAGGCGCGCGCGGCGCTCGCCATGCTCTGGCCGGTGGCGTTCAGGCGGCCCAGGTACTCATGCCCCAGCGTGTTGGCCATTGTCTGTATGATCGACGAGAAGGCGATGGTACCGGCCACGCGCGTGCAAGCCTGCGCGACGCACAGACACGCCAGCAGCAGCGCGCGCGGCGCCGAGGCGGGGAGCAGCGACGGCATCGGCAGCATTGCACAGCTCGCCGCCGACAGGAGGAAGCCCGCGCGAAGCATCCGTACACAGCCATATCGGTCCATCAGCGGAGGAATTGCGAGCAGGGTGAAGGCAAACACGGCCGCGCCGCCAACACTCAATATGACGCTGATGTCCTTCGTGTCCAGCGCGAGCCCGGCGCTGTCGCGCGCGCTCGCGGCGAACATCGGGAAGAGCTCGTCCATCATGATGTACACCAGGGCGATGAGCGTGTAGCTCGCCAGCACGCCGCGCACGCCCTCGATCTGCCACCACTTCAATCGATGCTCGGTGCTGGCCGCCCCCTCGAGAACTGCGGGCAGGTGCGCGTGCCCCTCCTCTGCGGCCTCCGCGCGAGCCGCCAGCTGCGAGCTCGAGCCCTGCATCTTGGTGAGGCCGCGCAGCGCCCTATCGAGCGCCTCGTCCTCCGTCCGCGCGTGAAGCTTGTGCTCGCTCGCATCGCACGAGTCCCCCCCCACCCCAGCCAGCAGCCCGTCCGTCTCCCCCTCGCTCTCCTGACCGGCGGAACCGCCGCTGCGCGCGCGCTTGCTCGCCAGCGTTTCGGGCAGGAAGAGAAGCACGAGCGCCCCCGCGCTGATGGAGAGCGCCCCTGCCGCCGCGCACGGCGCCAGGAAGGGGCGCGACGGAACAAGCCCCACGAGAGCGCCCGCGAGCACGGGGCCGCACGCCGTGCCGAGGTTCCACGCGAGGCTGCCGGCACGCGCGCACGCTGGCGTCAGCAGCTGCGCGACTATCGACGATGATGCCAGCGAGCGGGAGTGGCGCCGGTCGGCAGCGCGCGCACGCGCGTGCCCTGGGCGCGTACCTGATGAAGCTCATCGCCCGCGCCTGATTGCTCGCGTCGGTCAGCTCCGCAGTGACGCAGCGCACCGCCGGCGATATCGAGTTGAGGCAACCTGCGAGCAGGCGGATCGCGACCGCGGCAGAGTAGCTCGGGGAGAGTCCGAGCGCGATGCTGAGCGCGCCCGCGCTGAAGCATCCTACCAGCAGCACGGGCTTGCGCCCCCAGGTGTCCAGGATGCGCCCGCTCACCGAGCTCGACAGCATGAGGCCGAGGGGATAACAGGACGCCAGCATGCCAGCGCGTCTAGCGACGATGCCGTCGCTGACGTCGGCCTCGCCGCCCGAGCCGTCGGCGGCCGGCGTCCACGACTGCACGAGGAAGACCAGCATGGGGAATAGCATATTCACTTGCACCCCCTGCGCGCACTGCGCCAGGAAGATGCACGCGATGCCCGCGCGCGGCAATGGCGTCGCCTCGCGCGGCGCGCCGGACCGCGGCATCGCTGCGTCGCTCGGGCTGCGGCGGCCCGCTGCAGTCACGCGCGGCGCGCGCCGTGTGGCGGCGCACCGCGGCGGCGCCGCGTGGCAGCTTCTGGATAATAAATGGGAGCCAATCATCGACCAAACAAATGCAGGGCCGCGATTGCGAGTGCGATCGCAATTAGGGGGTGAAAAGTAGGGTTTGCGAAGTCATTGCCGATCGCCGAGGACCGAACAGCCACAAAATGCGGACCCTATCAAAACGAAAACAGCCTGTTCGTATCGATGCGCATTTCTGCGCGCGCCGCCGAGTGCGAGCCTCGACGATGGTGCGCACGAGTGCCAGCGCTCGCGCCCCCGTGCGGGCGCCACACGAGGCGCCGGTGGTGCTGCGGGTGGGTGCGTGAGGGGGGAGGGAGGGCCTGCTGCTCACTCGGAAGGGCGAGCCCAACCCGGGCGCCTCTTCCGTTCCGTCCCCGCCCGCCCGCGCCGCTCGCGCGCGCGGGAGGAGGCCGCGCGGGGCGCGCGGCCGCCCCATACCCCGCCGCCTCGGCTCGGGGCTCTGGAAGCGCTCGCGCCCGTGGGCGTGCGCGTGTGCTTTTGGCTCGGAGGGAGCATGGACGCGCATCGGGCAAGATGCCCCTTTGGCAGGGCGGGTCGGGGAGCGGCGCTCGCGCCGGTTGAGTCGTCCGACGCCGCGCACCTGCTGACGCCTCCCCCCCCCCCCCCCCCCCCCCCCCCCCCCACCGGCGCGCAGACGCACTCGCAGCAGGCGCCGCCCTTCCCGAGCGGCGCCGACGACGGAGGGCGGCCGAGGCAGTCGCAGAGCCGCGGCGCTAGGGCGACGGCGGCCGCCGTGCAGGGGATCAATGCCGCGCAGGGGGCAAAGGGCGCGGGCGCCACCATGGTGGAGAGACAGAGGGGGAAGAAGGGGCAGCGGCGCCAGTCGGCGACGCCGCCACCGACGAAGAAGCATCGCCCCGCAGCGCCCAAGTCCGCGCCCGCGAAGATGCCGCGCGCGCCGCGCGACGGCGACAACAAGGAGATGCCCATTGAGCTGAACTCGTCATCGGAGGAGGAGGGAGAGCCCGCGGGTGAGCGAGTCCGTCGCCATCGCACGCGCAGCAGCACTGGGGCGCTGGTCGAGCAACCCAAACCTTGCGAGCGCTTTGGTATCGCCCCCGAGCGTGCGATCATGTACCCCAGCGCCGACGATCCGGACAGCATCAAGGTGAAGGGCGCCGACCTCGGCGTCCTCGAAGAGGATGAGTTCCTCAACGACACGGTGGTCGACTTCTACATCAATTACCTCGACTCCCTCCTCGAGTTCGCTTAGTTGTCGCCCCAGCTTCCTGCGCACATGTAAAAGTTGTGGAAGAAGTTGTTCTTCGAGCTGACGCTCAAGAGCGCCGTCAGGAAGGACTCAAAGGCCACAAGGGACGAAAGGCTGCGCCAGAATGCGGCTGAGGGCGATGCTTGCAATGACAACGAGGCGGGAGGCGCCAGCGCGAGCGCAGATGCGGGCGAGGGTCCGAGAGCAGCCGGGCAGAGCGGCGGCGGCGCTGGTGGGAGCGGAGACCCCCGAGGCGACGCGTCGGACTCGGCAGATGCCCCGGACGCGCCGAACAGCGACGGTGGCGACCCGTCGCAGTCGCAGCAGTCGAATCATGCCAAAGGCTCAGCGGGCGCAGATGCGGCCCCGGCGGTGGCCGAGGGCGCAGGCTCAGGCGCTCCGAGCGCGCCGGAGCCGTCGAAGAGCAAGGCCGAGGCCGAGCTCTCCGCCATGATCAAGTGGACCAAGTCAGTGGGTCTTTTCGACAAAGACTTCTTGTTCTTGCCTTTGAACAAGGATCTGCACTGGAGCCTGGCGATTCTCTGTCACCCCAGTGCCTATGCCCGCGGCGCCAAGCCTGACTGCGACGACGGCGATATCGAGATCGTTGACACGGGGGGTGACGGCTGCAGCAGCGAAGTCCAGCCCTGCCTACTCCATCTGGACTCTTTGCAACCCCACCATCAAATTGCGGACTGGAAGGCCCCACTGGTCCGGTTCCTGAACGCAGAGTGGGACGACGCGGTCGACAAACGCCGGGGCCTACCCCCGCAGCACATGGGGGCGGGATGTCAGAAGCCCGAGTTTACAACCAAGAAGCTGCCGCACATGTCTATTCCCGACCTGCCGAAGCAGCCAAACTTCTGCGATTGCGGGCTCTTCATGCTGCACTACATCGAGCGCTTCGTGCAGAGCGCCTTCAGGCCCGTGGACGCCGCGCATCCGGATGCGCTCAAGGGTGCGTGTCGCTCGCAGCGCCTCGTGCTGACCGCCGAGACAGGCTTTGCGTGCGTGGGACTCGCGCGCGCGCGCGCGCGGGCATCGCCACTCGCACGCGTGGCTGTGCAAACCGCGCGTAGCTCTGCCCGCAAGCGAAGGTGTGGATGCTACCGCGACCGCGCCGTGTCACGCTGAGACACCCTGCTCGTTCGTACCGAATGCGAGCAGACAGTTCCTGTATGTTTTCTGGTACCGCGGCAAGGACAGCCGCGAGTGGTTCCACAAGGAGGGGGCGATGAAGCTGCGCGCCCGTATCCGCAGCATCCTCCTGTCGCTCTTCTGGGAACAGGGCGACGAGAAGGAGAAGCGGGCCATGAAAGAATTGCCCGCGTTCGAGGAGTGGCGTAAGGAGCACAAGATGCCTTGGCCGCCAGACCGCCCCAAGCCCAAGCCTCAGCTAAACGCCCGCGGCCAGCTGCCGCAGCGTGGTCAGCAGCTTCCGAACAAGCCCAAGAGGACCATCGCAACGAAGACGACGGAGGAGGGCAAGCGAAACGCCCGTGACGCGGCAGTGCGCGCAATGCAACACGCTGGCGACCCATCGCGCAAGCGAAAGGACAAGGCGTGCAATCCAGGGGTGAAAAAGTTCGTGACCGACACCGCGCGGTCTGCCGCGGACAGGCGCCGCTCGCGCACGACTCGGCAGGGTCACGAGCAGGACAAGACGCTTGCGCACGACCACCACCAGCAGCAGCAGCAGCGGCGCGCATGGCGAGGCGCAACAGTTGGTGACACGGCGGATGCAGAGTCTGACGAGGGGTCGCCGCCTCCGAAAAAGCCGAAAGTGCAAACGCTGGGCCAATCGTCGTCGGACGATGACGACGGCATCGACATTCAGGACGAGGAGGACGACGTCTGCGATAATAAGCGCGTGCCCCAGCCTCAGACGTTCAGCAAGACACGTTCGCAGCAAGCCAAGTCGCCCGCAGCTGCCAAGAAGGCCCTTCACAAGACCCTGGCCAAATTAATGAAGCCGGACCCACCCGTGGGTTCAAAGCCGCGCTCCGACGAGCGCGGCTCGCGCAGCAAAGCACCGAGCAAGCCTCTTCAGTCCATCAACGAGGATCCCTGGGACGTCCGGGGGGGCGGCAGCGTGGCAGCGTGTGGGCCTGCTGGCACCGACACAAATGCTGCCGCTAGTTTGCTGCGCGCGAGTGCACAGCTGCCCTACCAAAAGCCGGAGCTTCAGGTCGTCCTAACAGCGGGGTGCGTGGAGCAGTGGTCTCATGGTGAAGAGGGCAGCCCCGCGTAGCCTCCTCACCGGGGGGGTGACGGGCAGGGACGTCGGAAAGTCCAATGATGAAGCAGGGGGCACGAAGAGACGCCCCTCGCGCTCCGGGCGCGCAAGCGCATGCTCGATTGTACATTTTTGTTACTATACGTACAGATGTGAATTGGTTATTACTTTTGCCGGTCAGTTCCACTCGAGCGCAGCCCTGTCCTTCCAGTACCTCGCGCTGTCCTCCTTGCACTCGACCAGCAGCCGCTCGAGCGCGTCGGGCGCACAGCGCTGCAGCGCCTCCATGGCCTGAGGCGCCTGCGCGTTGGAGCGCGCGTGCGCCCGCGTCGCCGCGCCGCTGAGCACCACTGGCGCGCAGTCCAGCGCCATCGCCGCGCCCATAGCAAGCGCGTCGGGCGGCACGCCCAGCGCCGCTGCCGTCTCCCGAAGCGGCCCGCTCCGCAACACCCGTCCGTTCGCCATCGCCTCCTTGATGATCACGCTCATGCCTGCCTCGCCAGCTTCGTCCAGAGCCTGGGGGGGGGGAACATACGTGCGCGCGCAGGGTCGAGAGCGGGCGCGCACAAGCGCGCAACTGGCGGGTCAGAGCGCGCGGCAGGCCAAACGATCGAGACGCCGGCAGCGTCGCACCAACGCAGAGCACGCACCTCCCCCGCGCTTTGCTCGAGCACATTGTAGGTGGCCTGCACGCAGTCGAACAGACCTGGCGCGCGGCGCAGCGCCTCGCGCAGCGTATCAGCCTGCGCGGTGCCGCTCAAGGTGAGGCCCAGTTTCCAGCCACGGGCACTCTTGAGCTCGCCGAGCTCTTGCAAGACGTCCGCGTCGAGGAAACCACTATCGAGCGTCGCCGAGTGCACTTGGTAGAGAGCGACGTGATCCCCTAGCAACGCAACGCTCTCTTGCACCTGCGCGCGCAGGTTCGTGACGGAGTGCTACGCGCGAGAAGAGAGGGCGCACGCACAAGATAGGCAAGAAAATAGAGAGCCAGGGTCAGTCTCACAGACGTTGCTCGGGGAGCTGCGCGGACACTTCGCAGTGGTCACCGACATCGACGACACACCTCCTTGACCTCGTGCGGCTCGCCGTCCGTGTCGACGCGCCAGCCGGCGGTGTAGCGGTAGCCCCACTTCGAACCGACAATAACGTCGCCCCTGCGTAGGCCACGCGCGTCGAGCCAGCCTGCGAGGAATGCCTCAGACAGGCCGTACGAGCGCGCAGCATCGAAGTAGCGCACACCGGCGTCGTACGCCTCGTCGAGCA
Source organism: Prasinococcaceae sp. CCMP 1430 (assembly GCA_013416795.1). NCBI lineage: Eukaryota > Viridiplantae > Prasinodermophyta > Palmophyllophyceae > Prasinococcales > Prasinococcaceae > Prasinococcaceae sp. CCMP 1430. The sequence continues at coordinate 105,200 of RQSC01000062.1, forward strand.
CGGCATAGCAGTGCTCGCGCATGGCGGCCTCACTGCGGTCCGCGCCCAGCGCGGCAAGATCCTCGCCCCTGCCGAGGTTGATATAGCCTGGCCTGCCGAGCGCGGCGAGGCCGAGGCCGACGCGTCCGCACGCGCCAGCGGGGAGTGGTGCGCCCAGGAAGGCGTCGGCGGCGCGTACGCACTGCCGGCGCGTGTACCCGCCGCGTGGCGTGGCCGGCCGCCCCACCGCTACGCGCGCCACCCCGCCGAGCGCGCTCATGGCCGCCGTCGCGATGGCAGATCGCCGATGTCGCTATTGGCGCGCCTGTAGACACAGGACCACCTGCGCTTGCACCTACCCCTGGGCCTGCGCCGCCCGCGCCTCGGCCTGGGGCTAGGCCCGCGTGCTCGCGCCGTGCTCGCGCTATGTCGCCATCCACCAAAACGGTTTCTCCGAGCAATCTCTCTGGAAAAAAGTGGGGCGCCCTCGCGCGCACACGCGGGTGTTCCCCCCAGCAGCGTGCTCGTGCCACACTGGGCAAGTGCGTACGCGCTCGCCCCGGCCCCTGTGGGGGAGCGAGGCTGCGCCCGCCTTCACCCGCCGTGCGCAATGGAGGCCGTGTGGACGCGCGTCGACGCAGCGGGCGCCGCACCAAGCTCGCGCAGCGGACACACGCTCACGGCAGTCGGCGGCGATGGCAAGGGTGCCCTCGTCGTGCTCTACGGCGGCACAGACGTCCGCCGCAAGGCGTACTTAGGCGACGTGTGCGTGCTGGACGTGGCGAAGAATGCGTGGATAGAGACCCCGCTTGGCGCGGGCTCGGGCGTCTACGCGGGCGATGGGCGCGTGGAGCCTGCCGAGGATGCCGAGCCAACAGCGCCTCGCGTGGCAGGCGGCAGCATGGGCGCAGGTGCGGCCGCTGGCAAGGGTGGTGGCAGTGGCGAAGTAGGAAGCGAGGAGAGCTCTTCGAGCAACCCAACCCATCCGGGGGAGCGCGCATTTCACTGTGCCGCCGCGCTTTCTGGCACGCGCATTACTGTCTTCGGCGGCCGCAAGGGTCGCACGCGCTTCAACGACACGTGGCTGCTCGACACGTGCGAGTGGGCGTGGCGCAGGCCGCGAGTGTCGGGGCCGCTTCCGGCCGGGAGGGACTTTGCGGCCGCGGCAGCGTGTGGCAATGACGATGCCGATGGTGACCGCCTGGTCGTATATGGTGGCTGGGACGGCGCGGGTTGGCTCGGAGACGCGTGGTTGCTGCACCTCTCGGCAGACGGCAAAGAAGGGACGTGGCAGACGCTTTCGCTCGGCTCGCCGGCGCCGGCGCCTCGTAGTGGCCACGCGCTCTTGGCAGGTACTGAACAGAGCCGGAGACTGTACATATTCGGCGGGGGTACCTCCAGTGGGGCGCTGCTCAACGACTCGTGGAGCCTTGACGTCGAGCCGGATGGCACAAGCGCATGCGCAAAACTGCCAGCGTCTGCGCCAACCCCGCAGGGCCGGAGTGGTCACTCGATGTCGCGCCTCGGCCCAGTCATGGTCTCGTTTGGCGGGCATGGCACGAGTGGCTGGCTGCAGAAAACGGACAAGTACATGGATTTTGTGTGGCTCTACGCGCTGCCCACCCTGCGGTGGAGCCACGCGGCTTGCAAGCAGTCCGGGACTGCCTCGCCGGCTGCTCGAGCATACCACGCGTCGGCTTCCGTCGGCGGACGCGTGCTCATATGTGGCGGCTACGATGGCAAGGCATCGCTTGATGATTGCTGGTGGTTGGCCCTGAGAGACGGCGAAGCCGCGTCAGTGCAGGCGTCCGCCTCGCAGCCCGCCGCGCCAGCTCCGCATGGACAGCTCACAAAGGCTATGTCGCAAGCACATGAGAAAGGGCAGCAGCGGCAACAGCAACAGCAACAGCAGCAGCAGCAGCAGACGCAGCAGCAGGTGGGGAGTCAGGAGCAGGGGGCTTTATCGGCGCCAGCGCCTCAGCCTCAGGTGCAGGCGCAGCAGCAGCGCGCGGACAAGTCGCGCTCCACGTCGTTCTTTTCGACGCTGGCTGGCAATTTGAGCAAGGCCATGCCCATATTTGGCGGGGCTTCGGGCAGTTCCGCGCAGCAGCCTCAGCCACAGCGGCGCGAGACCGCGACGGTCACGAAGGGCGACGACACGGAGAGCGCCAAGGCGCGTGCATGGCGAGACCTGCGCCGCAGAGCTGGCCTCGAGCAGCGCCCGCAACGCCCGTCGGCGCCGCGCCTGGCGCCTCCAGCGGCGCCAACCGCCGCGCTGGCTGCCATCGGCCGCCGTGTTTCGTCGCAAGTGGGTGGGCCCGTCAGCGAGCAGAGCGCCGACGAGGACGCTGCCATCGGGCGCGCCTACTTGTTGTCGTGTGATCCTGATGATCTCGCTCTTGATGAGGTCGGAGTGATGCTCTCGGATTATCGTCGAGCTGTGTGGGGCAAGTCCCCGGGCCCAGCCGTCGGCGACGACGGGAGCATGGCCTGGCAGGCCGAGCTTTCCACAACCATGCAGTTTGTCAACGCGGACGTGGCATCACTCCATCTCGTGGATGTTGAGATGCTGCAGATGGCCTACAGCTCGGTGTACAGCTCGGTGGCTTGCTAATTCTGGTTGTGATCGCGCACGGACAGCTGCGCGCAGGCGGGCGCGTTCGGACCCACTTTCCCCGATTATTAACTCAGATTGTCATGTGATGCTAGAGATGTAGACCTTCAGGTAGACGGACAGCCGCTGCTGGCTAGCTAGAATGTCGCTTTGATCTTGATTGACTTCTGCGCTGCGAGACTGCTGGGGTGCCTAGCACCATCCCTCTCCGTCGGCGGCAGCTTAATCCCCGCCAGCTTGTTGTCGGCAACTCGTCTGATGTGCGAGTCCTCGCCTGAGAATTCGTTGACGTACAGCGAGTGCGTGTCCAAGTACTGCAGATCGTTGGTGTCGTCGTTGCGGCGCACAACGTAGCGGAAGTTGAGCACGGTGGGCGGGTCGGAGCCGGTCTCATACAGGAAGCCGGTGGGAAATATGGGCTCGCCCGGCAGGCCCGTCGTCGAATTGTCGTTCATGCCGTTGGTATCGTCTATCGTGACGAGCACGAGCTTGATCTGCGCGCACACGCGGTAGTAGAGGCCCATGTAGTGTTCCTGGAACACCCACTGGTCGTTGTCGGCGCCGCAGGACGCCTTGACAGCCTCAGAGAAGTGCACCTTAACGTCGATCACGTCGGGCACGCCGGCTGAGTTGTCGCCACCAGTGTTGATGCCATAACCGGTGTTGTAGCCGTAAGTGGTATCGTGTACATCCGAGGTGACGTTCTGCACATATGCGCGCCCAATAACGAGATCCTTGTTGTACGAAAGCGACTGCGTCGCGCCGTGCGAACCCAGCATGGCGCCGCCTGGCTTTGGCAGCGTCAGGAGCGCGTCGTTGAATTTGCAGCGCGAGTAGTCATTGTTGTACACGTTCTTGCGGCGCACATAGGCCGTGGTCACGTCTACAGTGAAGGACAGGCTCGAGAAGTTCGGTGACGACACGCCGCACGACGCGCCGCTCACCGCGCCCGATCCCGAGTAGCCGGTGGAGACGCCAGGCACGGCGCATGTGGTTACACCAAGCGTGATCCGGTCGCCGGTGACGGACACGATTGTGTACTTGCCGTTGACAGTGCCAGCGTCGGTGCCGCCCACGCCTGCAATGTAGATGATGTCGCCGGCAAGCAGGGTGTGCATGGCAGCGACCGAGCCAGATGTCTGCGGCGAGGCGTGGCTCACGAGCGTGAGCACGGCTGGGTCGGCGGCAGTGATTTCGCTCACTTGATAGTGGTCGGCACACGCACGCTTGATGGTCGCATTGCCGCCGTCGAGGTCGAGCGCGTCGGTGCCAGTGTAGTCGAGGTCAGCGCTCAGGTGCGTCTGGCCCGAGGTGAGCGCGAGGGCGCCGACGTTCTGGTCGTAGCCGTCCGCGCCACCTGCACCGCGTGCACCTGTCTGCACCCTGTACTCAAACGCCAGAATGTTGTCCATGGACTGTTCTATGCGCTCCTCGTCGAATTGGCGCTCTCGGCGCAGAGAGCTCACAGTGTTTCCGCCGTCGAAAGCCAGCCCCGTGGAGGTGTAGGTGTCGCTCGAGAAGGTGCAGTAGTGGTTGCCATGCGCCGAGGCGTCGGTCAGCCCGCCGCCCTCGAGGCTGTGCGAGCGACAGCGAATGCCCGTGTTGACGCGCTGGATGGTGACCGCGCTCGACTCGGGCGTGTCGTGGTCGCTGCCGGGAGTGTATCGCGCGCCGGCAATGTAGCCTGAGCCCGGCGGAACTGAAGTCTCCGAGCCACCCAGCCTTCCCGTGTAGAACGTCAACCCGCTGATGTCCAGCGGGGGCTCCAGCGAGAACTCCCATTTGGTGACGTGCGACCCGACCGTGAACTGCTTGTTCAGCGAGTCAGCGTCCGGGCCGTAGACGCCTCGGATGATGACGATGTCGCCTGTGGAGAGCGTGTGCGTCCCGCGCACCTTGAAGACAGTGCCCACTGTCGAGGTGTCTGCGCTGGTGCATCCCTCACTGGAGGAGGCGCACACGCCATCGGCGAAGAGCTGCAATGGGTCCTCCATGGCGGAGTTGTCCGTGTGAGCGTCATTGCTCAGCCCAGGGCTTGACGCAAACTCGCCGTACCTGCGCTGATTGGCCAGCGAGTACGCCTCCTCGCCCTTTTTGAGCGGGTTTGGCTCGTTGTTCTTCCAGAAGGCCTTCTTCTCGCCGAAGCCGCCGCCGGCGTAGGTGGCGTAGTGGTCCGCCGCGCCAGCCTCAAAGTGCGAGCCCAAGTCCAGCTTGAGCCGCGGCGAGCCGTACACGACCACCGGCTCGGAGAAAGTCACGAAGATGTAGATGAGGTCGTCCTCCTCGTATGACCAGTCGTGCTCGCCGTGTGCGGGATTCGGCACGGCGTTCGTGGGCGTCGGCTGGCGCAGCACAAACGCAGAGCTCACGTCCCAGTCCATGCCCGTCGAGTCGAGCGCTGCGCCAGTGGCCACATTCTCCAGCGTGAAGGTGGTTGCGTGCAGCAGACCATTCGCGTCGTTGCCGTCCCCGTCGGCCGTACCGCTCACGTCGGTCACCTCGAACTCGATGCCATTAATTGAGTGTCTGTCTAAACCCCGGACGCTCTCGATCTTCACGCGGTCTCCCACCTCGAGTGAGTGCGTACCAACCGTGGTGACGGTCGCATCGGCGCTCGATTGCTCCACAGATCCAATCTGGAAGATGTTGCGGTACTGATAGTTGTCCGCGCGGCGGTTAGGCGAGTACGAGGTCACACCCACAACGAAGGGTTGGATCTTGAGGTGCACGCGGTCCACCGAGCCAAGGCTCGGATAGGCATCGAGGGAGATCTGGAGGTCGTCACGGCAGTGCGAGAACGCGCAGCGAGCATCGCGATGCAACGCAGCGGTGCTCAGCGCGCCGCTCGCCTTGTCGAGGCCGAGGCGATCGTGTTGGTTGATGCCTGCGTACGGGCCTGATAGTGTGCCCTCGCCCGAGCTGGCAAGGCCGAGCGCGTCGCCCGCGCCGCGCCTCGAGCGCACGCGGTTCGCGGGCTGCACAACCGAATTGATGAGCGCGGCCTCCCAGTAGCCCCCCGCGAGCGTCACGTGCGTGTGGCCGCTCTGGCGACCCTGGCGCACCTCCGGCCCGCTCCGGGGCTCATCCAGGCGCTGCGGCAGGTTCTCCCATCCCACCCACCGCGTGTTGCCGCCGCTCACCGACAGCGCAAGGAGGGAGCGCGCAGCGGATCGCGCAGCCCCGTCGGCCCCGACGCCGTCGCTGCGGACCGCCTCGAAACCGGCGTCCATCGACAGCAGCGAGCGCACGCTTTCGCCTGCGCCTGCTGCTGCGCCGAGCAGCTCGTCGGCGAGTGCAAGCTCCTCGTCTGTCGGCACGACGCTAGCTGCAGGGGCGGGGGCGGAGGTGGCACCCTCCACATCCTCCGCGTGTGCGCCCCGCCTGCCTGCCCCACCGGACGCGCACCCGCCGCCCTGCGGCTGCTGCTGCTGTCTCGGCTGCTGGGGCTGCACGTGCCGCCGCTGCTGCTCCTCCGGCTGTTGCTGCTGCTCCCCGCGCCGCTCGTCTGCACCACCCTCGACCGCCACCGCGCGCTTGAGCATACCCACGATGCCGCCGCTCTGGCCTGTTGCCTCGTCGTTCTCGGCCTGCGCGGCGGCGCGGCGCTCGGCGGCGCGTACCGCCGCGTCCGAGGCGTCTGAGCGCGCCGCCGAAGCACTCGCGGGCGCGCCGCTCCC
>RQSC01000062.1:111489-126940 GCA_013416795.1 Prasinococcaceae sp. CCMP 1430
CGCGCCCCGCGCCCCGCGCCGCGCGCGCGCTCGCGCGCTCTTCGGCGGCGGCGGTGGAGCGAAGCAGGCCAAGGGCAAGGGCGCGCCGCAGAAGAGGGGTCGGGCGAGCGCCAAGGCCACCGACGAGGATGTTCCGTGGTACATCAGCAAGTGCGTGTGAGCGCTCCGTGCGCGCCGCCTGTGCGCGCTGCGTTTGCCCGTGCGTGACTCGCTGATGCGGTGGTCCCTCGCTGCGCCCCCCCCCCTCTCCCTCACGCCTCCTACGGTTCGGACCGTCCGCAAACGCACACCAAACGCACGCAACGGAAAGGGAGCGCCATAAATTCCGCGAACTCTGTTTTCTCCCTTCCATCTCCGCTGCAGTCAATCCCCGTGGCACCGAAATGAAATGCTCGACCCTCGACAGCTGGCACAACCGACATGTCGGTCGGTGGGCACAACGGGTCTGAGAAACGCCAGTACAGATCAAAAGCAATGTCGCGGGCACGGCCTGGCCATGATGCCATGGCCATGGCATGGCCATGGCATGCCGCCATGCGCAAGAGAGGCTGCCCTTGGTATCGCCGCGCCCGGCCTCGATCCCGCGTGGCACGGCACCAAGGGCGAGCTGCCCTTCACCAACTCGACCGCACGGCGGCGCGCGGCGGCGCGCTTTCCGAAGCGCTCGGGCGAGGGGCGCTGCGGCGCCCGCCTGGAGCAGGTTGCCACGGGCGCGGCGTAGAGGTCTTAGGATCGAGGAGGGGGTTGAGTCGGGTGTGTGGGGGCGCATCGTCCACGGTGCCCGCCGCGTGGGAAATGGGTGTGGCAGAAACCGAGTGAATGGACGGCTCGAGCGAGCACAGCGGCGCCGGCGCCGGCGCCGCGTCCGCGAGCTTCCTCCAGCAGCGCCACGGGGCACTCTCGCCCGCGGCGGATGGCACGGAGCTCGCGGCAGGTGAGCAGCAATCGGCACAAACACAAAGCGCGCCACCTCCGCCGCTAGCGCGTGCAGACAGTGCGGTTAAGCGCATGCTCGAAGTTCCCGTGTTTGATGGCGCCGGCACCTCCGGCAGGCACGGCGTGTTGCCGATCATCTCGCCGGCAAGCGCAATGGAGCTAGCGCGGAGGCTGGAGGATGCGGCCAATGCACTGCTTTCACCACCACCACAGCCACCACCGAAATCCCCATCGAAGCAGGGTGCGGCAATGCCCCTCATGCCACCGCTGCCCAGGGCCGTCGCAGGTATCGGCAGTAGTGGGAAAAGGTCCGCGCGCCCACCGCCCCTCGCGAGCAGTCCAGCAGTGCGGCCCCCGCCACTGCCGAGGGATGCACGTAGGGTGAGAGAGGGAGCACCCGAGCGCTCTCCTGCACCTCTGGCTGCCTACGGAGCCGATACGTCACCGAGCGGCGATGCGTCGCCCATGACGCCTGTCGGTGAGGCTCTTTTGGGTCCTGTCGAGGAGGTCGAACGAGCGCACGTTGGTGAGCCGGCTCAGCAGCATTTGCACGAGTCATCTCGCCACCGCAGGGAGTCACTGCGGCAGCGGCAGCAGACCGGAGAGCAGCGAGGGCAGCAGCAGCAGCAGCAGCAAGGGCAGGGGCAGGGGCAGCAGGGGCAGCAGCAGCAAGGGCAGGGGCAGCTTACCGAGCAGCAAGTGCTGCATACGGAGCAAGAGCAGCCTGAAATGAGGGAAGAATTGCCATCGCAGGAAGCGACTGCACGGCGAGGCCGCCTGCGAGACAGACGAGAGATCTTCGAGCGCTTTGATGCAGCTGTTGCGCAGCCAGCGCCAACCCCTCCGCCCATAAACCACAGCAGCAGCAGCAGCAGCAGGGGTGGCAGCAGCAGCAGCAGCAGCAGCAGCAGCAGCAGGGCCGGCAGCAGCAGCAGGGGCAGCAGCAGCAGCGGCAGCATCAGTGGACTTGAGCACCTGGATGACGGTGACAGCGTTCGGAACGGGGCATTCGGTGCCGATGAGGACGAGCCCACGATGGCGGAGCGTGACGCCGCTGAGCAACGTCTCCTTGCCGCCGCGTCGTCGGTGCCCGTGCCGCGCGAAGCCCTGCTACCACAGCGCGAGGCGAACCCCGCTCCGACCGCGCCCGTATCCCTGGCTGCCGCTGACGGGTACTCGTCACCGCTACCGGTTCCACGCGTCGTGGTGCCGCCGCGGCGCGAACCAAGCCCGATGCCGCTGCCCCGTGCGGATGAACCCCCGCTGCAGACAGAAGAGAACGAGTGGCCCGCGGCGTGGGCATTCATGCGCTCGCCCGAACGCCTGCGTGGGGACAGAGCGCGGGGCGCTCAATCATTGAACTCCCCGCTGGGATCGCCGGGCGATGCGAGGGGGGCACCGCCGACTGTTCCTCGGGGTGGCAGGGCGGTGCCACCCGAGCCAATGAGCCCGCTCGACCTCGATCACGACGCTATTCTGCACTCGCCGCGCCTGCGCGAGGCGGCCGGCCGGGGCGATCAGACACGCAGTTCGGCGGCTAGAATGCAGGTGGCCGCCGTGCCTTTGTCCGATGAATCTGAAAGCGAGTCATCGCGCGCGGAGGCGGCACCGCCACCTCGAGGGGACGTCATGGGCAAGGACGCCCCGGGTGAGTCGGAAGCATCGGCGTCGGATGGAGACTCTGATGAGATGTGGGGAGAGGAGGTCCATCTGGAACTTGCCCCTGCGGTCACTGGGCGCCCGGATGGCCGCGGTCGTGTGGGGTCTCGGCAGACCATAGATCCCTCAGCAAGGTCTGGGCGCGGCGTAGAACGCGGCCGAGGCGCAACCGCTGCCGCGCGGCGTACGCGTGCTCTTGAGAGCTCCTGCGCGAATGACGACGCGGATGACACAGACGTTGCGAGCGAGACCGCCGCGGAGGCCCCGGTACAGGCGCAGGCCGGGTTGGCAAACTCGGACGAAAGCTCGCCTGATGCCGCATCTGTGGCATCCTCGCTTCGAACCAATGCTCTGTACGACGAGGACCAGGACGACGGCGGGGACAGCGCAGCGGGCGCCAATGAGTCGGTTGAAAGGGGCAGTGCGGATGCAGAGGATGGGCGCACCCTTGCTGTACTCCCGCTGCGCGGTGCGGCGACGCGCAGCGCCGCAGATGTGCTGCGTGCTAGACGCAAGGGCAAAGAGAAAGCCGACTTGGAGAAGGGAAGTACCCAAGAGGGCGGAGCAGAAGAGCCGGGCAGCGACGGCGGACCTACCGATAATGGAGGAGGTGCCGGTCGTGCCGACAAACTAGGCGGTGGCAGCAGCAGCGGTGGTGGCAGCGACAGTACCAGCAATGGCACCTTCACGAACGAGGCGTTCGACTCAAGCAGCGCCATCGAGGAACAGGAAGGGCGGATCTGGGAGCTGGAGGGAGCTGTCGCACGCGGCCAACTCGAGATCGAGGAGCTTCGGAAGGCGCAGGCGGAGGAGGTCTCACGGATGGCTGCCGCTCACCGGACATCAATCGCGTCGATCAACGCAGCGCAGCGCGACCAGCGCCGCCTGCTGGCCAAGTCAGAGTCGGCCCGCGAGCATGCGCGTAAGCAGCACGCCACGCTGCTGCAGCAGCTCGAGATTCGCGACGACGAGGCGCTCGCCACGCGCCGGCGACTCAAGGTGGAGCGCAGCCGCGCGCAGGCGCTCGAGGAGGCGCTCGAGACGGCTCAGAGCGATGCCGCGCGCCTCTACCAGAGCCTGGCGTCCCTGCGGAGGGCCTTCGGCGTGCTCATGTGCGCCTGTGCGGCCGTCGGGCTGCGAGTCGTGCTCGGCCCTCGTTAAAACAAGCGTACAGTAATGAATGCCAATTTCATCTCATGTCTCTGCGCCCGCATGCACCCCTTCCATTCCGCTCCCACACACACGCGCACGCGGGCGCGCATCCATCGCTCTTCAATTTCGCGTATTATGTCACATCGAATCGGATTATGTGGTTTTGGAAGAACTCATTTCGAAGTCAAAATGATCGGGGTCTGTATTGAATTTTTGCGTGCGTTTTGACGTGCGGGCGCGCCGTCGGCCCGCACACGCCGCGCGCGCGTTCAAATTTTTCGCGCGCGCGCACCCTCGAGACACGCCCCTGGGTGTGGGTGTGGGTGCGGGACGGGAGGGGGGGGGGGCAGGGCGCCCCACACCGTGCGGCCCGCGCGCGTCCGCGCGCGCAGCCGCCACAGCCCCACTCCCTCCCGCGAGAGAGGGGCCGGGGCGTGCCGCGCCGCGCCGCTTGAATCGCGAGGATGTCGCAGCGCCCGAGCACACGCCGCGCGGCCGACGCGGAGGATGACGCAGCGGCGCGCTTCAAGCACCTCATCGAGCCTATCCGCGACCTTGCCAAGAACTGGAACGTCGACGTCGCGTCCGAGCTTGAGGACTACATCGGCGAGCTCGAGTCCATATCGTTCTCTGCGGACGGCGGTGTGACACAACTGAACTTCGCTGAGGCCGCGCTGCTCATCCAGGGCAGCGCGTGCATCTACTCAAAGAAGGTCGAGTACCTCTACGAGCTCGTGTTCCAGGCGATCAACTTCATCGAAAAGCGCAAGAGGAAGGAGAGGGAGGCGGCCAAGCTCGGTTCGAGCGTCAGTGCGGATGGCGCCGACAAGGACGTGGACCCCCTCGACGAGGACGAGCTCGATTTCCTCATGCTCGACGACGACATCCCCGAGGCCGAGGAAAGGGCCATCAACATGCGCGAGAAGGACCTGGAGATGGAGACGTGCCCACCGCCGACGGCGTACCGTCCAAAGTTCCCGTGGCTTCTGCGCCAGGCCACCGACCGTGGCGACGGCGAGTACAACCTGAGCCAGATGCACGTTCACCGCTCGGGCGCGCTGCTGCTCGACCAGGGTGACATCAAGGCGCTCGACGACAACCTGGAGCCCGTCGCACAGCCCAACTTTGAGGACATTAACGCCGCCGGTGACTTCGGTGCGGGTGGATACGACGACGACGACGACTTCGGCGACGGCGGCAGCGGCGACTTCGGTGAGGGTGGTGCGCCCGGCGAAGCCCCTGCCAGCGGCTACTGGGTAGCGCAAGAGCGCGCGGCAGGAGGGAACGTGCCGCCGACGCCGGCGCTGACCTTGCATGGCGAAGATGAGGAGGAGTACAACCCGTACGAGCCGCTGGATGCCGACGACGCCAAGGGCGTGGGCAAGCTCACCGTGCGGCCCTTCCGGAAGGGGCGCACGCAGCTCAGCAAGTCGGCTATCGAAGGCGAGCCCGTCGGCGCCTCGCCCGCGGAGGGCGTGTCGCGCAGCGGCGTCGACCATGGAGTGCGCGTGTCCGCCGCGCCGACGGCGCCGACGGTGCTGTCGCAGCCCGCCTTCAAGGAATTCTCGTTCGCCTTCGAGGCCGCGCGGCGGGCCGCGCGCGCCCTGCGGAGGGCGAATGCGCGCCGCCTTAGTGGGCTGTCGCCGGGTCCTGGCCAGCGTGCGGCCGAGCTCACGCCCGGAAGCCGCGCGGCGGCATTTGACGCGCCCGCGGCGCAGGATGATCCCGGCTACGAGGACGACATGCCCGACTTCGGTGGCGGTGGAGATGACTTCGACGACGACGTGGATGGCGACATGGGTGCTTTCCCCGATGTTGGCGAGCAGGGGGCAGCGGGCACGTTTGGCTGGCTTTCCGGGGACGGCAACAACGCGGCCGCGCTGTCCACGCCGCGCTCGGCCTCGGCAGCGGTGTCGTATGCCGAGCTGGTGCGCGCCAAGGTGGACGAGCTGCTGGCGCGCACACTGGCGTCGGAGCGCGTGACGGAGCTCTCGCGGCGCGTGACCAATTGGCGTGACCAGATCGAGCCCGCGCTTGAGGAGGAGGAGAAGGCGGCGGCTTTCGACATCCACCAATACGGCGACGGCGTGCTCAGTGCGGTGGCCATGGACGCCAAGACGGGCAAGCGCAAGGCCGACGACGTCGTTCGTGGCACCAAGATCGATTTCGCCGACGTCTTCGCCGCCGCGCGCCGCGCCAAGGTGGACGAGGCCACGTCGCGCGGCGAGGATCCTTCGACGGCGGGGGCGGGCACCGAGGCCGGCGAAATCGCGCGCACTTTTGCGGCGACGTTGCAGCTCATCAACGACGGGGCGCTGGAGATTGAGGCGATCGTGGATGACAGTGAGAGTGAGGTTGGAGAGGGCGGTGCGGGGGCTGCGGACGCCGGAGTGGCGAAGAGCTTCAAGATCACGGTGCTTAACCCACACAGGCAAGAAATCACCACCGCGTATGACCAGATCGATGGGGGGGAGAATGTCGCGGCGCAGGCAGAGGCGAAGAAGCGCAAGGGCTCGAAGCGCGCAACTGCGGACACCGCCTTGCGTGAGACACAGGCGTGAGCATGCCTGCGTGCGCGCGCGCGTGCGGCGGGCGACATTGGCTAGGCGAGACGAGTAACCAAAGATAAAACACAAACGGGCGCAGCGGGCGATCGGTCTCAGAGTACACGTGAATTTACAAGGCGGCGTGCTACAACTCGCAAGGGAGCCACCCTCATTGAGCGTCGAGATGCAGCTTCTTGTACTTTGCCGCGCGCTGGGCGGCCGAGCGCGCCTGCTCAGCAGCGCGCCGCGAGTCGGGCAGCGAGCACGCGAGCGTCGCGCCGACGTACGCGTCCTGCAGCCACTGGCCGTGCATCTCGAGCAGCTTGCCGCCCTCCTTGATCTCAGCGACGCCGCAGCCATGCAGCTGACCCGCGCGCCAGCGCCCGCACACCTTGCTGCCATCGTCAAACGTGTGGCAGCCGGCGCCGTGCGGCTTGTGGTCGTGGAACTCGCCTTCATAGCACCCGCCCGCAGCGTACCAGAGCGAGCCGACATTCTCGGCCTTGCCGTCCTGCGCCCGGCGTGGGTGCGCGCAGGGGAGAGGCGGCGGCCGATCGTCAGGGAGTTAGCGGCAAAGCTCGTGGCTATGGTCGACGCTGCTACACGCATGCGCCCTCCTCACACGCACCTTTGTGTGGCCGTCGTACCGGCTGCCGTCGCGGAAGACCAGCTCCTCGAAGCGCAGCGCCCCACCGCCGCCGCCCGTCGTCGCCGCCGCGGCTTTGTGCGCCATCCCCCCTCCCGAAGCACACGCCCTCCCTCCCCCCTACACCTCGCCCAGATCGCGCGCCGCGCGCCGCGCGCCGCGATTCGCCGCCCACGCCCTGCGATCGCACGGCGCCCGCGGCGCGCTCGCAGCACCAGGCGGCCGCCGTCCGCAAGAGGGCACGCACGCACGCGTGCGCTGTGTGGGCCACCCCTCGCAACACCCCCGCCGCAGCCCGCGCCGCGCCGCTGGCTGGCACGCCGCAGGCGTTCTCGTGCCTTCGTTCTGATGGCGCATAGAAAGCTCGCCCGTGGGCAAATGACTCTGTTTCCAGGGGCCCCGCGTCAGAGACTTCTCCATCGAACGCGCGCACATGCGTGCGGCCGTGCCTGGCGTGCCAGCGTGTTCAGGATCCCAGGCGCCCCCGAACCCTATCCGCTCTCACAAAGACCGGGTCATCCCATGGCTGTACCGGATATGCACGCGAAAATTGGCTGCAAAGACCGGGGTCAGACCCGATTCAGGCCGGGGTCGGCGTGTCCGCGCGCGCGCCGCCCTTGGGCACGGGCCGCAAAAGCGATTCGAAACTGGCGCGCGCGCGCCGCCAGCCTCGCTGCAGCGCGCCCTGTCCGCCGACGATGCCACTCCTGCCCCGCCTAGCGGGCGGGGAGGAAGGGGGGGGGGGGGGGGGGGGGGGGGGGGGGGGGAGAAGGTGTGCAGGGGGCGGCAAGAAGGAGGAGGGGCAGAGGCGATGGCGCCCGAGGTTGGCGCAGGCTTGGGCGTGGGCGCGCGGGCGCGTGCGTGCCGCGTGCACGTGGACGTGCCAGTCGCAATCGGCGAGCGCGGGCGGGGCGTGTTCGGCGGCATAGGTGGCACCAGCGCGGGCGGCGGCAGCGGCGCCGCCGAGAGACGGGCGGCACGCGAGCGACGCGCCGCAGCGCACGCCGCTGAGGTGGCGCGGCTCGCCAAAGCAAAGCTCGCGCGGCGCGCGCACAAAAACACGCGTGTCGGCAAGACCAAGGCGGCGCACACGCAGAAGGCGCGAGCGCCGCTGCAGACGCTGAAAGAGGCCTGCGAGGAGAAACAGAGGAGAGCACACGGAAAGAGGAGGTCCGCCGCGGGCCGTGCTCTGCGAGCGTGGGCGGCGTATGCCGAGGCCGCGCGCTCGCACCGCGCGGCAGCTCTCGTGGCGTGGAGGGTACACTGTCGCGAGCAGCAAAGGCGTGGGTCGCAGGCGCCGCGTGACCTGCAGGCACGCGCGCGCGTGCCAAGCGACCGTGCCGGCGCTGGCCCGGACTCGGACGTCTGCGGCGATTCTTTCGAGGCGGTGTTGGACTCAGCGCCCCCGTCCTCGGCATACACAAGCCCAGACTCAACGCACGGCGCGCGCGCGCACGGCAGCAGGGGTGAGGGTGAGGGCGCACCGAGCGGGCGGCGGCTAAGCGACGCATCCGTCTCGGATGCCAGCGCCGCGGAGGCGTTCTCGCCCTCGAAGAGCTTGGCGAACGTGAGCACTCTTGCGGCCGCGCTCACGCCAGGACTTTCGCCAGCGACGATCGGGCGCGCTGGTCCTGGGACGTTGGCGCATATGAGCGTGGACTGCAGCACCGACCCTGGCCGCGCGCGCGCGCCCAGGCCTTCCACGGCGCCCTCAGTCGCTAGTTCGGAGGAACGCGGCGAGCGCCTGATGGCCAGCTTGCGACAGAGCGATCCCTACCTGTACCTCCTGTGCGAGGCACGCGCTGGGAACGCAGGAAGCGCGCACACGCTCACTCCAGCGCAGGCGACCTCGGGGGGCAGCACGCGGGGCGCGCTCGCAGACGCCGGGGGTGCAGCAGAAGCCTCGACCAGAGCCGGCGCATCCACAAGAGCACCAGACGCATCGAGCGCCGATGCGAAGGCGTTCGGCGGTGGCGTCCCCGTGAGCGCTGACCGTCTTCGTGCTTCGGAAATGAGCGCATGTGCAAGCCGCGACCAAGTCTGCGACTCCCCAGCTCGCCACGCGGCGGTGGCACAGTGGCTACAGTCCACGACGCCGCCCAAGGGAGCCAACGCCGCTGAGGATGTCGCCAGACAGATGGATGAGCCCGTGTGCGTTGGCGCAGACTATGTGGACGAGGCGGAGTTTTGGATGCTTGAATTGCAAGCAGAGCGCGTCAGTGGCGCCAACGATGCTTCTGCGGTGCAAGCCACGCGCGCACAAGCGCTGGCAGCAATGGTGGTGCACCTCGCGCGACGTGCGGGAATGCGGCGCGCAATGCTTCGCTGGATCGCTGCCTTGCATTCTGCACAGGAGGAGCTTGTTGTCATGACGCTCGCGGCGGGCACGGCTGCGTGCGCGCAACGCCGTGCACGCATCGCCTTGAGGAAGTGGTCGCGGGCATCACGCCGCTCTCATCTGGCGCACGCGTTGCACATGCACGCCTCAGCGGCGTTCCATTGGCGGATGACGTCGCAGGCGCGTGCGTGGCAGGCTTGGACAGCTGCAGCCGTTTGTGGTCGCGGGGATGCCGAGGGGACGGTGCACTTAGCGCCAGCGCTGAACAGATTCAGTGCGCGTGCGCCTGCTGACCGAGGCGGCCGAGACGCTGACCTCGCTGGGCGAGCGCGTGGGCGCGCGCCTGCGACCCTCATGCAGCGGCAGGCGCTGTGGCGTTGGCGCACGAACGCTCTCCGCGCCAGGGCAGTGCGAGTGGCGTCCGCGCGTCGCAGCATGGATGTAGCGCGAGGGACGTTACTCGCATGGCTGCGCGTTGCGATGCTCTCCACCATCGGCCCGACCTTGTCTGCAATTTGGCTCGGCCGCCGCTGCCGCTTGGCGCTGGTCAAGTGGCACGCACTCGCGCGCGCGCCGGCCAACGATGCGCACGCTGCACTTGCCGAGTGCGATGCGCTGCTCTTCAGCCTCAATCCGTCGGTCTGACTTCTGACTGTACCATACAACCTCGCTGCAATTTTTTTAATCAAACACGTTCGACACAGCAGCCCTGTTCGAAGGAGCTAGAACGCCGACGCCACTGGTGCGCGCATTGCGCCTACTCTGAGCCTGGCTCCCCCGCGACAAGTTCTGGCGGCAGCTCGAGCTCCTCTTGCTCCACATTGTCTGCAAGCGCTTGCCGCTGCTCGGCCTCGCGCGCGGCTTCCACTTTCTGCACGACCTCGGGTGGCGCTTTGGCGAGCGTTGCAGCCGCGATGGTGTCCTCGGTAATGGCCTCGAGTAGGGCCTCATCCCCGCGCAATGCCTCAACGCAATTGTCCTTGCCCTGCCCGATGTTGGTGCCCTGGTAGGCGTACCACGCGCCCTTGCGCTGAACGACGCTATTCTCTACGGCGGCCTGCAGAACAGATCCGACCGAGTCGATGCCACGGTCGAAAAGGATGTCCAGCTCGGCGACGCGATATGGGAAAGCCACCTTGTTCTTGGCTGCGGACACAATAGAGTTGCGCGATGATGAGTTGCGCGGGGTGTGCGAGGGTCAGCGCCGGGCGCCGAGCGCAAGACGGCGTCTTGACGTGTGGCATTCGCACGTTCCACACGCGCAGCGCTCCTGTAGACAAAGCAATAATCATCGGGCACACGCGCATCGCTTCGCGCACGCGCACGCACCGATCTTGACGCGAACCCTGATACCCGGCGAGGTTGAGTCCCTCGCTGCTCCCGTGCCCCCACCCTCGCCCCTGATGACCTCCGTGCGTCTGATGTCCATGCGCACGCTCGCGTAGAATTTGAGCGCGTTGCCGCCCGTCGTGACCTCAGGATTGCCGTAGATGACGCCCACCTTTTGCCTGAGCTGGTTGAGGAAAATGATGGTGCAATCTGCCTTGTACGCGTTCGAGGCGATTTTGCGCAGCGCCTGGCTCATGAGGCGCGCGTGTGCGCCGACCTGAAAGAGGCCGATCTCGCCTTCGATCTCTGCGCGCGGCGTGAGCGCGGCGACCGAGTCCACCACGATCAGGTCGACAGCGGAGGAGCGCGCCAACTGGTCGACCACCTCGAGCGCCATTTCACCGCTCTCCGGTTGGCACACGACCAGGTCAGAGATGTCAAGTCCGCACGTCTCCGCCCATGCTGGGTCGAACGCGTGCTCGGCGTCGATGAACGCGACCGTCTGATTCTCATCCTGCGCAGCGGCGAGGCAGTTCAGCGCGAGCGTCGTCTTGCCGCTCGACTCGGGGCCGTAGAGTTCAACGACTGTCGCAAGGCGGTGCATCTGCGGTCAGCGGCGGCGGCGGCGGGGGATGTTGAGATATCGGCGCGCTGAGGCGCGTGGCGCTCGAGCGGGCGGTGCGCGGGCGGCGAGCTCACGGCACGTACTTCTTCCCCGCGGCAGCCCGCCGCCGAGCGCAAGGTCGAGGTTCAGCGCCCCGGTCGATGTCGTCCGCACCGACGCGGCGGCGGCCGCCTCATCCATCACCATGATGGATCCCTTGCCGTAGGCCCCTTCTATTTCGCTCAGCACCTTGTTCAGCGCCGCCTTGCGCCCGTCTGTGGCGCCGGCGCCCCCCTTGGCCTTGGCGGCGCACGCGGGCTGCGCGCGCTGCGCGCGCCGCGAGAGGCCCAAGGAACGCCACGCGGGCTGCGCCGGCGGGCGCGCGCGCGCTGTGGCACACGGCGGCGTCGCCTCGTCGGCGCACCCGGAAAAAATCCCGCGCGGGCGCGGGCGCCCGGGTGCGTTTTGACCAGTTTTTCGATGTAGGGTCTGTCTAGTCGATTTGTGGTATGCGAATGAATATTGTTTTGTCACGCCCCAGACGGTCTGAGGTTGGGGGGTAGTCGATACCCAAACACACACGCGGCACTCTACAGGCGGAGCACGAGATGCGAAATTCGGGCGCGTGCGTCGGTGCAGTGGCGGCTCCGTGCCTGCCGACCGAGCGTTTAAATCTGAACGAACCCTCACGGTGATTCAGATTTGGCGCGCGCTGGCCGCGGGCCGGGGGCGTCCAGCGCTGCAGGCTGGGTCGTTGCTCCAGTCTCGAGAGGCGGGAGCGCAATCTGGGATCCGGCGGGCCTTGGCAGAATATCTCCTGTGCACACGCACGCTGGCTGTTGGCCATGGCATAAGCACGCCACACGGCACTCGCTGCTCGTTGCCACTGCCCCCCCCTTCCCCTCCCTGCTCCTCACACTCCCCCGCGCACGCCTTCCCTCGAACGGCCGTCCGCCCGCCCGCCCGGTGCGCGCGAGCTGCGGGGTCTGAATCGCGGCGGGGCCGGGGCGGCGCCGCGCGGCGCCTACGGGGGCAATCGGGTTTCGGGGCGGCGGCGAGTGCGGCGCACGCAGGCGGCCGCGTCGATTCCCCCCCGGGGGAGAGCGCGGCCGCGCACGCCGAGAAGGACTCGGAGGTCGTGCAGGCGTCGGCACTCGAGTGGCTGCTCGCGGTGGCAGGCGTCGACAAGCGCGCCGTCCCCGCCGGGACTACGTTCGAGGACGCCATCGACAACGGGAAGCTGCTGCACCACGCCTCGTCGGTCGTGCTCGACCGCCTGTACAAGAGGAAGCCCGCCGGCCCGCTGAGGTCAAACGTTGACTTTCTCAGGCCCACGAACTCGTCGTTCTGGGAAAATCGCGCCGCCTTCGCCGATGTCGAGGCGTTCCTCACCACCGCGGTGAGCATCGGCGTTTCGAGCGAAGACCTGTGCACGGCAGCGGACATCATGGAACACAAGGATCCGCGCAGGGTGGCTTTGACGGTGCTGGCACTGTACCAGGCGGCCGTTCGGAAGGGTGTCGGCGGCCTGCCGAGGTTTGCGGGTGAGCGTGGCGACATGTCCACCCAGCACATCGAGAACATGCGCGACCGTATTTGGAGGGTGAACTCTGATCTGAACAACGGCACCGACATGCAGGATGAGAACAAGCACAAGGGTGGCGCGGGCAGGTGGCTGCGAAGAGCGCTGGTTGTGCTGACAGCGGGCGGGCTGGGGGCGGCCGGGTGGTCGAAGTGTCGCCCCCTCGACATTAAAGAGGGTGACACTCTGTGGGAATTGGCGCAGCGGCACCTCGGCGAGGGGAAACGGTACCAGAGGTTCCTCGACAAAAACCCGGAGCTCATCGCGCACCCCGATCTCATTTTCCCTGGCGATCGCGTTCGCCAGGTGTGAGTGCGAAGGGCGCATGGGTCGCGCTTGGGGCTCCGGGGACCGCCCCTCGCGCGGGCCGTAGGTGGGCGTCGCGCGCGGGCACGTGCGACCCGACTGTAATAGGTTAGAAAGTCTCATACATAGGTTGCGCGTTCAAGTGCGGCGCGGCTCACCAGCGCGCCGCGGCCTGTGAGGCATAGTCCGCCTGCAAGTGCGAAAGCGCGCCGTGCTCGGCGTGCTCCTTGAGGGAATCCCACGAGCGCTGTTCGGCAATGTGCCCGACCCCTGTCTCCGTGAGCATCGTGTCTGCGAGGGTCCCGAATTTCGCGTTGGCCTGCGCCAGAATGCGTCCGCGTGCCAGGAACCCACAGCCGCGGGTGAGCAAGCCCGACCTCACCAGCGCCTTTCCCTGGAGCCGCCGCCTCGCCATCTCCATGTCTGCGGCGTGGCTCTCGCACTCGGCGCGGGGGGGCAGGTAGCCGACGGCGTGCGCGGTCTGCGCCAGCGCTTGGGCGTCGAGTGCGCAAAGCCGCCTGAGGCCGAATGTCAAGTGCGCAGTCTCCTTGCCGCACTCGGCACGCGCGGCCGCCGCCGTGAGCGCCGCTGGCGTGCACGGAGGTGGCCGACGCTTCCTTGGGGGCGGCGTGAAGTCCTGCGCAGGTGCGCGCTTGCCGACCGCTTTATTTTGCTTCTTGTCCTTCGTTGCCGCCTTGGCAGTCTTGGCTGGTGCCTTCGCAGGCAAGGCTGCCTTCACGGGCGTGCTGGCCACACGCCCCGACCTGCGCACAGGGGCGCTCGACGCCAGCGGCGGCCTGCTTTTATCTGTCCCGTGCGGACGCGTGGGCTCACCCCCCTTCTCCCCTCGCTGCCGCTCCACTTCCCCACGCTGCCGCCGCCGCTGCTGCTGCCGCTCTTGTTCCTGCTCCTCCTCCTCCTCCTCCTCCTCTTCCTGCTGCCGCTGCTGCTGCGCGCGAGGTTCCTGCGGCGACGACGGCATGGCTTCATCGCAATGCAGCGACACGCCCGCAGACGGTCCCGCCATCGCCTGAGCCGGCGCGCGTGGAGCGGTCGGCGGGGTCGCCCCACGCACCGCAACGGACACTGCCGGCGTTGGCGTGTCCACTGCCGCCAACAGTGGTGTGCCGGGGGACCCGACACCAGCGAACGCCGCCGCGCCTGGCAGGCGCGCAGCCGGAGTTCCCATGGCCGCAGCTGCAGCGGCGGCGCCTTTAGTGGTGCAATCGCGGGGCTGCTCGGAGGGTGCGGCTGAGGCGGCCGAAGCGCCGTGGCCCGGCGTGGCCGGCACCTGTGCAGCCGGAGGCGCAGCAGCATCAGCCCCGCGGCGAGTAACAGGGAGGTCATTCTCCTTGTCAGCAGGCTCCGCCGCGGCCTTCGCCCGCTGCTTGTGCTGCTTCCCCTGATGCGCTTCCCGGCTCTGCGCGGCGTCCAGCAGTGGCGCGGACGCCTTGGGCTGCTTGACCTCCGGCGACGCCTTGGGCGAGGCCGCTTTCGCCTCCTCGCTATCCTCTGCCGCCGAATTAGAGGCCTTCTCCTCGCTCTCGTGGGCGGCCCGCTCCGCTGGCTTCGGCGTCGTCTGCCTCTCTGCCGCCTGCGCGGCGGCCGGCGCAGGACGGGGTGCCGGCGCTGCGGACTTCTTCTCCTTCTCGGCTACCTTCGGCCACACTCCCTTCGCCGCGCCCGGCGCGAGCAGTCCCTTGGCGACCATGTCCTTGAAGAGCTTTTTGCATTGTGCGCCCGTCCTGCCTGGCACGTGCATGCTGAAGAAGCCCCAGCGCGCCCCCTTGCCTGCGCCCGGTGGGCGCTCCTTGAGCGCGCTGACGAACCCTTGCTTTTCGGCGGCGCTCCATGCGCCGGCGACCTCCTTCTCGCCCGGCGCGCAGTAGCGCTCATAGAAGGCGTTGGGATCGGTGGGGATGAGCTTTAGCCACGCCTGCTGCCTGTCGCTACCCCACGAGCCGAACTCGGGCGGCTTGTACGTCTCCATGGGCGCCGCCGACGAAGCGGCCGCCGCGCCGCGCTTCGCCGGCGTGCCATGCTGCCCCGCGGCGGCCGCCGCGCTGCCGTCACTTGCGCGGCGCTTCTTCTCGGGCGTGCGGTGGGTCCTCTTTTCCCTCTCGGACACCCCAGCCTTGGGCCCCTCGCCTCTCCTCCCCGCGCCCGCGCCGCTCGCCGCCGCGGCCTCCTGCATGCTCTGCTGCATGACGAGCGCGAGCTGCTGTCGCTCGGTCAGCCGCACGCCCGACCGCGCGAGCGCGGCGAGGTCGTCCGTCGTGACCATCGCGGCCGCGCGCCCGGCTCGCGACGAGGCCCTCCGATTCCCCTCCCCCGCCGCCTCCCCTCCCGCCCG
>RQSC01000062.1:127050-163860 GCA_013416795.1 Prasinococcaceae sp. CCMP 1430
CCGCGCGCGCCGCGCGGCCGGGGGCGTCGCGCGTCGCGGTGGGCCAGATGACCGCGACCAACGACGCCGAGGCCAACTTCGCAACGTGCTCCGACCTTGCCGCGCGCGCCGCGGCCGCAGGGGCGAGCCTGTTGTGCCTGCCCGAGTGCTTCGCCTTCATAGGCGCGCGCTCGGGCGAGGCGCAGGCGATGGCCGAGCCGCTCGACGGGCCGCTCATGTCGCGCTACGCAGAGCTCGCGAGGAGCACCGGGCTCTGGCTGTCCCTCGGCGGCTTCCAGGAGGCGCCCACCAAACCCGACCCCGAAGGGCGCATCTACAACACGCACGTCGTGCTCAGCCCCGACGGCGGCACGCGCGGCGCGTACCGCAAGATTCACCTCTTCGACGCGCCGTTCGTGAGCCTCGTGGAGAGCAAGCAGGCGCTCCCAGGTGAGGAGCTCGTGGCAGTGGACTCGCCCGTCGGACGGCTGGGGCTCAGCGTCTGTTATGACGTGCGCTTTCCAGAGCTGTATCAGGCGCTCAAGTTCGGCATGGGATGCGACGTGCTGCTCGTGCCCGCCGCGTTCACCGTGCCGACGGGCCAGGCGCACTGGGAGCTGCTGCTCCGAGCGCGCGCCGTTGAGAACCAGGCGTACGTCATCGCCGCCGCGCAGGCGGGCATGCACAACGAGGACGGCAACAGGCGCACGAGCTACGGCCATGCCATGATCATCGACCCGTGGGGTGAGGTGGTCGCCAAGCTCGACGACCCCGTCGGCACCGGCATCGCCGTCGCCGACATCGACGTGGCGGGCCGCCTCGAGGAGCTCGAGCAAAAGATGCCCCTCGCGGTTCACAGGAAGTACGACATTTACGGCGGCGTGAGCGGCAGCGAGAAAGCCAGGGAAGCCGCCGCGATGCTGGACGCGTACAAGAACAATGTCGACCAGGCGACGCTTGAGCTCAACGGCTGAGGGCGCGCGCTACAGCGCTCTGATAAACCTTCGACGGCGTATTAAATAAATGTCATGCCGCCGTCGCTCTCGGCGCTCGTCGCGCCCTCGCTGACCGGTCCGGCTGCCGCAGTGCGCGGCGGGCCTGCCGTGTGTCGCCTCAGGCGGTCGTCCGTGCGCAGCGCAACATCCTCGCCTTCGCGCGCCATCGCCATGAACATCGAGCGCGGCGCCTCGTCGCTGTTGATGTCAGCGAGGCCGACGTACTGCTCCTCGGTGCCGGCATCCGCCGGGCCGCACTCCTCGCTTAACTCCGACCGCAGCACCCAGTAGTCGCAAACGAGCCCTGCCGCAGGTGTGAAGGAGCTCTCAATAGCGGTGAGAGAGCGCATGTGCGCGTATGCCGACACTTCCATGGGGTCCTTTACCCACGCGTCGTGTGGCACCTTCGCGGCGTCCACCTCACACCCATCGCCCGCCAGCGCGAGAGTCGTGAGCGGCTCGAGCTCACACATACCCGTCAGCTCCTCCGAGAGCGTTCGCGCGTCTCCGCGGTCGGCGTTGCGTGCGACCAGTAGGCCCACGCCGCGCGAACGGACGCCCGCCACGATGTCGTTCTCGCGCAGCGGGTACTCGACGACGGTGCCGACAGATAGGCCCTTCGCGTCCGTCACGGTCTCGAACGCGCCGCTCTCGCCCTGCGCCTGCGCAGCCGCAGCCGCGCGTCTGCGCGCGGCTTCGCGCCGGCCCACCTTGCGCGGCTTCTTCGTGAAGTCGAACTCGCGCCAGCCCATCTCCGCCCACACCGCCGCGGCATTGCCACGTCCCGCGTCCGCGCCCGCACCCGCACCGTCATGCGCCTTCATGCCCTCGCGCCCGTGCGCGTCATACAGCGCGCGGCTGCCTGCGTCGCTGAGCACGTCGTATGCGTCCGCCAGGGCGGAGAAAATTTGCGAGGCCGCAGGATCGGCATTCACGTCTGGGTGCCATTGCTTCGCCAGCGAGCGGTAGGCGGACTTGATCTGCTGCTGCGTGGCGTCGGGCGAGACGCTCAGCAGGCGGTAGAGCTCCGTATGTGCGGCGCGGCCCTTGACGCGGGCGTCACCCGCGTCGGACGGACGGGCGCCGCCATGCTGCCCCCCCTGACGGCCGTGTACCTGCTTCTGCTGCTGCGCTCGCGCGCGCTTCTTGGCGTACATCTTGGCGATGATGCTCTCGATGGTGTCGAAGTCCTGCATCCCCTCGGGCGCGTTGTCGTCCGAATCGCCGCGTTCGCCTTCGGCGCTCAGTTCCCAGCCACCCGCCTCAGCGGCGGCGAGCAGCGCGGATAGCGCTCTGTCACTCACGCCGCGCGCGTCGTCGAGCGCGGGAGCCGATCCGCGGCACATGGCGAGCACCACGCGCAGGAGCGGCGCGGCGGCGGCCCCGCCATCAGAGGCACCGCATCGCAGCGCCTCGCCCAGGAGCGCCTCGGCCCGGTCCGCGCACGCGTCGGCAGCGCGACTGTCCGCGGCGCGCATGGCGCGCGCGGCGGCCGCCGCCACCTCGGCCACCCCGCCAGTTCCATCCCCGCCGCACCCGCCCCCGCCGCGCGCGCCGCCACGCTCATCGCGCCCGCCACGCCCGCCGCGCACCCCTCGTGCGCAACACGCCTCGCGACGCAGCGCGCAATGTGTGGTGCGCCACACGCACGCGGCCGGCGAGACGGAGGGGGGGAGAGGGGAGAGCTCCCTGAGCGGACTCCTGTGAGCTGTGCGTGGGGGTGGGGTGGGTCCGGGTAGGCGGGTGGTTGGGTGGGAGGGCCCAGAGCGCACGCGTCTCTGCGCGCTTGGATAAGTCCTGCCGTCCAGCGTGCAACTATCCGGCGCGCTTTCCGGCGAGCGACACCGCCAGCTCAGACCTCCGCGTCGGTGACCCTCGCATCACCAGCCAATGCTCGAGCGTGGCTCGTTCAAACCCGTTGGCGTAATACAGCACACGTCCCCACGGGAGATCACTTTTTGAGGTCACGCGCATGCGATGCATGCCGGGCCAGGATCTCAGAGAGACTCCCCAGTCGCGGTGCTGGTCTAGGCGAGACCCTCCGAAGGGGCGCGGGGCGAAGGGGCGCGCCGCCGCGCCGTGCTCGCGCGCCCCCGAGTGGGTAGTCGAGCGGCGCAGCAGGGCGCGCCACACCGCCGCGGTGGACGGGGGGTCGAGCGCAGGCAGCGCAGGTGGCGCGAGGCGGGCGTGAGGCGGGCGGGAGGCAGGCGGGCGGTGGACGCCCGACTCACCAGCTGCTGCACAACCTGCTGGGTCAGGGCGCGCATCAAAGCGACCCGCGGCGGCGACGTGTGCGTGCTGTGCGCGTCGGCGACGGGGCGCACCGCGCGGGTCGCCGAGCGCGTCGTCGAGGAGCTGGGGCCGCGTGCCGAGCTCATCGACGCGTGCGATCTCGATGACCCGCTCGCGCTAGGTGCGCGATACCCGGGCGGGCTCGTCGTGGGAGCGCCGACGTGGGCGACCGCAGCAGCGGCGCTGCGCACCGGCACACCGCTCGACGACGCGCTGTGGACGTTGCGCCGCGCAGCTGCCGCGGGCGAGCGTCCGTTGGCTCGCGTCGGCTTTGCCGTCTTCGGCTGCGGCGACGCGCGCCAGTGGCCGCTCAACTTCTGCGACGCGCTCGCCGAGATGCACGCGACGCTCGAAGCTGCGGGTGGGTCCCCGGCGGGCGAGTGGGTTGCGCGGGATGGCGACTACCTGTGCGAAGCGTCGCGGTCGGCGAAAGCCGGGGCGGACGGCGCGCTCTCCTTCGTTGGGCTGCCGCTCGACGAGATAAACCAGCCGCATCTGACCGCCGAGCGCGTGCAGAGGTGGGCCGCTCAGGTGCGTGGCGAGCTCAGCCTGGATGGGCCACCCCACGAGGTCGGAGGATTTGACAGGCCGGCGACGCAACCTTACACCATGGCAGCAGCGAACGCACAGAGTGCGGATGCGGGCGTGGCGAGCACCGCGCGCGCGAGCGGAGAGGAGCGCGTTGCTGGCTATGCCCCCCTGCTTTTTGGGCGCACGCTGGGCAAAAACTGGTACCAGCTCGGAGGCGAGGAGGATGCCGCCGCCGGCCGCTGGGTGCGCTTCGACGACGCACACGAGCTGCGCGTCTGCGCCGGCCGGCGAGGGCAGCCCGAGTGGCGGATACCCTTCCGCGCGCTCGCAGGCGTTGAGGTGATCGTCGAGCAGGGCAGCAGCGTTGGCGCAGGTCGGTCGAGCGCGTTGGCCGAGACGAGCGGGCTGTCGGACGTGCCTGTGACGCTCGCTCTCGCAGTCGATGGCGGTGCCTTCGATGGCAGCGGCGGCCCCGGCGCGTATGGGGACGCTGCGCGCCGCTCGCGCTGGGGGCGCACGCTCGTCCTGAGAGGAGTGAGCGCCTTCGAAGTGGCGGGGCTGTGCACGCTGCTCAGGTCGAAGGGCGCCCGCGTCTGATCCGGAACCTGCGCTCTGTTTATATGTGTAGTAATGAGAATCGTGTGATGGGAATGTGCAGTGAGTCGCCCCTCGCGCCTGCTCGCCTGGTCATCTCCTTGCGAGCAGCGTCATGACGCGCCGCGCGGCCTCGGCGTGCTTGTCGGCGTCCGCTGCGTGCGTGTCAGGGTCGGTCTTGGCCAGATGCTCCTGAGAAAACACGTCGAACGGGGTGCCGTGCACCTGCTCGGCGGGAGTGCCGAGCGCATCTGCGCCATTGCCTGCGCCGTACACAGGCACGAGGTGCGCATGGAAGTGCGGGGCCTTGGGCGAGCCGAGCGCAGCCGTGTAGATTCGCTCTGCGCCCGTCGCCTCGACGATGGCCTGCGAGGCGGTGCGCAACGCTGGGCCGAGCGCGGCAGCCTCCACGTCGTCGAACGACGCCGCGTTGAGCACGTGCCTGGCCGTCACGAGCATCATGTGGCCGACGACGCCCACAGGCGCGCGCTTGGCGACCAGCGCGAACGAGCCCGACCCGTCCCGCCAGAGCACGTCGCCCTTCTCACCGCGCGGGTACGCGCACATGCCGCACGCCGCCGCCGCCATCCCGCGCGGCGTCCCCAGCGGCACCGTCGACGCCAGTGCCGATCGATCCCAACGCCAGCGCCCGCAGTGCGCGTGCAGCCACCCGCCGGGGCGAGCGGCGCACGCGCGCACGGCGGGCCGTCTCCTTCTTGCGCTCGAGCTCCTCCTTGCGCCGCTTGAATTCTTTGTGCATCTGGTCGAGGCGAGGAAAGCGGTACCGCGCCCGCCGCGCCCCGCCACGCGCGCGCCAGCCCACCGCCGGCGCACTCCGATTCGGCTGCAGCGCAGCGCAAGCGATTTGAGGAGGAAAGCTTCTCACACGTGTGCACTGTGCCATCGTGCTTCAAATTCTGGTGATTGATGGCCTGGGGGTCAGCAACAAAACTGCGCCGATTTCGCCACTCGGGCCCTCGCCGGCGCGACGCTGCGCGTGCGACGCACGACGCGCGCCTGCGACTGTGCCACACGGCGCCCTACGCGCGCGTGGACTCTGCTTGCGCCAGCAGGTGGCCGACTGGCGCTGCGGCGCGGCGCGTGAGCGCGGGCGGCCGTGCAGTGCGCGCGTATCCTCTGGCCGACAGGGGAGATGGTGGCCGCGTCGTTGCCCGCCATTGTTGCCAGCGGAGCAGTCTTGGGCATCGTTGCACGTGCCGCGGCGCTGCCGCCTGCCACCGGCGCGTCCGACCTGGAAGTGCAGGGCAGCACGCCGCCGGCGCCCGACACTGGCTACTACGAACAAACGCTGGACCATTTCAGCCCGGTTGACAACCGCACGTGGTCGCAGCGCTACCTGTTCAGCAACACGTCGTGGGACGGCAGTGGCGAGCTGCCGAATGGATGTCGCGGTCCCGTTCTGCTCTACACCGGCAACGAGGGCCCTATAGACGAGTTCTATTCGGGCAACGGTTTTGTGACGGAGGTCCTCGCGCCGGCTCTCGGCGCCTTCACGCTTTTCATCGAAGAGCGCTACTACGGCGAGAGCCTGCCTTTCGGTGACTCCACGTGGAACACGTCTTCGCCCAGCTACGACGCCGCCAACCTACGGTACCTCACGACCGAGCAGGTTCTCGCTGATTACAACGTGCTGGTGCAGGACCTTAAGAATGCGACGCCGGGAATGGAGAACTGCCCCGTCGTCGCCTTCGGCGGCTCGTACGGTGCCACCCTGTCCACGTTTTTTCGTCTCGCGTACCCCAACACAGTCATCGGCGCCCTGGCCGCCAGCGCGCCCACTGGCTACTACGACTCGCAGGCATGGCCGCAGTACGACGTCAACGACTTCACCTGGAGTTCAATCGTCGTCGATACGTACCTCTCCGCTGGCGGTCAGCCCTGTTTGGATGCCATCAACTCCGCCGTGGCTGCCATCGGAGCCACCCCGGTTGACCAGCTCGTTGAGGCTTTCAATGTGTGCAATGCATCAGGCCTTGGGCCAACCACCAACGCCGACCTCTTCACTTATACTCTCGAGGGGTACCCTCAGTTGGATTACCCTTGCCCAGTGCCGCCGCTGCCCGCAAAGCCCGCGACAGCCGCGTGCGTTGTGCTGACCGAGGCCGCCGCCAACGGCACGAACGAGGCGCTGATCTCCGCGGCGGCAGAGGTCACGACCTGGGGGCAAGGCAACCCCGATGGCTCGTGCATCCAGACGCTGCCCGAAGGGCCCGGCGACGTGCCGGGTGACGGCCCTGGCCCTGGGGCCTGGGGATACCAGAGTTGCACGCAGACTCTTCACCCGTTCAGCTCGTCGACGCTCGATGGCCGTGGGTTGCGCAATTTCTCGTTCGTCTTGGCCGACGAGGAAGCCGTCTGCGACCAGAACTTCAACAGCACCGTCTCCCCCGATCTCGAAGCGCTCACGCGCACGTACGGCGGGTACACCATCCCCGCCAACATGATGGGCATCACCAACATCATCTGGTCGAATGGTACGCCGAAGATTCATTGACGACGGCGCACGGCACGCGGCCGACACCAGCGCGCCCTTTCGACTCGGATGCGGCAGCCTCGCTCGTGCGGGCAATGCCGTCTTTGCGCCGCGCGTGGCGCACCGCTCTCCTTCATCTGACGCGTTTGCCCACGCCTCTCGCCCATTCAGGAAACCTCGATCCCTGGCACGGCGGGGGCTTCTATCCCCAGGGAACGGTGTGGTCTAACGCCAGCCAGCTGCACGTCGACGCCGGCCGCGGGCGGCACTTCATCTGGATCGATGGCGGTGCCCACCACGCCGATCTGCGCGGTCCTTGCCCGGCGGACCCCCCAGCGCTCACGCAAGCACGCGCGCTCGAACAGGGTACGTTGCTGCGGCAAGGCTCGGCGCCTTGTGCTTGTGTGTGAGAGCGCGAGCGTGCCCGCAGCAGCGCGCGATTGGCCGCGGCGTCTGACAGTCTGACTCGCGCCCATGCCCCGGCATCCTCTTCCCCATTCGAAGACATCATCACCGCCTGGATCCTCGAGGCGGCCTCGGCGTGAGTCAAGCCCCCGCAGAGTGCACAGTCACTGCAAACTGTAGTCGTATAGCAAGTCTCTGACCATCTCCGGTTTTCTCTGAGTGTAGCGTGCAGTTGTCATCAGACGTTTCTTGTACAGTACAAGTTTTGACCAGCCCGGGGGACAGTTCCCCAACCGCCGCGCGGCACCGGCGTGCGCGCGACGCGCGGGCGCACGCGCGGGCGGACGCGCGTGGAGGGCGCACGGGGACGTGCCTGCGCAGGCGTGCGCGGGTGAAGTCCATTCTTTGGCTCTGACGTACTCCGAATGGCGTGCCACCGGAGACCACACCGCGGGCGCCGCGGCTCGGGGCGCAGAGTGCAGCTGCCCCGGGCCGGCGCGATGGGGCGCGCGGCGCTCCTCTCCACGGGCGCCGCGGCGGCGCTCCTCCTCAGCCTGGCCGTGTCGGAGAATGCCGCGGCGTCTCCCGCATGTCGTACGAGTCGAGACTGCAACTCGCCGATACCTTACTCCGCGCTAGCCGCGCGGCCGGCAGGGCCGAACGATGGCTACACGCCGGACGTGCTCGCGTCGGCGGGTGTGAGCGTCGAGCACGCTGCTGGGCTCGACCACGGCCTGCGCGTAACGGCCGCATTCCTGGGTGAGGTCTACCCCGCGCCTGCGTTCCTGTACGAGCCGGAAGGCCCCGACGAGAGCTACGCGCAGGTGACGGAGGCCTTCTGTGCACAACAGAGCTTGTTTTGGGAAGACCCGAACTGCGGGTCATCCGAAGTCAGGTCGGCGCAGGGCGGGGGCGGCCAGTACTACGTCTCCACTTTGCCGCACTGCGATGAGAAGTGCGGGGAGAACGAGGCGGCCATCGCGCCGCTCTTCATAATGCCGGGCAGCAACAGCAATGGCGTCGACGTCGCCGCGCGCGCGGTGCACGAGTATACGCACGCCTTCCAATTCCTGCATGGCGGTCTGATCCCCGCGTGGCTGATGGAGGGCGGTGCAGTGCAACTCGAATGTCTGCTCGCCTCGCAGCTGCACTCGCCGCCCAAATACGACTACTTCTCCGGTTCGTACAGCAGTTGCTTCAAGTATGGAGGGGGCGGCGGGGGTATCCTGCGCAACACATTCAGCGGCTACCAGCCCGATGGCGGCGCCGCGCGCCCCGCGTTCGCCGACCTGCGGTATGCGGATGACCGCTGCTGCGATACCGACCCCGCCTGCCCGCGAGACAGCACGTTGCACATCCCGAGTGGCCGAGACGATCCGACATCCAAGTACGGTCCAGGCTATGATCGCAAGCTCATATACGACGCCGGCGCCTATGCCGTTGCCTTCGCCATCCATCGAGCGAACTCGTCGAGCGCCGACTTCTGGCGCTCGATGTCCAAGGGCTTCTGGCACACCATCGCGTCCGTGCCGGTCGGGTCCACCGACTACGTGTCGTCGTACCCGAGCATGGTACCCGAGGGAGTCGGCTGGAAGGCGGCGCTCTGCAACTTCACGGGCGATGCCACTGTGGAGGATTTCTACGCTGCCTTCGAGGCCCACGTTCTTGCCGCTGGGGACGCCGACGCGCTGGCTGCGGTGCTTGAGTCCGATGCTGACATCGCCGCACAGGCGGCAACCGTCGCGGACGTCCTCGGTGGCGACTATCGCACTGCCGGGGAGAGGGCATGTTCCGCGGGGTCGAGCCCGAGCCCGTACGCAGACACGCGAAACTCGCCCCCGTGGAGCTACGGCGGCTCGCCGCCGTGGAGCACATGCAACAATGGCCTTTGCCCCGAGGGCTGGAAGGGCGACGGCACGTGCGACGATGCATGCAGAAATCCCGACTGCGGATGGGACCACGGCGATTGCTGTACGACCGTTACCGGCTGCAAGGACAAGTGGCTCGGCGACGGCCACTGCGATGACCAGTGCAACAACGAGATCTGCGAGTGGGATCGCGGCGACTGCGGCCACGACGAGCACCAAGACGACAAGTCGCCCCACAACAACACCGACAGTGGGAGCACATGCAACAATGGCCTTTGCCCCGAGGGCTGGAAGGGCGACGGCACGTGCGACGATGCATGCAGAAATCCCGACTGCGGATGGGACCACGGCGATTGCTGTACGACCGTTACCGGCTGCAAGGACAAGTGGCTCGGCGACGGCCACTGCGATGACCAGTGCAACAACGAGATCTGCGAGTGGGATCGCGGCGACTGCGGCCACGACGAGCACCAAGACGACCACCACGACGGCAATCACTGTGATGAGAACATGTGTCCGCATAAATGGAAGGGCGACGGCACGTGCGACGACGCTTGCATGAACCCTGAGTGCGAATGGGACTGGGGCGACTGCTGCAGTGAATGGGAGAATTGCGAGAACAAGTGGCTCGGCGACGGCTACTGCGATGAGTCGTGCAACAATAATGCTTGCGGGTGGGATTGGGGGGACTGCGACCACGACGACCATCACGACGACCACCACGACGACCACCACGACGGCAATCACTGTGATGAGAACATGTGTCCTCACAAATGGAAGGGCGACGGCACGTGCGACGACGCGTGCATGAACCCCGAGTGCGAATGGGACTGGGGCGACTGCTGCAGTGAATGGGAGAATTGCGAGAACAAGTGGCTCGGCGACGGCGACTGCGATGAGTCGTGCAACAATGATGCTTGCGAGTGGGATTGGGGGGACTGCGACCACGACGACCACCACGACGACCACAACGACGACCACCACGACGAAAACCCCTGTGATGAGTCAACGTGCCCCCCTGAATTCAAAGGCAACGGAATGTGTGACTATGACTGCATGAGCCCCGAGTGCCACTGGGACTACGGCGACTGCTGCGCTGAGTGGAGCGATTGCAAGAACAAATGGCTCGGTGACGGCGACTGTGACGACCAGTGCAATATCGATGTCTGCATGTACGACCAAGGCGACTGCGGATGGCCTGATGATGGACACCACGACGACCACCACGACGAGCACTACTGCGACGAGGTGATGTGTCCGGACACCTGGAGGGGAGACGGCCAGTGCGACGATGCTTGCATGAGCCCCGAGTGCGGGTGGGACTACGGCGACTGCTGTGGCGAGTGGAGCGATTGCAAGAACAAGTGGCTCGGCGACGGCGACTGTGACGACCAGTTGCAAAACGAGTACTGCGAGTGGGATCGCGGCGACTGCGACCACGACGACCACTGGGACGACCACCATGACGACCACCACGACGATCACCATGACGGCTTCGACGACTGCAAGTGCCCCGACAGCTGGGTGGGTGACGGCGTGTGCGACGAGCGCTGCGACAACGAGGAGTGCGGCTACGACGGCGGCGACTGCCAGTGCCATCCCAACTGCCCGTACACTTCGTGGATCGGCGACGGCGTGTGCGGTGCGTCACCACGCCTGTGCGCACGCTCTATAGCGCGCGCGCAGTTGAGATGCCTGAGGCAACCGTGCGCTCCGCCCTGACACGCGCGCGTCCCCGCCCGCCCTCGCACCCTCGACCCACACGCCTGCCCAATTCACTCATTGACAATCCAAACTCCCCCCACCCCCCGAAATGCAGATGCCGGATGCAACCGCAAGGCCTGCGACTTCGACGGCGGCGACTGCGTACCGGTGGACACAGGCAAGAAGACGGAAAAGAAGAAGAAGAAGAACAAAAAGAAGGACAAGAAGAAGAAGAAGCTCTCGAAGAAGCAGGTCAAGAAGCTCTGCAAGAAAGCGAAGAAGTCGAAGAAGAAGTGCAAGAAGGGCGACGCCAAGAAGAACTGCAAGTTCAGCAAGAAGAAGGGCTGCGTCCCCAAGTAGGCCAGGGCACTCTCTCTCTCTCTCTCTAGACACACTTGTAGTCCACTCTAGAGAGAGCTAGGCCTGGTCCACTCGAGATCTTGCACCTGGCGCTTGCTCTCGAGCTCTCATTGTAAACCCTACATTCGCTCTCCCCTAACCATCATCCCCGCACCCTGGGATGAGAGGCGTGTGCGCGCAGCGGATAAACGCCTGCGGCGGTCGGTGCCACACCTGGTGCGGTGCCCGCGTGGCGAGGCTTGGGAACGACGCGCACGGCTCTCGCTCTTGCCCTCCGCCGCCGAGGGCGTGGGCGATGCGCACGCTCGCAGTCAGTGGTGGTGGTGCGCCGGCGGCGGCAGCGCCGCCGTCAGCCCGGCCGCGGCAGCGAGGGCGGCGGCGGCAGGTGCGATGGTGCGCGGCTGGAAATGGGCCAGGAACGGACGCCGCAGGAGTGGCTGCGCGCGTGGCGGCCCTGCGCTCGGGCGAGGACGGAGGGCTTGGTGTGGTGCTCACGGGCGGCACGCGTGGCCTAGGCTTCTGCCTCGCGCGCGAGCTGCTCGCGGGGGGCCATCGCGTCGTGCTCTGCGGCCGCAATGCAGAAAGGTTGCACGCTGCGCTGCGAGTGCTGCGGGATGGCTGCGGCGACGCCGCAGGCGAGAGGGTGGACGGCATCGTCGCCGACGTGGGCACGGCGGAGGACGTCGACGCGCTCGAATCGTTGGCGCGCAGGCGCCTCGGCGACGTACACCTTGTGGTGCACAATGCCGGCGCCGCGTCGCGCCGCCGAGCGCCGCTCGCTGACCTCGAGGCGGATGACATTCTCAATACCGTCAACGTCAACGTCGCCGGGGGGCTGCTCACCGCGCGTATGGCGCTGCGCCTATTCAGGGAGCAGCCACCTGCGGACAGCCCCGTGTACCACTACATGAGCTTCGGGTTCTCCAAGGCCGGGGCGAGCCTGTCGGCGAGTGCGCTCACGCACAAGGTGACGAAGCTTTCGCTGCCCGTGCTCGATAGCTACATTCTCAAGGAGCTCGCCTCGGACCGCATGCGCGACTACGTGGGCGTCCATCAGGTATCGCCGGGTCTGCTGCTCACAGACCTTCTGCTCGCTGATACAACGCCGGGCGTACGCTCGCTTGTCTTCAACGCGATAGCGGAGGAGCCGCAGGATGCCGCGCGTGAGCTCGCCCCCCTGCTGACCCGCGTCGACCAACGCGCGTCCCGCATCGAGCTTCTGCCGCTGCCCGCGGCCGCTGCGCGCATGGCTACCACCGTGCCGCGCGTGCTGCTGGGCGACGCCTCGGCCATGCGCTTCTTCGACAGGGAGGGCAACCGGCTCGGCAGCGCCAAGTACAAGGCGAACGGCGTGGAGGAGCTCTTCCCCGGCATGTAGTTACTCTGCTGTAAATCTGATGGTACACTGTACACCGTACCTCTGTTTCCGAGGGTGCGAGGAGATCGAGAAAAAGATTTCGCCAGCGGCGCGGCAGCGCCGCTGCAGCGGCGCGCGCGCGAACGCGGCGCGAATGCAGGGGGGCGGGGTGGAGCAGGCGCGGCGCGCTCCCCGCCGCAACCGAGGACGCGCTGCAAGGGTGGCGTGCGGGGCGAGGGGCGCGGGGGCGGCGCTGACCGATGTTCTCGCGAATCTTGGCGTTGAGGTGCCCCGGGCGCGCGGGGCGAGGCCAGGCGGCGCAGCGGCGTTACGGCACGGGAGGGAGGCGCGCGGAGAGCTGCTGGGGGGCGCGCGCGTGCGCGCCGCCCGGCCTGGAGCCGGGACAAAAAGAGCGCGCTGTTCCGCAGCCGGTGCGGCCGGCAAGGCCAGTGAGCTCCCGCGCGCGAAAGGAGCGCGGCCCGTGGCTTGGCCCGGGCGGGGTGGCTCCCCTCGGCGGCATGCTCAGCTGCGCGGAAGCGGTGCTCGCCGTGGAAGGCGATGGCGACAACGGCAGCGAGACGCAGCGCCTGCTGCTGCAGCGCGGCAGCGACGAGCGCGACCCGCAGGACGCAGCGCTGCAGCAGCTTCCCATCGCCTCCAGGAGCAGCACGCCCGTTGCACACGTCGTTGTCGAGATCTTCGACGAGGTCTCCGTCGCGCCGCCCGTCGCTGATGGGACGCACCGGCGCACTCCCTCCATGCTGAGCGCATTCTCGGGCGGCGTGTCGGCGTCGCTGCGGTCCGTGCGCTCGCTGGCCTCCTTGTCTGCCAGCGAGTTCGAGGCTTCGCTCGACGCCGACGACCTCGACGCCGCCGAGGACCTGGAGTGCCCCTTGTGCGGGGAGTGCCTGTGGAGTGGCGACGTGGCGCCGAGAGAGGAAGGAGCGGACCCGGCCGTGGCAAACGCTGACGAGCGTCACGAGGCCGCAAGCCCAGTGGTGGCTTACACGTTCAGCTGCTGCAACCAAGTATCATGCGCGGAGTGCGCGAGCAAGTGGTGCCTGAAGCAGAGGCAGGAGCGGGAGCGCGAGCAAGCGCGCTTGCTTCTCCACTCCGACGAAGTGCGGGAGCTTCCAGCACCTACCTGCCCGTTCTGCAGGAGTGCGATCAGCGACGAAGAGATGGTCGCCATGGGAGTCGAGGACGTCGAGCGGGCGGAGCGCGAAAGACGCGAGGCTGAGCTCGAGGAGCGGATGCAAGAGTACGTGCGCCTCAAGATATATCGGGGGCTCGGCCTCTTCCTCTTCCAGGCCACCATGATTGGGATGCTCGTGGGATTCACGATATCCAGCAGCCAAAAACATTGAAACCGGCAGCATGCACAGCTCGCCGGCTGCACGCGGCACGCACACATAGATTCGAATGAGGCAACGGTAGAGTTCACCATTGGCCGCGCCCCCCGGTAGGGTGGACGCGCCATCTCCATCTGTAATAGTCCGTATACCGCCACGCCTGTGCCGCCACGCGCTCGAGGGAGCATGCAGTGGACCACACAGAAGGACGTTGTCAACGCGTGCATAAACTTACATGATACGTTGCGCTTGCCGCGCTCCTATATTGAGCCGTTTGCAGTCCTTCCGGTGAGCGCATCCGTGCATAGCTGCTCCTGCTCGACGACGTGCTTCGCCAGGAACCCGGTGGCGGGACTGGCAGCGGGTGACCTGCCAGCGTACGTGATGAGCTCCGACTCGGGGCGCCCCACGGCGCGCATGGCCGTGCGCAAGCGGGGCTGTGCGCAGCGTCCGCCGCGGTGCGTGCGAGGGCAGCGGGCGCGCCTGTCAGCTTTGATGTGAGACGGCAGGCAAGGGCGGCACGCAGACAGCCAGAGTGCGTCACCCACAAGGGGCTGGGGGCAGGCGCTGCTGCTCGCCACGCAAGGCGTACCTGCATGTGGGCAAATGGCCCCATGTTCATTGGCTCCTCCTGGCACCACACCACCTCCGCATTGGGGTAGCGCTTGAGCTCGCGCATGACGAGGTCGAAGGGGAATGGGCTGAGCTGCTCCACGCGCGCAATCGCCGACTTTGGCGCGTCGTCCCCGTTGTTTTCACGCATCTCCGCCAAGTCATAGTACACCTTGCCCGAACACAGGATGAGCCGCTTCACGTCGGGCTCCTCGGCAGCGCCGTACTTGCGGTCGTAGATGAGGCGCTTGAAGCGCGTGCCCTGCAGCTCGCAATCACCCACCTCGTCGTCGAACTCGTTGATGTTGGACTTTGCCATAGGGTGGCGCAGCAGTGCCTTCGGGGAGAAGACGATCAGCGGCTTGCGGAACTGACGATGCAGCTGGCGCCGCAGCACGTGGAAGTAGTTCGCCGGCGTGGTGCAGTTCACGATCTGCCAGTTGGCGTGCTGCAGCTGCATGCGGTTGTCCATGTCCATGTCCGGAATCACGTCGGGATGCTCGTCCGACATCTGCAGGTAGCGCTCCATGCGCGCGGACGAGTGCTCCGGCCCCTGGCCATCGTAGCCGTGCGGGAGCAGCATTACCAGGCCCGTCTGACGCAGCCACTTGGACTCACCGCTCGAGATGAATTGGTCAATGATCACCTGTGCGGTGTTGGCGAAGTCACCGAACTGCGCCTCCCAAAGCACCAGCTGATTGGGGGACTCCATGGAGTAGCCCAGCTCGAAGCCGAGGACGCCGAACTCGGACAGCGACGAGTTTGACACGGTGAATTGGCGGTCGTCCTGGCCGGGGAAGAGATTGTCCAGCGGGACGTAGCGCTCGCCGGTCTTCTGATCGTGCAGCAGCGCGTGGCGGTGGCTGAAGGTGCCGCGCTCGACGTCCTGCCCGCTCAGGCGCACGTGGTTGCCCTCGGCCAGAATGGTGCCGAAGGCCAGCGCCTCGGCGGTGGCCCAATCGATGCCCTCGCCAGTTTCGATGGCCTTGCGGCGCGCATCGTACACGCGTTTAATGCCGCGGTGCACGCTGAAGCCTTCCGGCAGCTTCGTCATGGCACTGGCAATTGTCTTGAGCGTGTCGCTCGCGACGCCAGTGTTGAGCACCTTGCTCTGCTCGGTTGGCGCCATGAGGCCGTCCCAGTTGGAGCTCAGCCAGTCCTTCTTCTCAGCCTCGTAGTCGCTCGAGATATCAAACTCCTCGTTGAGTACCTTGAGCACGGCGGCTTCCATCTGGTCGACCTCGGCCTGCGTGAGCGTGCCCTCTTCAAGGAGGCGATTCTTGTACAGCTGCAGGGTGCTGGGGTGGTTCTTGATCTGGGCGTACATCTGGGGCTGCGTGAACGACGGCTCATCGATCTCGTTGTGGCCGTGGCGGCGGTAGCACACCAGGTCGAGCACCACGTCGCTCTTGAACTTGGAGCGCCAATCGGCGGCCAGCTCGCAGGCAGCCACGACGGCCTCGGGGTCGTCCGCATTGACGTGGAAGACGGGCGCACCGACGGCCTTGGCGAGGTCCGTGCAGTACGGGCTCGAGCGGCTGAACTTGGGGTCGGTGGTGAAGGCGACCTGGTTGTTGACGACCACATGGATGGAGCCACCCGTGGTGTACTCGGGGAGCTCGCTCATGTGCATGGTCTCGAAGCACACGCCCTGGCCGGCGAAAGAGCCATCGCCGTGCACCTGCACGCCCATGACCTTGTCGAACGTCCTGTCGTCGTTGGCGTAGTACTGCTTCGCGCGCGTCTTGCCGCACACCACGGGGTTGACGGCCTCCAGGTGGGACGGATTGGCGAGCAGGCTGAGGTGGATGCGCTTGCCCGAGACGGTGGGGCGGTCGAACGACGTGCCCAGGTGGTATTTGACGTCGCCCGAGCCACCCCACGAGTCGTCGCCGTCGACGCTGTGGTTCTTGCCCAGGAACTCGTTGAATATCTGGCGCAGCGGCTTGCGCACCACGTTGCCCAGCACGTTCAGGCGCCCGCGGTGCGCCATGCCGATGACGACCGACTCAACGCCGTTCTCCGCCGACCTGTCAAGCAGCGACTTCATGCCCGGGATGATGGACTCGCCGCCCTCGAGGCCGAAGCGCTTCGCGGCGGTGAACTTGTTCGAGCAGAAGGTCTCAAAGTGTTCGGACCACATCAGCCTGTCCAGGATGGCCTTCTTCTTTTCCTTCGAGTAGCCCTTGGCCTTCTGCGACTCGATGCGCTCACGGAGCCAGTTGCACCTCTCGCGATCGGGGATGTGCATGTACTCGAAGCCGATGGTGCCGCAGTAGGCCTCCTCGAGCCGGGATATGATTTGGCGCAGCGTCTGCACGGGGCGCTCCTCGCTGAGGAAGCCAGACATGCGCCAGGTGCCCAGGAAGAACTCGCGGTCCATGTCCTCCTCGGTGAAGCCGTAGAGCGCCGGGTCGAGCGTGATGTGGCCGGGGCGCTCCCACAGCCCGAGCGGGTCGAGCTTGGCCGCGAAGTGGCCGCTCACCTGGTAGGCGCGCACGAGCAGGAGGAGCCTCATGGACTCCTGAATGCTCTGGTGGGACACCGACGCACCGGCGGCCCCTCCGCCGCCCGCCGCGCGCTGCGCCGTGACCGCCGCGGCCATCGTCTCGCCGAGCTTGCCGCTGTCGAGCCCGCGGAAGACCGCCTCCATGCCCGGGTCGACAGGCTTGCCCTCGCGCCAATCGGCGTGCATCTCCTCGAGGTACACCAGCGACGTGCCGTCCAGGTAGTTGTCCGCCATCTCCTTGAGCGGCACCGCCTTGGACGCCCACGCGCGCATCGCCGCCGCCCCACCCATGCGCGGCGCGGTCGCCACAGCCGCGCCCACGGTCGCGCCTACGCCCGCGGCAGCCCCTCCACACCGCGCCGCGGCAGCCGCACCCCCCCCTCGCCCTGCGTGCCCCTGCGCGCCTGCGCCATGCCGCCTGCGCACTGCAGCGGCGTCTCGCGCGCACGAAAAAAGCGCATGCGCTGCAGATATTTAATGCGGGCTCGCAGCGCATGCGTTTCGATGAAGCGCGTCGCCGCGCCGCGGGAAATGATCTCCCGTGGTTATTATTGATATTTTTAATGAGAGTCACACTCGAAGTCAAAAACTCAAGCGCGCTGCGAAGTCCGACCGAGAGGTCAAACGTCATGCGCGCGCGCGCGCCTCATGCGCGAGCGGCTGGCTGCCACACAGCGTGCGCGGCACGCTGTGTCGAGGTGTGGTCCAAGAGCAGGTCCTCGCACGTCTCTCGGAGGCGGTCCCCCTTAGGATACAGCGCGGAGGCGCGGCACGCGCCTGGGGCGACGGGTGCGCGCGCGCGCGGTGGGGGTTACGCGCGGCGGCGGCGGAGAGGGAGGGGAGGGGGGGGAGGAGGAATTCAACGCCGTGTTCGAGGGAGAGGTCTCAGCCGGCGCGCCGCTGCCTTTTCCATTTGTCGCTGCGGGCGGAGCGTTAGGTGCGTTCGGCGCAGTCTCAGGCCGCACGCCCGAACGCTACGACCCGGAGATCAATGCGGTCGTCGACGAGGAGGCGCCCCCGCCGAGCGCGTCGCCCGAGGCCGTGGCCACGGCACTTGAGTGGCTCAAGGCCGACGCACAGGCGCTGCTGTGCGTGCTGCGCCCGCGCCGAGCGTTTGGCGAGGAGGGTTTGGTCGAGCTCGGGGTGACTCTGACGAGCGACGCTGGCATCGCCGAGCTCAACGCTGAGTGGCGGGGCAAGCCCGCAGCGACCGACGTGCTGTCATTTCCGTGCGACCCCATGCCTGCTCCACCTGGCGAATGCGTGCCCATGGGCGACCTCGTCTTCTCGCTCGATACTGCCGAGAGGCAGGCTGCCGAGCGCGGCCACACCCTGCGCTGCGAACTGCGCATCTTGCTGCTGCACGGTATGCTCCATCTCGAAGGCATGGACCACGAGCTAGGCGAGGAGGAGGAGAGGGAGATGGCGGAAGAGGAGCAGAGATACATGGCCGAGCTCGGCTGGGACGGCACGGGGCTCATCGAGGCAATCGCTGCGCCTCTTGGCGGGGATGTGGGCACGCGCGCGGCGGATCGGATCAAGTTGCTCGCAATCGACATGGACGGCACGCTGCTCGATGCGCAGAGCAAGGTTCGCCCCGCCGTGGCGGCATCCCTGCGCGCCGCGAAAGCTGCGGGCGTGGCCATTGCCATCGCCACGGGCAAAGCCCGTCCGGCGGTGGAGCGTGCGCTCGCCGCTGCCGGCCTCGCTGGCGCCCACAACGTCCTGTCGGATGACAGCCCGGGTATTTTCCTGCAGGGCATCATCGTGCATGGCTCCGACGGCGAGGTCATCTCAGAGAGCAGCCTCGACGCGCAGGTTGCACGTGTAGCTCTCGAGTACGCCAGTAGGGAGGGCGTGCCTGCCGTGGCCTTCGTAGACAGGGAGCGCGCCGCCACCACGTCGGTACACCCGCGGGTCAAAGAGCTGCACGAAGTGTATTGGGAGCCTCAGGCGGAGGTCCACGGCTCCGTCGACGAGCTGCTCGCGGCATACGGCAGCGTGCACAAGGTGCTACTGATGGCAGACCCAGCGGACATCACCGGCACGATTCGCCCGCAAATTGAAGCGCTCCTTGGCGAGCAGCGCGCCACGGCCGATGCCGGCGGCGCACGAGCGGGGTCCGCAGGAGCGCAGGTCGTGCAGGCCGTCGCTGACATGCTAGAGATAACGCCTGCAGGCGTGAACAAGGCCACCGCGCTTGCAGATCTCACCGCGTCGCTTGGCGTGTCCATGTCTGAGGTGGCTGCCATCGGGGACGGCGACAACGACCTGGAGATGGTGCATGCCGCTGGCCTGGGCATCGCCATGGGCAACGCGAGGCCCGGCGTGCTGGCCGCCGCGGACGCCGTCGTGGCGTCCAATGACGAGGAAGGCGTCGCCGAGGCCATCGAGCGCTTCGTGCTCGCCCGAGAGCCGGCGAGCTGAATCGCGCATACTGTAATATAATTTTTCGGGGGCATTCCAAATTTCACCCGTGGTCATTGCTTGCGCCACACGCCGCGCGCACCGCGCGCCGACGCATTGGCAACACCTTGCCGGCGGACCGCGGACTGCATCCCGGCGAGCGCGTACCGGGATCCGCTGTACGACGCGTCGCAGGGGCAGCGCTGCGCGCTGCGCTGCCGCTCCGCACCGAGGCGGCGGTGGCGCGTTGCACCGTGTGCGAGCACGTGCGCATTTTCTTGTCCGTTGTGGATCCGTCCACTGTTGCTTTTTGGCCTTTATTATCCGCGCGACGAGCTGGGCCTGCTGTTGACTCGCGCCAGCCGCGGCCATGGCGCCCGTCGAGAGAAGGGCGGCGGGGCCGGGGGCGTCCCGGGGCGGGGGCCGCAGCGCCTGTCGTTCACGCGCGTCGCCACCATCCGCCGCGGACGGCAGCCTGCATCGATCCTCGCGGCCGCGGCAGGTTGCAGGCTCGCTCGCGGGCACTTCGCGTAACCCCGTTGCCGGTTCTTCGAGCACGGCAGGGCGCCCGCCGGCCTCTCCGGATGGCGCTGAGCAGGGCGCGGATAGTGCTCCGAGCGCCAATGCGACTGCGAAGCCTATGCCTGACGTCGACGTCACCAGTGAGCAGCATCGTGAGGGACTGCATGTCGTGTGCCGCGTGAAGCCACGTGCAGTGCGTGCGCCGGGCCAGGCGGAGAAAAAGAGTGGTCCAGGGACGGTGGCACTTGCGGAGGGATCACCACCGACTGCTGTGCGTGAAGTGATGACCGGCATCGAACACGAGTTCGAAGGAGTGTGCGGGGAGATGTCCACGCAAGAGGAGGTCTACGCTGCAGCCGGCGGTAGCTCCCTTGTGCAGCACGTGTTGGAGGGCGGGGCGGCGTCGCTCTTCGCCTATGGGCAGACGGGCAGCGGCAAGACCCACAGCATGATTGGCGTGCCGAGTGCGCAGCTTACGGCCGGCAGCGGTATCGTGCCGCGCGTCGCCAGCGCGCTGCTCGCCGCCTCCGACACGGAGCAGACGGCATCGAGGACGCGGACTCGCGCGTCTCGCAAGGCGAGCAAGAACAAGGAGCGAGACCAGGCTGCATCACTCGTGATCCAGGCTGCCGAGCTTTACAACGAGCGCCTGTACGATCTGCTCGGTGGTGATGGCACCAAGCCTGACACGGGGGATGCCGCAGCTTCGCTCGTCGCCAGTCACAGCGCGGCCTCATGCGCAGAGCTCGGGGGTGCGGCCGTTGCCGTGGTGCGCTCCGCTGTGGATGCGTGCGCCAAAGTGGAGCAAGCGCTCGAAGCCCGCACAGTGGCCGCCACGGCGATGAACGCGGAGTCGTCGCGGTCGCACTGTATCATCGCCCTCACACCAGTCGTAGGTGCCAAGCCACTCGGGACCTTCATCCTGTGCGATCTTGCAGGCTGCGAGAAGGCCAAACGCACCGGGGCAGAGGGAGCGAGCCTGGTCGAAGCGTACGTGACGCGGCGCAACTCACATGCTAATTCGCACCTTCTTCTTTGAAAAGATGCAGCGTTGGGCCGCCGAAGTGGTGAATGACTGAAAGCTGCTCTGCTCAGGAGTGTCGTTGACCTTTTCCGCGCGCTTCCTCCAAATTCAGGTGCGCGATCAACCGCTCGCTGTCAGCGCTGGGCAACGTGGTCGCCGCCCTGGCGACTGGCAAACAGCACATTCCCTATCGTGACTCCAAGCTCACCATGTTGCTGAAGAACGCGCTGGGTGGCGGTGCCAAGGCGTCGATGGTCATTTGCGTGAGCGCAGAGCAAGCCGATGCCGAAGAGACGCTTTCAACGCTGCGTTTTGGAGCGAGGGCGCGCGGCATCGTCAACACGCTCACTCCTGCACGCGGCACTGAATTGGACGCGAGTGCGCACGCGGCCGTCATTGCAGCCGAGGGTGCTCGGGAGCGCGCCGAGCGCGAGCTCGCGCTCGCTATCGACCGCGCTTCAAGCAAAACAGCGCTGAGAAAAGCCGTTGCACTGTCATCGGCCCTGCTGGCGGCTTGGAACCTCTCGCTAGCGTGGTACATGGTGCCAGAAATTCCAGCGTGAAGACCTCCCGCTCGCTCACGTGCGAGGACAGAGGCCTCGTGCACGAAGGACACAATTGACCGCGTTGCCACGAGGCGGCGCTGCTACAAACAATTCCAGCAATGGCGTCCTTCCGTCAGCACACAGTGCCTGACACTGATCATCACGGAGCATCGGCGCAAAACGACACTCATGAATGCCAGAGACTACCTACAGACGAGGAGCGCTCTATTCCCCTCATACATGCATACAAACAAGACAAGTCCCTGCACGCCTCGTTGACATCCAACGCTGGACTCACACAAACAATAGACTAGTCATAACTCTCTGACCTCACCGCATGGCCGTGCCTCAGAGCGGCAAGTCCGGCCTGCAACCATGCGCGTGCGAGCATCCACGGCGACGATAGCGCCAGTCGGGGCCAGGCCGACGCTAAGCTAAATGTTGCCTTTATTTTTAAAGAAAAAAAAGAAGTTCGACATGAGGTCCCTCTCCTTGCTACTGTCTGTGCGTGTGCTTGAATGAAGGATGCCGGCGCTACCTCGCTGACTGTACCTTTCGGACCGGGGCGTTCGTGCTCACCCCGCCCTTCACGTTGCGCTTGCCAGCAGGTGCGAACGCAGCGTCCGCGTCGTCGCTCTCCTTGGCCACGTCGCCGCGGCCTCTCATGCTATACGGCACGTACGGCTGCTGCGGCTCGGCGTCCACGGGCCCCTCACCCGACTTCTCGCTCATGCTGGCACTCATCACGTGGTCAGCG
Source organism: Prasinococcaceae sp. CCMP 1430 (assembly GCA_013416795.1). NCBI lineage: Eukaryota > Viridiplantae > Prasinodermophyta > Palmophyllophyceae > Prasinococcales > Prasinococcaceae > Prasinococcaceae sp. CCMP 1430. The sequence goes on from RQSC01000062.1 coordinate 149,357, forward strand.
TTGGTATCATCGCCAGACACAGCATCGGAACCCTTCTCGGAGGTTGCCTCCTCCTCCTCCGCCTCACCACCCAACCCGCCGAGGAAGTGGTTTGTGCGATTCTTGAACCTGTGTAGCCACTCCCTGGCCTTGTCAATTTGACCGGCGTCGCGCATGCGAATGTACAGGAGCACGCCGCCAGCAGCGATCGCCGACGCGGCACCCGCGCAGCCCGCCAGGAAGGCGAGGTTCGCGCCGCGCGAGCGGTGACCGTTGGCGTCGCGGCCGCGCGCAGGAGGACGCCTCGCGTCACGCAGTGGCGCCCACGAGTCCACAGCGCCGCCGCTCCGCGCGAGCGCGTCGAGGCGCCACTGCGCGCCCTGAAGGCCGTGCGCGTCGATGAGGTCGCGCACGGTCTGCGCCAGCTCGTGACGCTGCGCCTCAATGTCACGTTGCGCGAGCGCCTCCACGCCTGTCACGCCCATGCCACTGCTCAGCCCCCTCGCACGGGCCAGCAGCCCCAGCGAGTCGTCCTCTCTCGTCCCCTTCTTGCCACTCCCGCCCGCCTTGCCACTCCGCTCGCGCAGCTCTTCCCTCGCGGCGCTGTTCGCGGCGGCCTCTTGCTCGATAGAGAGCTGTTCCTTGCGCAGCTTCGAGCGCTCCAGCGAGAGGCGTTGCGCCTGCTCCTCGAGCTTCTCCGCCTCGTGGCACAGCCTGGCCGTCTCAAGACGCTGCAGCGCGCGCGTGCGCGCCATCGCCACCGCCATGCCGTCGTCCTCGAGGAGGTCAACCTCCGCCGCCGAGCCGCGGACGTCCGAGGGCTCGCCACCATCGGTGGCCCCTTCGGCCGCCCCGGCGTCCGCCCCCTTCTTGGCGCGTCCCATCGCAGCCGCCCCCGAGCCACCGGCCGGTGGCCGCGCGCGCGCCCCGCACTGCGCAGCGCGCGCGCGCGCGTACGGAGCGCGCGCGCGCGCATGCGAAACGACCTGCGCCCCAAGCGCTCAAACTGCGCGCGCGCGCTCGGCAGGCCCTCCGCGCGTGGGCGGTGCGCAGCCAACCCAAGAGTGTCAACAACAGTCAATCAATCAATCAATCAAAATCAATCGCCAACCAATCCCCACGATCGACTGAACCTTTTCGATCGATGCGACAAGAATCTGAAACGCGACCCGCCATCGGAAGGCGGGTTTTGATGGGCGGTCGCGGGGGAGATTTTTTGTTGGCCACGGAGGAAGGACAGGCGGGCGGGGCGACGGGCGGGGGTCGCCTCGCTCGTCGTCGTGGCTGCCCGGCGAACGATTCGGATCCGGGGTGGCGAGCTGTCGGCCCGTGCGCCACTTGTTTGTTGCAGGGTGGTTCGGATCGAATCCCGCGAATCGAGGGGGACGTGACAAAGCCAGCAGTGATGATGATGAGAGTCGCGCTTTACGGACAGGGGCAGTCCGTGGAACTCCGTGCCGCGGCGCGTGCCACAAACCAAGACTGCTCAACTGGGACAGCGCTGCTCTGCCTAAAATAAACCCTAATAATAGTCTGAACCTGAAATGCGCGCGCGCGGCGTCGCCAGCGGCCGCGCGGGTTGGGGGGCGGGGGGATGCGCGCGTCGCACCCCCATGTGACGGTGACGCTCTCGTAGTCCCAGTACTCCTTGGGGCGCGTCACGTTGACGTCTGCGAACACGCGCGCGCGCGACTGCACCACGTCGCGGCGGATGGCCTTGCCGATGCGCTGCATCGCTGCGGCGGCGCGTCGCTCGCGGGGCGAGCGGATGTGCGTGCCCTGCTCGCCGTACTCCTCGAGGCGCCTGGTAGGCCGATGGAGCGCATGCAGCTGGCGGAGAGCGCCGAGGCCGCCGGAGACGCGGCGGCCGCTCATGCGCACTACACAGCGGCCGCCGCAGACCTCGCGGCGGCGGGCGACGAGGGAGCTGCAGAGGCCGCGCGCCAGCGCGCGGCGGCGCTGGCACCGCTGCGCGCGCACGAGCAGGAGCTGGCCGCAGAAGATGCCGTCACCAGGCACGACATGTACCAGGTCATCGCCCAGTACATCAAGGCAGGCGGCAAGCCGCAGCGAGCGATCTCGCTGCTCGCCGACGGCTTTCGCGGCCACGCGGCGATGGTGGAGCTGATGGCCACGTGGCTCGCGGAGGCATCGGCCGACGATTCGCGCGCGAGCGGCGACATCGAGGCCGCCGCGGGGGGGGGTACGCCCAAGGCCTCGGCCGCCGGCCGCAGGGGGCGAGGGTCGTTTGGCTCGGCGAACAGGAGCGACCCTTTGGCGGAGAACGCCGATGAGGTGTCCGCCGGGGCGAATGCTGGCGCCGCGGTTCTCGACACCAAGGACGCCGTGCTCTCCGAGCTGCTGTCAAACCTGATCCGCGAGCGCTTCGACGGAAAGGCCGCCGACCGCATATTCGAGCAGCAACGCAAGCTTCCAGAGTGGTTTGACGGCCTCGTCGCGAATGAGTCGACGCGTCGCCTGCTCTACTCTCTCTCCGACGAGCACAGGTCGTGCATGCTGCTCGAGCTTGCCATCAATGCGGCGTGGAAACGCGGGGGCTGCGCGGCGGAGATCGCTCGCGTGCGCGCCGCCGCCGAGCTCTTCCCGGTGATCAGCGGGGTGCTCGTGGAGAGGCTCGTCGCTGCGGCGCGGCAGGGGCATGTCGCGGCGCAGGCGACAGCGGCGGTCAGTGATTTCCTCGCAGCGGCGTGCCACTCAGAGGCCACGTACTGCTACGCGCAGATGCTGCTGGCGAGGCTCGAGGGTGGCGGCGATGACGCGAGCACACAAGCAGTCCGGGGGGTGGCAAAGGGCCTCAGCGCGCGCCTCGAGCAGGAGGCGGTGACGCGCCACGGCTCGTACGTCTTCCTGCTTTCGCCGCTGCTGACGGACGCACCGTGGCGCACGGTAGCGATGACGTTGGCTAGGCTGCTAGCGCGTGGGCGGCCGCCTACGCGGCGCCAGGCCGAGGAACTTCTGCGCATGTTCGACGGCGACGCAGCCAAGGCCGCGAACAACCCCGCCAGCGTGGGCGTCCACGTGTACGGATACGCAGACCCCGACGTGAGCATGCCAGGCGGAGAGACCCCCGCGATCGGATACCCGCCGCCGGCGATGCTCGCGAGGCCACGGGCGCGCAGGCTGCTGCTCGAGCCCCTGTTCTCGTATGGCGAGCGCCCCGATGCCGCGTACAAGGAGGCGCTCATGAGACTTCTTGCCATCGGGTCTGCCGCGCGTGAGGGCGGTGCGGGGACCGCGGGGAGCACTGAGGCTGGGCAGACAGGCGGCGCGGGTGGGGGCGACGCTCAGAGCGACGCCGTCGAGCGGGCTTCTGCTGCTCTGATGGCGGCCCTCGAGGCCCTCGCTGTCGCCGAGTCAGCGGCAGCTGCCGGTGCCGACGAGCTGAAGTGGGGAGAGCTTTGCGCAATAGCAGCTGCCGCGGAGGGCGTGCTGGTGCGCTGCCGCGGAGCGTTCGGCAGCAAGGATTTCTACCTCGGCGTGTCGCACCGACGCGCCATGCCGCGCCTTTTGGCCGCGTGCGTCGCCGCTGCTGCAGCGCACCCTTCCCTGCGAGGCGAGGCGCTGTCGACCGTCATGGTGGCAATGCGCATGCAGCGCGAGTTCGTTGTGGGCGACGAGGAGATCGTGCTGGATATTGACCTGTCGATGCGCGCAAAGAAACAAGCGCTTGAGGCGCTGGTAAAGTTGGCCGTGATGGGCCACGCGGGCGCGGTGATGCGAGCGGTCTCCGAGTGGATGAGCCATCCGGGCGAGGGCGGCGCCGACCCGTCACTACTCAGGCACTTCATGTCGCAGCTCCTGGCTGCGGCGGCACCGCCGTACGCGCTGCCCTTCGTGCGTGCAGCACTGCAGATGGCGGAGCGCGCGGGCCTGGCGTCGCACGAGGCCGCCCTGCGGCCGTCTGATGGCGCCCATCCCCTCGCGGCGGAAGGCCTCAGCGAACTCATGGACACCGCCGCACGGCTGCCCGCGGACGCGCTCACCATCGCCGAGAGGGACACCGCCCGGCAATTGAGGAACACGCTCAGAGCGCTCGAGTGAACCGCGTAAAGTTTGCCCACGAGCCACGAGGAGCGGCACGCAGAGCTTCCCCCCATTCAACCCAGCGCGCTCTGCCCACGAGCGCCCGGGGCACGAGAGGTGTGCAGGACTCCAGTAGTGTCTGCGCCTGCCATCGATGGTAGGCGATTGGCAAACGACGGAAAGATTTTGCGCCCGCGCATCAAACTGCAAAGTATACATGCATTCGGATTGCGTCCGCATTTGACCGGTGAACAAGCGCGGGCGAGCGTGCCAGTCGGCGCGCGGCGCACCGCACTGCCTCACTCCACTGGCGAGCGCCCCCCCCTACCCAACACCCTCCCCGCCTCACGCGCGTGCGCTGGGGTGGTACTGTGTGCGTGGGGGGGGGTGACGGGAGAGCCTACGCTGGGACACTCGGCGTCGCGTGGCGCGGCGCGCCCCGGCCGCGGCGCGACCGTTGGCCATGTCCGGCACGACGTTCCTGACTGAGGTGGGGGGGCAGTATGAGGACAATGAGCGCCTCGCCGTCACGTCGACGTCGCAGTCGACGTTGCTATTGCAGAAGAAAAAGAAGATGAAGGAGGTGGGTGCGCGCGTCTCGCGCCTGCCTGCGCACTGCGCGCGGGGCGGGTACGCGAACAGGACGCTGCGGGTGGCCTCAAAGACAAAAATGCCCAGGAAAAAAGCCTGCTACGCGCGCGCGACGCTGCGACGCTGCTGGCATTGCCCCAGCGTCGGCGGCCGCAATGGCGCCTCGCCCGGCCCGATTGGCAAGCGCGCGCCCTTCGACGATAGACACCGCCACTCCCACCTCGCCGTGCGGGGCACTTTCAGCGCGGGGCTTGCCCCGTCGGGCACCCGCTGCTGCCCAGTGCGCGCGCGCGCACGTTCGGTCCGCGCACAACAGAAAAAAAATCGCTGGCGCGTGCTGCACATGCCCAGCGCTGACGCGCGCGTGGCCCCGCGGCTGGCGCCCGCGTGCACGCCAACCAGGTGCAAGCCGAGCTCGACAGGAAGAAATGCGAGTACGAGACGCGCATGCGCGCGTGTCGTGAGAAGGAGGATGCACTCGCGGCGCGGCAGGAGCGCATTCGCGACTCGGTCGTCAAATTCGAGAAGTTCGTGAGCGACAACGACGGCAAGCACGGGCGTGCTGTCAAGAAGGAGCGCGACGAGGCGAAAGCACGGCACCAGAAAGAGGCCGAGATCGTCGCTCTCAAGCAACAAATACAGGAGCTCACTCTCCAGAAAGTGGACTACGAGGGGTTGCTCTCCAAGCTGCGGGTGTACGAACAGTACCTTGAGGAGGTCGTGATGGGCGAGCAGGAGGAGTGGCATGAGGCGAACGACTTGCTCATGCGACATGCGACGCTCACCGCCACAAACGCGGACCTGAAGGCGATGGTGAGAACGCAAGATGATGCCACGGAGTCTATGCGCTCACAGTTGGCGTCGTACACCAAGGAGGCAGAGGACCGCATCCTTATTCAGACGTCGAACATTGGGCACGAGCAGAAGCGCATGGAGCGCCTCAAGAACGTCTCCGACAAGCACGAGGGCGTCGTGCAGGCGCGCAAGTCCAAGCACATTGAGGCACGCCGCGTGCTGGGTGAGGCCAAGATGGCCATACAGAACATCTTCGCACGCTGCCGCAAGCAGCAGCAGCCGCAGGGGCGTAACCTGACGGACGTCTCCAGGCTCGACGTCATCATGCGGAGGCTCACGGACCTGCAGTACGTCGTCACCAAAGGCTCGGAGCAAAGTAGGGCGCAAGCCAGGCATTGACGCGGGCACGTGTGCGTGTATTATAATTGTGTACATTGACAGGATTCCTTGTGCAGTACAACGCCGCTGCACGCTAGTCACACCACGAACATGATGTCATCGCTTAGGGGCTTGCACGCGGCTGCAAACGGCATAGGGGGAACGCTCGCATCCGCAGGTGGTGCGTCATCTGCCCCGCTCACGCTCGTGGCTCGTCCATGCGCCAGCACATCCGCCCCCTCTGGTGTCTGCGCGCCGCCAAGCGCGTCGGCCATCTCGGCATCCGCCTCAGCGCGCCTTCGGAGTGTAAGCGCGAGCGCGCGCTCAAGCGCTGCCACTGCAGCATCAACGCTCCCGTCATCCTTTTCAGGCAGTCCTTCATGCCCACCTTCGCAATCCCAGTCCCGGGTACGATCCGATTGCTCTTGCTCCTGTCCCTGCCAATGTTGCTGCTGCTGCAAGCGTGACTGCCGCGCTTGCTGCTGCTGCTGCTGCTGCTGCTGCTGCTGCTGCTGCTGCTGCTGCTGCTGCTGCTGCTGCTGCTGCTGCTGCTGCTGCTGCTGCCCACGCGCCTCCCGCCCTTGCGTGTGGGCCCAGGCCTCGTCTTGGCGGGTGGGAACCATCGAGATGTTTCGTAGTTGCGGCGTGATCCCCCTCCAGCGTGGGCTGGGCTGCGAAATGTACACACGTAGCGCGGCGATGCGCTCGGGCTCGTCGCCTGCTCCACCCCTGCTTGCGGCAGCAGCGGCGCCGCTCAGCGCGAGCGAGTGGCGCGCTTGCGCGTCGTTTTCAAGGTGCGCATCGGCCATGAGCTGATGGTCGCTCAAGATAGTCACCCAGCGGGCTTTGAGCACTGGTAGCGCATCACCGTCCGCGCGCGTTTTGTCCTTGCCTGCTGAGGCCGCCCCGTTGGCCAAGCGCGCACTCATGCGTACAATGCGCGCCTTGACGGTGATGGTCGCGACATAGTGGTTGTCGAATCGGAGTGACGTCGCGCAGAGCGTCACGAGCGATACGCCCGAGGCCGCGCTCGCGCCTCCAGAGCGTTCGCGCTCCGACAGCAGCACGTCGTGCCACGAACGGCACGGCCGCCAGCTCGCTGCGTGCCGCACCTGGGACGCAGTCGACTCGACCGCGAGCGATGCCGCGGCGCCCCCGCCCATCCCGGCCGCGCGCCGCGGCCTGCCCGCGTGTCCGCCGGCGCCCCCTTGCGGCGTCCTCATCGGCTCAACTTGGGCTCCCGCACCAGACTAGCCCAGCAGGAGCGCTCAGGGTGTGGCATGCCCCTCGCATGCACGCGCCAACCCACTCCTACCCCTCTGCAGTGTAAGTGTGGGCAGTCTACCCGAGCGCTGTGGGTCTCGATGTCATCAACGCGAACCCGAACAGCAATTTTTTATGGGGGTTTCACAGGGTTCATGTTTGCACGCGCAGCGCGCGCAGCGTTGCGCCAATGCGCAATGGCGCTCACATGCCAAAGGGCAGCGGGTACTGAGCGCGTGGCCCAGGCCCGAGTGCGAGCCGCATCGCGAGTCCGGCGACGACTGAAACGGCGACGGCAGTCAGCGCCTTCTTGAGGCCGCCTTTCTTCTTCTTCTTCTTGCCGCCCTCGAAGCCGCCGTATACGACGTCGATGGAGCTCTCCTCGACGCGTGCGCTGCCATCGGAGTACATGTCGAGGTCGAACGCCACAACGCCACAGTTGACCACCTTCGTGCTCTTGCCGATGAAGTCAGAGGATGCGGGTAGGTACGCCTTGAAGAATTCCCTGAAGACCAGCGAGTGTCCACCCACTACAACCACGTCCTCCGACCTCGACATCGCCCACCTGACGAACTCTTCCAGGCGCCCCTTGCCGCTGCCAAAAAGCGCCTTGTTGCCGGTGTTGTCCTCGTGGCCCCACGTCTTGGGCATGGGCGTGCCGCTGGCGAGCAGAGGATCGGTGCGTGCAGGCGTGAGCGCGAGCGTGTCGATGTTGACGGAGATCTCTTGCATGGAGGACAGCACCTCCAGAGGGGCGTCGGCAGTGGCCTCCGGGCAGGCAAGGCACGCGGTGGAGATGGCGCGTCGCAGGTTGGACGCGCAGCGCACGGTGGACCTCGCGTCCGCATCGCCGCGCACGGCCTTCACGGCATCCAGCTGGCGTGCGGTGAGGCCCGCCGGCGGCCTTGCCACCCACTCGGCCAGCGCGCGCGCCTGTGCGATGCCTGTCGAGTTCAGGCCGCTGTCAAGCAGCACCGAGTCGCGCGTGGCGAATAGCAGCACCTCCTGGAGGAAGCCGTTGCCCACGCGCAGCAGAAAACCTGGAGGCATGAAGCCCTCTGCGCGCGTGTTTGGTAGTTTTGATGGGCGATGACGCGGGTGAGCACACGTGCTCACGTGGCAAAAGCACCGAGCGCGCTCGCGCTCGCGCTCGCGCGCTCAGAGGGGGTGGAGGGGTGACGCGCGCACGCACTGTTCCACATCTGGTTCCACGTGGACTCTCCGTGGCGGATGAAGACTATACGCTTGCGATAGAGGAGCCTCTCAGCCTGGTGTGGCGCGTCCGACACGCCCAGGAGCTTGTAGCGCTTATCAGAGCTGACTACCATCGCCATCAGGCCGTACGCGAGCATGGCGACCTTGCGCACCGCGTTGAGCGGCAGCACCACGGGCAGCGCGACGACGCCGCACTGTCCCGAGCGCACGCATCGCGTGGCCGAGCAGATCACAACAGCAGCACTGAACGCGCCGAACGCCGCCGCGCGCGCGCCTTCGGGCATATCGCCGGAGCGCAGCACGGCCAAGAGCGCCTCCATCCCCGACCCCTCCTTCCTGCTGCTCGCCACCGCTCGGCGCGCCGGCTCGCTCCCACTACCTCCCGATCAAACGCGGCGCCGCGCTCCGCCGCTCCTGTCCCCCGCGCCCCGACTCTTCCAATCCCCCAATGCGCGTGGTGCAGCCGGCACCCCGCCGGGTGCGCGCCCTCTGGTCAGTCCCCCTCCCCCCTTCCCTTGACCTTCCCTCCCCACCCCCTTCCCCTACCTGGCACCTGCCCTTCAAGCCGCTGCAGCGCTGCTCGATGCCCGCACCAGGCTCGGTCGGTCAGCTGTGCACCCATCAGTCAGTCGCGCGCTGCTGCAGACGCTGCGGGGGCAACGCGGCGCCGAGTGGGGGAGAAATTGGACCCACAGTCGCCGCTGCGGCTTCTGGAACCGGCAGCTGTGAATCAAAGGCGGCGGGAAAAACCGGGAAAAAGCTCGCGAGCGCGGGCGATCGGTTGGCGCGTGCGCGGCACATCTCGCGCGCGCCGCGTGCCCCCGCTCCAACCCCCTCCCCTCCCTCTCCCTCGCTCTCCGTGTATCCTTTGAGCGCGTCTGGCGTCGGCGGCTTGGGAGGGGGCGCGATGGCATCGTCGGGGCTGCCCGAGGGCGCGATGAACGCCGTGGAGCAGCTGCGCGCCGTCGCGCCCGCCGGCATGTCGCGCGACGCGCTGCTCAAGACGCTCATCAGCTGCGACTACGACCTGCAGCGCGCGGCCGACGCGCTGCTCGCCAACCCGGCGGGGGCGGCCGGCGACTGGGCGGACGTGGGAAAGCACGGCAAGACGGTGCAATCCGCGCCCGCGGTGAAGACGGCGCATGGGAAAGGGAAGAAGGGCAAAGGGGCGGCGCAGCAGGCAGAGAAGAAGAAGGTCCGCGCGCGGCGAGGCCCGCGTCGCCTCACCTCCACCCCCACCCGCACCACGCGCACGACCTTCGCGGCGCTCAGGCCGCCTCTAACGCTCGTGAGAGGCAACGATCGCGCGCTGACCGGCACGCGCACCTACGTACAGCCGCAGGCAGTGCAAGACGCCGCCACGCGCCGCAAGGCCGCGCAGGCGGCAGTCGAAGGCTCCAAGGTTGCTCAGGCGTCCACGCCCAAGCCGGCAAATGGAACCAAGAAGGCGCGCAACGCCGGTGGCAGCCCGAGCGCCAGAGGGAGCAGGGATGCTGGGGGCAGCAAGAGCACACCGTCATCGACCGCCGCGTCCGTGTCGAAGGCGGCGACGGCGCCTGCCACAGCTGGAAAGAAAGCGCGAGGGCCGCCGGCCGGACCGAACGCAGGCGTCGCGCCAGTGAAGTCCTCCTCACCGTACGACGCGGCGGCGGCGTCTGCCGCTGCGGCGACGGACGCGGCTGTTCTGCGCGCGCGCGACGCGGCCGCATCAGCGCGTGCATTCATACTGGCGCAGTTCGCTCAGCTGCGCACGGCGATCGCGGCGCGTGAGGCAGCGCTTGTCGCGGCGGTTGACCACGTCGCAGCCACGGTGGAGCGGCAGCAGGCCGAGCAGGGGTCGCACCTCATCGCCCATGTGCGCTCCCTCGAGGCCAAGGAGGCTGTCGGCGAGCCCGTGTCGGTACCGGAGGAGATGCAGCGCGCGCAAACGAGCCATGCCGAGAGGCTGGAGATTGCCGGACGCTCCCTGGCACCGCAGGCGTTGATGTCGGGCTGGAACCCGCAGAGCCACGGCACTCTGCTCAAGGCGATCGAGCTGTACGGCAGCGTGCAGATGCCTGGCGCTCCTTCGAGCGCTTACGCAGCACAGCCTGCCGCGCCCGCGCCTGCGCCTGCGCCTGCGCAGAGGAAGGCCCCGCCGCAGTTCGCGCCGTCGGCCCTCGCGACCAGTGGTGCGTACGGGCAATCGCTTGGCGTGGCGGTCGCAAAGACACTGGACGACCCGGCCATCCTCATGGTCGGAGGCAGCGGCGCGGCCGCATCGGCGGCTGCAGCGGGCAAGTTCGCTTCGCAGAAGGTCGCCAGCGGCAGCGATATAGACGAGGCGGGAAAGGCGGCCATGGAGGCGGCTGCTAAGCAGCTTCGTGCGATGAAGGCCTGAGCACAGCGGCGCCCAGGCCACGCCTTCGTGGGCTTCCGCCCGCGTGCGCGCAGACGTATGCTCGAAGGGGATAATTTTACATTCTACGCGCGACGTGCGAGTGCCCACCCTTTAGGCGGCCGCAATGGTCGCCAAGACCTCCTTGTATTGCTGCACGTTGCGCTGGAGGATGGCCTCGCATGGCCCGACAAGACGGCGGAAGCACTTGGCGTCCATTGCGATGACCACCACATCGGTGGTGGCCACCACCGACGCCGCGCGAGGCTTCTGAGTGAGCAGTGCCAGCTCCCCGAAGAAGTCACCCGGCTCGGAGTACTCCTTGACGATGATGGGATCGGAATCGGGGGTGTAAACCTCCGCCTTGGCCGTGCCCTCCTCGAGGATGTAGATCTTGTCGCCCGGCTCACCCTGCTTGATGATGGTGTCGCCAGCCTTGTAGGTCTCGGTGATGAGCGAGTCAGATATGCGCGCGCGCTCCGTGTCGCTCAGCTGTTGCAACAACGGGACGCGGCCGAGGAAGCCCTCGTGAAGCTTGCGCTTGCGATTCGTGTGGTCGCACACGTAGCCACGGAATGTGGCGCGATCGATGGCCCACAGCTTGACGTCCGTCTTGGCGATGACCGTCGCCGCACGCGGCGCGTTGTACATCAGTGCCAGGTTGCCGAACGACATGTCTTTCCCCGCCGTGAGCATGAGTCTTGGCTCGTCCCCGTCCTTGGACACGAAGACCTCGCACTCGTCACTGTCCACGATGTAAAAGTTGTCACCTTCCTCGCCCTGCTTAATGATTTCGGAGCCCGCGCTATGCGATACAGGGAAGACAGCGTCGCACAGCTCGCGCAGCAGGCGCTGGTCCAGGTCGCTGAAGAGGATGTTTTTCGACACAACCGCAAGGATGCGCTCGATCTCCTCTTCAGTCTTAGCTATCTTCTTCGGAGGAGGAATGTTTCCCTGCCGAAGGCCACCGCACTCGGCCGACACCGACCCGCGGCGATGGCGCGCATACGCGGGCGGGACGAAAGTCTCGTCTATCTCGCCGACGTCCTCGCCACCGTCTTCCTCCTCATCGTCGTCAAGCGGACAGTCCTCAGCCTCGGCGGCGACGGCAGCCTGCGCCTGTGTCAGGCCGTTGAGCATATTGGCAATGTACGACACAGGCTCGCTTGGGCGGTCCTCGAGCAGCTTGCTGCACATGCCCTCGAAAAGGTGGCCCACGGCGAGGGTCTCGTTGAGGTAGCTGTGCGTATCAGCGTCTGGCGCCGACACCGAGACCCCGAGCTTGCCCGTCGCGCCGCCACCGTTGCTGCCGGCTCCGAAGACTGCGGCCGCGTCCTCCGGATAGGTCTCCTTTAAGTACTTCATCATGTACCGCAGCGGGTGCTCAGGGCGCTCGCGGAAGCACTTCACCATGAGCGGCTTGAGCACGCGGTCCAAGCTCTTTGACTCGATGTATGCCTGCGTTGCGCGCGGCAGCGGCGGCGAAGCGTCCCTCCCTCGCGTCAGCTGCGACGCCGTGCGCACGCAGGCGCCTGCATGCTTTGCAAGGTGTGCGCACGCGCACGCCCCAGGTGGCTCTGAGGAGGCCCAAGGAACAGGCACACGAACGGGCTCGCACAGCCGCGCTGGCCAGTGTCCGCCGGGGGCACACTGTGGCAAGGCGCAGCGGGCTGACTCGAGGCTCCAGAGAGGTCACACACTCGTGGAGGTGCGTCCACGCGGGTACATCGCGCGTGTTCCTCCTCCCCGCACTCCGCACCCGGCTTACGCTCACGCGCATGCGCGCGGGTGCACCCGTCCCTCCGTCTCCGCAAGGCTTCGCGCCCCTCACCTCGATCTCGTCAGCCATGGTCTGCGCGGCCGTCACGCTTTGGCGCACGCGCCGCTCCGCGCGGCTGGGGGCCAACCCCAGCGTCGACCAGCGCACGTGTGGCGGCGCGGCGCGCCCCGCCGCGCCCCGCGCCCCACCTCCAGCGGCGCCGCGCCTCTTCGATGCTGGCTTCGGCGCCCCGTTGATTCGAACGCGCCCCGCCCCGGTTCCCCGACCGCTCGAGCGGCGCCGACGCACGCACGCGCGCGGGGCCGCGGATTCCGCGGACGCAGCATGTGGCATGCGGGCTGGTTTTGGCCCAACCCTGATCCTAAAAACCACAACCTTTTTTTTTTTGCGCCCCTGACCAGTGCGGCTCACTCAAGGCGCACGGCGGCGCTGGCGCGTAGCGCGCTGCGCCGCGCGCCGCGGTGGGTCTCTGGTTGCTGGCGACTCGGCACGGCACGGCAGCGGTGTATGCACGCGGCAGCAGGGCTGGCGTGCGCGGGGCGTGACGTTGCGCGGGCGCGCGGCTGCACGTTGCAAGCCCTCGAGAGGAGGTGAAAAAAAATGGGTTGCAAAATAGCTCGGCGCGCGGCCTGCCAAGGTCGCCGCGCTAGGCGCTGCCGTCACCTCCGAGCGGCGCGCCTGTGGGAAACCCTTGCTCCTCCACGCTGCCGAGCGTGCCTGAATACTCCGCGTGCTTGGGGCGCCGTAGGATGGGGCGCGTGAGCCGCACCTGCACGTAGCGCAGCGCATCGGCCGACATGACGATGGTATCCGCTTTGACGACGTCGTAGGCGTTGATGCCCTGCGGAGGCATGATCTTCATGTACGGCACGTTGCGGCATGCCAGCACCAGTCCCTCAGAAGGCTCGGGGAGCTCGCCTGCCCAGCGGCCTGTGGAGGCGTCGTAAAATGCCTTCCCGTCCGCGTCCAGCTGCTGCATGATGGGCGTGCGAGCGGCGAGGTCGTCCGTCTCGACGCCCGCCTCACTCTCGCGCCCGCCGCCCTTGGCACCGTCGGGCAGCGCACCGTCGATGAGCAGCAACTTGTTGCCGCCCACACGCTCCATGAATTCCTTCGCCACCTTGGTCTTCACCTCGGGCGGTTCGAGGCTATCCACGATCAGCAGGCGCCCCTCTCGCCGCCGCTCGGAGAGCGCGACCTGCACGCCCAGACGCCGCACCTTCCTCGGCAGCGGGTACGACCAGTCCTTGGGGCGCGGTCCAAACATGGTGATGCCGCCGCGCATGTGCGGGCCGCGGTAATCGCCTTGGCGCGCGCGGCCCGTGCCCTTTTGCGGGTGCGGCTTCTTCTTTGTGCGGCGCAGCTCCCAGTACTTCTTCACCGATGCAGTGCCCGCGCGCCGCTTCGCCAGCTGCCACTTCGTCACGTTGTGCACTACGTCGATCATCAGCGGGCGGCCCCACACACGTTTGTCGAGCGCCGCACTGCCCACGACTTCGCCGTGCCAGTTGTGAACCGGGTGCGCACCCACGCGCTCCATGCGCTTTGAGCGCTCGCGTGGGTGCTTAGTCAGCGCGCGCTCGTCCTTCCGTTTGGTGCGGCCATGCTTCCCCTGGAACGAGTGCCGCCGCACAGGCGCCGCACCCTCTGCTTCCGCTGTCGCGACAACGGGCGCGCACGCCACGCCGCGTGCCGCGAACGGCAACATGCCCGCGCATCGCGCCCCCAGCGCCCGCAGCGCTCGCAGCCCGCTGTCCGCGCTCCTGCTCCCCCCGGCCGCTGCGGCCGTCCTCGCCGCCCCACCGCCGATTGCCGCACCCCCGCCGCGAGCTCGCCCGCCGCGGGCGCTGTGGCGCGCCCTGCTGCGCCCGCGCCTGCCCTAAAGATGACGTTGGATGTTGCGGTTAAGGTTCACGTGGACGGATTTGATGTTTCCAAAGTGAAAGAGGGTTTCGCGAACGTCTGCGCGGGCGCGCGACACTGCGGGAGTGCTGCTTGGTCGAAAAGCATTCGGGCCGTAAGGCAGCCGCCAGGAGCCGCCGGCCGCCCGCTGCGCGCCGCACGTCGCGCGCCCGCGCCCGC
>RQSC01000619.1:21844-45411 GCA_013416795.1 Prasinococcaceae sp. CCMP 1430
GCGGGTGCAGCGGAGGGCACGGGACGCGCTGCGTGCTGAGGCGGCGCGCGGCGGCGCGGCGCGTGGCTGGAGGCGGTCGTTCGGTCGCGCGTGGCCCCAGGGGGGCGCCCGCAGGCCGTGCCGCTGCGGGCGGCGATGCTGCCACCGGCGGTGATGATGTGCTCGCTGACCTGCTCGCGCAGATCATCGGGGAGGAGGAGGCAGCCGCGACGGCCCCAGAGGCCGCCGGTGCCACCGATGAAGACAAGTTCACGGACGAAGATGATTTCCTGTCCGATGAGCTCACCGCGGAGGATCTGAGCGAGGCGAATGACTTCGACGCGCTCACGGCAGACCTGGACGCGCTGGTGGGGACCCCGACCCCCACCAACGAAACGAAACCCTCAGTAAGCGAGGACGCCACGCGCTGGGCGGCGCGTGCGGCCGAGCTGAGCGCTCTGCCAGTCGACAAAGGGCTCAAGCCACTGCTGCGTGAGTACGGTCTCAAGCTCGGAGGCAAAAAGGCGGTGCTCGTGGAACGTCTCGTTGAGAAGGAGAAGGAGCTCGCCGCCGAACAGGCGGTGGCCGACGCCAAGGCTGCGCGCGTGGGGGCGCGCGTGGAGGCGCTCGAGTCGCGCGCGCGCGGATGGGCGGACCGCGCGCTCGCGCGCAACCGCGAGTCCATCGAGCGCGGCTGGGAGACCGAGTCGTACAATCTGTCCATGGGCATCGAGCCCGGGCAGGACGCGCCGCCCGAGCAAGCCGCTGAGGACGCGGACGCCACCACTGGCGACTTCGACGCGTTCGACCTTTCGCGCTTCGACATGGTTGAGGAGGACGCTGCGGCCGCCGAGGCTGAGCGCGAGCGCGCGGAGGCTGAGGCTGCGGCAGCCGCCGCCGCCGCCGAGGCCGAGGCCGAGCGCGAGCGCAAGGCCAACGAGCCCAAGTACGATGCCGCCAAATTCAAGGCGACGGGCCTCGACATGGCAGGCATGGGCATCGGATATGAGATGGGGCCCACCGACATGGCGAGCGTGGACCTGCACTCGGGGCAGGCGTACGCGGCGCTCGAGCTGCTGCAGGCGGAGGAGGATGAGCGCGCTCGTAAGGGCCGCCGCCGCCCCGAAGAGGAGTCGCTCGGCGAGGAGATGCGGCGGCGGCTGAATGTGGACGTGGAGGAGATGCTGCACGCGCTGGTGCTGCTCGAGGACTCGGCTTCGCTCGACGCGGAGCAGGCGCTGCAGGCCCTCAAAGGCGCGCTCGCACAAGCGCACGAGGGTGTGTCGGGCACGCACTACCGTCGCATGCTCCGTCAGGTTGGGCGTGATCGTCGCAAGGTCAACGCCCAGGTGGACATCGACCTCGATGGCCAGACCATCCAGATCCTCTCGCAGCGCATGGGTCGGCGCGGCGAAATCCTCGAGCAGCGCAACGACACGCCCATGGCCCTCGATGCCTACCGCCGCGGCTTCCTCAACGCGCTGCGCGCGCAGGTGAGCCGCCAGCAGCAGCGCGCGGCGAGATTCCTCGCCGAGGACTTGGAGGGGACCGTGGTTGAGGCCGAGGTGCGCCACGTGTCGGAGTTCACGGGCGAGGTGGAGCTCGAGCTCAGGATGTCGCGCTCGGAGCGCTCCAAGCTGCCCGGGCGCATGCGCACCATCGTGCCTCGCGCACAGCAGGTCAAAGGTGAGCACTACCGCGTGGGCGAGGTGCTTTCCGTTGTTGTGCAGTCCTTTGCAGAGGCGGAGCGCCCGCGGCGAGGAGAGGACAACACCGAGCGCTACGACTTTACCTCAGACCAGGAGCTCAACATCGATACCGAGACAGGCGCACCGCTCTCTACGCTACGCCCGGGCGAGGGCGACAAGCTGGTCTCGCGCGCAGCTGCCACTCTGACGTGCTCGCGCCGCGCGCCCGAGCTCGTGCGGGGCCTCGTCGAGCGCGTGGTTCCCGAGGTGACGGGCGAGGACAGCCTTCTACGGATCATGGGCGTGTCGCGCGAGCCTGGAAAGTTCACCAAGGTGGCCATCGCGGCGGGCACGCCTGGCGCCAGCTCCGAGTCGGCCGTGCGCGTCGCCGTGGGTGTCGATGGCATTAATTCACGGCGCCTCTCAGAGCTCCTCGGCGGCGAACAGGTCATCTTCGTGGAGTATGATGAGGATCCGCAACGATACCTGCGCAACGCGATGGACAGGTACTGGCGCGACGACGAACGCTCCGCCTTGTCTGCTGTGCTGGTGTACACCGACGACCACGGCGATGGTTGGGGCTATGTTGCTGCCAAGCCTGGCATGGGAGCCGCCATGGTGGGCTCAGGCGCCTGCAACGTGCGCACGGCGTCGGACCTCACCGGCCTCAAGCTGAGCGTCGTTGAAGAGGATGAGTTCGAAGAGATCATGAAGCGGCGCGACGAGCGCGAGGCGCGCCGCATGAGTGCCGGCTGGCGCGTGCACTCCCGCGGACGCTTCGAAGGCGAAGCCGCGGCTGCGGGCACGGACAGCGCTAGCAGCATGCTCGAGGTTGAGGGCGTGCCCAGGGTGGATGACGCCGACATGTATGCCATGGGCAAGGACGAAGCCACCGTGGGCCAGTATGATTTGGACTCGCTGCTCGACGGTTTCGGCACCCTCAACGGCCGTGGCCGTGGCCGCGGCGCGGGCGAGGCTGCCTCTTCCGCGTCCGCACAGTCGAGTCGCCCCTCGCCGTCCGATCGCGACAGCAGCCGTGGGGGAGCGGGCGCCGGCAGTTGGCGGCAGACGTACGCGCCGCCGTCCTCGGGCTTTGTCAGCAGCGGCGGCGGTGGCGAGAACGAGGAGGAAGATACCGACGGTGGCTTCTTGGACGGCGATTTCGACCTCGATGAGCTGCTGGGCTCCCTCGACGGCGATGCCACTCCTGCCACGACTGGCGGCGGATTCGACGACGAGGAGGATGGAGTCGCCAGTGCGACGGCGGGCGCAGGGTGGGCGGGTGACACCGGTGATGGCGACGAGGAAGGCTTTGACCTCGACGAGGTTCTTGGCGCGGCGGTGGAAGGTGTGGGTGCAGGTGCCTCGGCGGAGGGCGGAGGCTTCTACCAGACCGCAAGCAGTGGCAGCGGCGGCTGGGCTGCCAACGAGGACGACGGCTGGGCCGATGGCGAGGATGATCTGTGGGCAGAGGAGGACGATGCCGAGTCTGAGGAAGCCCCCACGGATGCCAGTCCGGCCAAGGACGAGGCCACGAGCGACGACGCCCCGCAGGCGGGCGAGGACGATCTGGGCGTGGATGGCGTGTCGTGGTGAGCGCCTGCGTAAACGAAAGCTACCTACGTTGATCGCCCCTCGCACACGCGGACGCGCGCGCCGAGGCAGGGGCGCAGCGCAATCGCCGCTGGCCGCGCGCGGCCCGCGCCAGCCCTCCATGCCGCGCGTGGCCGTGCCTCGCCTCGCGTGCGCTGTTCCGACGCCTGCAGCCTCCGTCTGTTTCTCGCTCTTCAGTTGTCTCTCATTGCCGCGCATGAGCCATCTTCGGTGAAATGGATGTGCGTCGAGGGGCAGAGCTCGTCACCCACAACCACACATAAAAAAAACTGGTCTGGTCATTGCTCGCCCTCTGTTGACGGCTCCGGCTGGCCCACAGCACGGGCTGTCTCCTCTAGAGCCTGTACACATGTGTCCGCGTTCGCACTTGCGGGGTGCTCGGCTGTTGGCCGACGCCTCCGAGGCGCGGGGCGGGCGCTTCGAAAGATGCCAACCTGCCTCGGGGCGCATCGTCGGGCGCCTGAAGACAGATGGCGGCGAAGTGATTTCCCCCGCGAAATTTCCGCGGCGCGACGCATCGGCATCGGAGGGCGCGCGATCGGGCCGGCGGGCGGGAGGTGCGCCACTGCGCGAGCGAGCGTGGGGGCACAGGGGGGTGAGCGTCCCCGCGCGTCCGCGCGAGCGAGGCACCGACGCACGCCCGGGTTCCTACGGTCCCGCTGGGCGGAGGAGGGGCACGCCCCGGCGCAGGCGCCGCGCATTGAGTTATGGCGACCGCGAGGAGCGATGGCGCGCGTCCTGCGGTGCCTCGAGCAGACTGCTTCGAGTTGTTGTTGTTGTTCGCGCTCGCTTGCACGGCGGGATGCGCCGCGGCGAAGCCTGAGGCGCGCGTGACGGGCGGCGCCGACGCGTCTGGCGATGACTTCGGCTTCGCCGTGCAGGTACGAACAGAATGTCTTCTTCGGAGTTCAGATAAGCCCACTAGGCAATGACTGCGGCAAGAGTGCGTCGGCAAGAGCGCCGCGAGCACGCGAGCCACGCGATGTCGATACGCGCTCACGCGGCTTGCGCATACGCGCGGCATGCCTCCGTCCGCGTGCTGCGACGTGACAGGTGGGCCTCACGCTGAGCCCCGCTTCGGGACTGGAGCCGTATTGCAGCGGCTCGCTCATCGCGCCGGACTGGGTCATCACGGCTGGGGCCTGCGTGGGTTTGCCGCCCAACACAGACAACCCCTTGCCATTCGAGTTTCCGCCTGAGATCATGTGGGTGGTGGCTGGCACGAACGAGTCCGTTGTGACCGGCTCGAGCTCGCCGCCTCCTAACGGGCAGCTTCGTAGCGTGACCCAGATCATCACGCACCCGCTCTTTGATTTCTCGGAGGTCGGCTACGCCGTCGCATTGCTCAAGCTGAATCTGCCTGTGCTCGGCGTTCCCACAGTTGCGCTCGCCGCAGAGCCCGGATGGGAGCGCACGGGGGCCGACCTCTACCTGGCCGGATACGGGAGCGAGGTATTTAGCGACGAATTGCCGTTTGGCGCGACAAACGGCAAGGACCTTCCGCAAGGTCTGCACTACGGCGTGTTGGACCTCCTTTCCGAAGGCAGCAATCCCTGCGTTGGGTGGAGCGACAACATCTTCTCAGGGAGTGACATGCTATGCATGGGTACGTTGCGCTACCGCCGACGCAAGCCGCCTCGCTGCGCTGGTCGCGACGTGACAACGCCGTGCTGACGCGGGCGGGCGCGCATCGGCGCCGCGCCGCTGCTCGCAGGCGGATGTCTGGGGAACGTGGGAGCCTGCGTTGGGGATCTCGGGGCACCGGTGACAGTGCTCGGGACCGACGGCGAGCCGGTACTCGTGGGCGTCTTTTCCATCGGTCCGCCGGGCGGTTGCCTTACGGCGGAGCCCGAGATTGCGTCACGCGTGGACAACAAGGTGTCATGGATTGTCGAAACCGCCGGGCTCGACAGCGGTGTTGCACTCGGCACGCCGTGCACGGGTGCGCTCGACGCAGGCCAGCAGTGCCAAAGCAGCGCGCTGGTCCCGTGGGCCGCCGGCACACCCGCCCCAAGTGCAGCCGCGTGCGGCGCGACAGAGCCCCTCCAGAACTTTACGGACCAGAACGGCGACGACACCTCTCCGTCAGTGGCCATTCCTCTCTGGAGCGGAGGCGCGGAGGAGGTATGGGAGCAGCCAGCGCGCCCGCGCTGTGCGCGGGCTCACATGGCCTCGCAAGATCGTGCATAGCAACGCTGACTGCCTCTGCTGACCTTTCTCTCGTCTATCTCGACCAACACTGGCAGGATGTGGACATCTTCGGCAGTTGCCCGGATGTGTTGGCCAGCCCTACTGCGGCGCGGCCGTCTGAAGGCGGCAGCGCGAACATACCCATCGGGACCGTTGGCATCCTCCTGTCCCCGACCACAACGGGGTGCCTCGTTGATCTGGTGCACACGACGAAGCTGTTCGCTCCCTGCGTCGAGATCAACGCATGGTTCAAGCCCCTTTCCGCGTTTGACCCCGAGCGTTTCATCGTCACGTATGCGCTCGCGACCAACGGCGTCATCGCAGACCTGGACGCCGCCATGTTCAGCTCGGGCAGGCTCGAAGTCACCGACGGCGCGAATCCGCCACAGCAAGGCGCGTGGACGCGAATCAAGTTTGTTACGGACCAGGCTGGCGCCGAAGGGAACACCGTCACTATGATCGCCAGTCAAGCTGGACAGTCAACGGTGTTTGACGCAATCACCGGAAGCAATACCTTTGGCTTCGCCACGGATGACATCGAGGTCTCGCTCGCCAGCTGCAGCGGCGCGCCTGCGCCGAGCTCTGCTGGTGAGGTCGGGGAGGGAGGGCCAGAAGATATCGAGCTGGACATCGACGAGACAGCCAACGGCGACGCTGAGACGGCGGGCAGCGACGGCGTCTGATTGAACGCACGTGCTGTGCCACCGCACGCGGATGCGAGAGCCGCGCAGCCGCGCCTGTGAGCCACGGGGAGCCACGCTCTTTTCCCTCAGTGTCCGGCAGGCTGCGCAGGGCCGTCAACGTGTTAATTGCTAACCACTATCGCCAACGTGAAAAGTAAAGCAAAGTGATGATTACGCGGGGGCTGAAAAAGTTCAACGGTTTTCGCTGACTCAGCACCCACAGCTCGAAAAGGAAAAGCGCAGCACGCCGCGCGCCCGCCTGCGCGCCACAGAGGGAGCGCCCTGCCGGGGGGGGAGGAGAGGGAGGACCGTGGTGCCCAGCTGCGGCGCGTCTGCGGGCGGCAATGGCGACGAGGGGCGTGGCGCGGGCGCCGCTGCGGGCGCCGGCGCGGCGCGAGCGCGCGTGCGGCCGCGGCCTCGTCGCGCGTCCGCGCATGCGGCAGAGGCCGGTGCGGAGGCTTCAGGTGCCCAGACGCACGCAGACGGCACTGCTGCGCGAGCGAGCGTGGCCGCGTTCCCGCGACCGCGCTCGCCCGCGCGCTACTACGCCTTGCCCCTGTCTGTCGCGGCTGCGTGTGTCGCGTCCGCAGCGGGCGCGGCCCCGTCAATGCTCGCCCCTGGGATAGCGTTCGTTGTGGTGCCGCTGGTCGACGCTTTCCTCGGCGAGGACACGAGCCCGCCGCTGCCAGACGATGGCAGCGGCCGCGCGCTGCCCTCGTTGCACTACCGTGCCCCGCTGTTGACTTTCGCTTTCGTCGCCATGGCGTCGCTGCCGTACTGCTGCGCACGCTTCTGCGTGCAAGCGTCGGCTGCGCTCGCGCACACGAGCGCGCCAGGTGCCCTCGGTCTGGTCGCCCTCGTGCTCTCTTCGGGCGTGGTCGGGGGTCTGGGAATCAACGTTGCTCACGAGCTGGTGCATAGCACGCGTCGAAGCGAGCGTGTGCTGGCGCGCGTCCTTCTGAGCTTTTACTGCTACGTGTATTGGGCAACGAGCCACCTCAGTCATCACAGGCACGTCGGGCTTCCTGAGCGCGACAGCGCGACGGCAGCACTCGGCGAGACAGTCTGGGGCTTTGCTGCGCGTGCACCGGCCAAAAACCTCCGCCTTGCCCTACACGACGAGCGACGCCGGCTGCGCAGGGCCGAGTGGGTGCTCGGGCCGTCGGTCGTGTGCGGCACGCTGTGCGCGCTGTACGGTCCGCTCGCGAGCGTGTTCTACGCCGCTCAGGCAGCCGTGGCAGTCTTCTTGCTCGAAACAGTCAATTTTGTCGAGCACTACGGGCTTCAAAGGCAGTCGCGCCGCAAAAGCGCGCCACCATCGACTGAGATCAGCTGGAATGGATCGTGGCCAGCTTCCGACGCCCTGCTCTTCAACCTGCAGCGCCACGCGGATCACCACGATGCCGGGCGCGCGTCAGTGCCGTACGAGCGGCTCAGGCTGCACTCGGAGGGCGCCATGAGCGCGCCCCGCCTGCCGGCCAGCTACCCCGTGCTCATACTGCTGAGCGTCTTCATGCCACCGCTCTACTCGCGGCTCATGGACGGGCGCGCTCGCGAGGCCAACGCGCGCGCCCGCGCCTTGTACGAGACGTGAAACTGCGCGACCTCCCACCCATGTACACAATTCATCAATCCACCCAATAAAGTTACATAGTGTACAGCGCCGCTGTCGTTCGCCGCTACATGCGTCTTCGCAGCATGTTGTCGACCGCCTCCGCGTTGAAGGCTCCAGGCAGCTCTCGAAAGTCGTCATTGAAGATCGAGTAAGCCGACACCTCACCCGCGCGCCTCACACCGAGATTGCATGCAATGCCGGTGACGATGGAACCCATCACGAAGAGCTCAGGCACGCCCACAGCCGCGCTACCACGCAGCGCGACCAGCCACGCAATCAGGGAAGCCCACACCGCGGGTCGCACAGAGAGGAGCACGTAGCATAGGGCCTCGGGCAAGCACAGCGTGACGCGCAAAAATGAGTATGCGCGGCCGCGAAGCCTCTGCGGCACTGCGAGTGCCATCGCCCACGCGGGCCAGCAGAGGAAGCGGCTGTCAGCATGTGCGTCGTCGGCAGCCCCTACCAGCACCGCGACACACGCGTTGCGGGGCGCGCGATTTCGCAACGACGACGCAGACGCACCCACGAGCGGCTCGTCCTCAGGAGTCTCGTCGCCGGTGCGCTCGGCGCGGGCCGCACGCCGCTCGGCCTCGGCCTCGATTACCTCCCTCTCGCGCGCAGCGCTTACAGGGACGCCGGCGCTTCCGAGCATAAGCGTCGCGCCGTCGGGCACGCCATTGAGCGCCGCGGGGTCGTCCGGTGGCAGCCTCGCGCCGCGGAAGAGCAGCGTTGCGCCGCTACCTGCGGGCGCGCCGACCGCATGCAGCACGTCCGCGGGCGTGCACTTGCCACGCGCGAGCCCCACGGCGCACCGTCGCCCGCCGAGCGCGGGCGCAAGCACGCTGACCGAGAAGGTCGCGCCTGCGTTCTTCTCGTCGCCCGCGCCTGCCACCATCGCGACAGCGCGTGGATTGCGCCACGCCGTGCCGCGCTGCGCCTCTCGCGCGCACTCTGGGATACTGGCGGGTTGGTGCACTGGTCAGGGGCATTTTTTTTTCAATTTCCGGCCGGTGCCACTTCGCGCGCCCGCGGCAGAGCATGCCCCCGCCGGCTGAGCCGGGGTCACTCGATGACGTCGACGATGGCAGCGATGAAGAGGGCGCGCCGGCGGCGGGCGCGTGGGCGCTACCGCAGCAGTTTGTGCCGGCGCCCAAGCCTGGGCGGCGAGCAGCGCTCAAGGTGACGATCGTGGCACCAGGATCGCGCGGCGACGTGCAGCCGCTCCTGGCTGTCGCCGCGCGCTTGCGCGACCGCGGTGAGGCAGTAACGCTCGCAACTCATCGCTGCTTTCGGGCAGACGTTGGAAGGCTGGAGGGAGTGCGCTTCGCGTGCGTCGCCGGCGATCCGCGTGACCATCGCGGCAAGTCCGTCGCCGAGGACGAGAAGGAGACCGCCGAGCTAGCAAGGCAGCAGCTCGCGGACTACGAGTGCGCGTGTCTGTGTGCTGACATTGTGTGCTTTAATTGGTTTGGAATGGCGGGCTACCACATCGCCGAGGAGATGGGTGTGCCATGTGCGGCACTCTGGCTCGTCCCCTTCAGCCGCTCGCGCTCGATGGAATGCTTCATGATGGCGTCGCCCAAGATGGAGGGACTGAGGGGCAAGCTTGCAAACACGGGGCTGACGGAGTTGAAGTATGAGCTGCAGACGCATCTCCTGTGGGAGGAAATGTTCTGGCAGCCATTCTCAGCGCACTTTAATGCTTGGCGGCAGCGCATGGGCCTCGAGCCGCTCACTGGCGGCAAGACTCCCTTTGGCGAGATGTTCAAGAAGCGCGTGCCGATCGCGTACGGCTTCTCCAACGCGGTGCTTCCCAAGCCCCGTGACTGGCCCGGTCATCACCTTGTGTGTGGCTACTTTACCGAAGAAAAATGGGAAGAGGGTGGGGAGGGATACACGCCGCCGGTGCGTGCGATCGCTGCGCTGCGCGCTCGCTGCCATGCGTTGGCGCGGACGGCGCTGTGCCTCGTGCCGCGTCTAACGCGCTCGCTCGGCGCCTGCGGGCACCCCTCGTCCCTTGCCGCGGCGGGTTTCACCTCAATCTCCCTCGTCGACATCGCAGCAAGACCTCGTTGACTTTCTCGCAGCGGGCGAACCGCCAGTGTACCTCGGCTTTGGCTCGGCCGTGCCAGGTGACCCGAGGGGTTCAGCAATGACCCTGCTGCGCGCATGTAAGGAGGTTGGCAAGCGCGTCGTGCTGCTTGCCGGGCTTGGGGAGGGCCTCGTCGCTGACAGGGCCGCCCTCGAGATTGACGGCTCCTTGCCCGACCCGGACGAGGTATACCTTGGCGACTCGTTCGTCCCTCACGGGTGGCTACTGCCCCGGTGCTGTGTGGCGGTGCACCACGGCGGAGCTGGGACGACCGGCGCGTGCGCGCGCGCAGGCGTTCCCACCGTCGTGTGCCCCGTAGAATACGACCAGTACTACTGGGCGTCGCGGGCTCATGAGTTGGGCACTGCAGCACCGCCTCTACTGCCGCCAGAGGGCGTCGTGGAGGGCGGGAGCGGCACGCGGCCGCCTGCGCTCGAGGATGCGGTGGCTGCACTGCGTGGCGCGCTGGCCCCCGCCGCCGCAAGCGCCGCGAGGCGCGTTGCACGCGACGTACGTCGCGACGAGGGCGCTGCAGTCGCGGCGGAGTTCGTCTCGCTCTTCGCGCGCCAGCACTGGGCAAAGAAGCGCGTTCACTCTTGTAAAGTATGTGAATCATACCATTAGTGGACTAGTCATACCGGAGTTCATCGTAGCCATGGGGACACACTTAAAGAACAGGACACGGCAGCCCAGAATGCTGCAACTCGGGAGCGAGCATCCATCACTGCTAGCGGGTAGAGCGCTGCGACGCGTCCACTCGCTGCGCGGCCGCGAGCCGCTGGAACGGAGTTAAACCCTGCTGTACATATTGTTAACCTCAAACATCGCTTTTTTTTGGGGGGGGGGGGGGGGGGGGGGGGGGGCGCGGTTCCCGGGGGGACGGAGATCAGATTGTTCGGTTGGGCGGCACCGGGCGTGCGGCGGGGCCCCGGGTTTGAACGCGGCCAGGGGTGCGGGCGCGCCACACGCACGCCAGGAGCGCGGCGAATGCGCGCGCCTCCGGCGGGGCCGGCCCCGGCCGGCCCGCCGTGAGGGGTGCGCAGAGGGACACCACCGAGCCGCCGGCGGTGAAGCTGCAGGGCCCCACGCGGGGAGGGGGGAGGGGGGGGGGGGCTCTTGCGCCGCAGCGATGCCCGGGGGCGGTGGCGGGCACGCGTCGCTGCTCTCGCTCGTCGCGTGCCTGGACGGGGAGGCGCCAGACGACGTGGAATATGGGGTGACAGCGCTGGCGGCCATGTGCTCACGTGACGCAGCGGTAGCCGATGAGGCGATCGCGGCGGGCGCCGCGCCCGCACTGCTGCGGCTCGCCGCAGATCCGCGCGGCACGGACGGGGCGCCGGCGGGGCCACGGGGCGACGCAGTGCGGACGGCCGCGCTGACGACGCTGCTGGTGGCGGCCACAGCGTGTCGCGCGCGCCGCATGCTCGTTGCCAACGGCGCCGTGTGGGCGTGCTTGCAGGCGCTCGATGGCCGCCTCACGGTCGCGCGCGATGGTGGGCCCCATCGCGTGGCGCTGCGGCTGCTCATCGCCCTCGGAATGGATGAAGCAGTGCTGCTGCGCGGCGTGGCGCGCGCTGCCACGTACAGTGCCGCTTGCCGCCTCACTTCATCCGACGACCCGGTGGTGGCGCACCTCGCAACGTCGCTCTCCGAGCTGCTCGCCGGTGAGAATCTCATCCTCGGCGCCGCCGCTCATGCCACGCGCACCGCCGCCGGCGCGGTCGCGCCGCCGTACGCGCCGCGACTGCCCCTGGACGGAAAGGAGAACGTCGCAGGCCGTGGCGGCACGCTGGTGCGGCTCTCTTCTCCGCGCAAAGCGCAGCCCCTAGCGAAAACCCCGCCTCCTCCGCGCTGGCAGCGGCTGTCCGCTCACGGCGGTGTCGGCGTCAGTGGCTTTGACGCTGGTGGCGCTGCCACTGTCGACGCGACCACCCCTGTCCCCACCCCCATGGCCATCCCCGCTACTCGCAATGACCCGCCCACCCCCGCCCACGCAACAAGCACCGCCACCCCCGCCTCCGCCACGAGCCCCGCCGCATCCGCATTTGCTCTCGCAGCAACCACGACCACCGCTGGCCCTACTCCGACCCCCTCGACCGCCTTCGCCACCACCACCGCCACACCTGCGCCGCAGCAGTCGGAGCTCGAGGAGGCTCTCACAGTGAGCGCCGAGCAGCGAGCACACATCGAGGCGCTGGAGCGCACGCTTGCCGATGAGCGCGAGGTTCGTCGCGAGACGGAGAGGGCGCTCGAGGAGGCCGTCGCCGCGGCCGCTGCTGCCGTAGCGCCCGCGACTGCTGCGGCGCCCGCGGCGCCCGCCGATCCACCCGCGCCCCCGGCCTGGAGCCTGCCAACCCCGCAGGTGGAGAAGCACCGACTACAAACCCAGCAACAGCCATGGACGCAGCGGCAGCAACAAAGACAGCGAATCCAGACCACCGCAAACATCCCAGCTGGCCACGCGGCGACGAGTGCCGAAGGCAACGCATGTCTGTCCGAGGCCGTGGCGGGTGGGGGAAGCCTGGCGGCCGCCATCGAAGCCTCGGCGAGCGACCGCAACGAGGGCGCCGGCGTTGACGTCATTTCTGCGCTCCCTCATCCCGTGGAAAGTGATACGGCCACGTCGCCCGACATCTCGAGTGCTTTGGATCAGCTGGCCGCCATCGATCATCGTCTGGCTCGAATGACACAGCGGCGTCGACCGGGTCGTTCTTCAAGCGGCGCTGGCGCTTCAGGGACCAGTGGTGGCCACACCCATGACACTGCTACCGAAGCGGTCGCACCGGCGGGCAGCGTGGCGCACACGCGGGGCAAAGCTAGCGGTGTGGCGGGTCCCAGCACTGCCGCCGCAGCCGAGGGGCCCTTGGTGCAAGGCTCCGTCCGCGCGCAGGGCAAAGTCTCCGCGGCCACCGCGAGGACGCGAACGCCGAGTGTTGTCAGCGGCGAGCTCCTTGGGCTCGCGACACAGCAGCTCTCGCTGACGCATGCGCTCGAGGAGCGAGTGACGTCTATCGAGGGCAACCACGAAACCATGGCCGAGGAGCTCGAGCGCGCGCGCGGCGCCTTCGTCTCTGCACTGTCGCAGCACCAGCTAGATGCCGCGGACGCAGATGGCGCACTCGAGCGCGCCGTGGCCTCGGTCTTTCACCTCTACGCGCTGCTACGCGGCACGTTGGCGCGCATGTCCACAGTCGGCACGCTCCTTGCGCCGCCCGACAACTCCGGGCTGCCTGCCGCCATCAGGGCAACGCGCGACGCGCTCGCAGAGGGCTGGGACGCCGTGGGCGCCTTTGAGCGCGCCGCTGGGGGCGAGACGGGCCTCGGCGGCGCTGACGGGCTGCTCTTCACGCCGCCGTCCGTGCCGCTCGACGTCCAGGCGACCGAGCTGGTCACGTACACCTCCGAGGCTGCCGCCGCCGCTTCCATGTAATCAATCATCACAGCTACTGAGAATTCTACAGCACGGTACGGTACAGTCTCGAGTAGTCCTACACAAAAGTACAGTAACCCTAACCACATTCGCGGGGATTACGGTAGACCCTCAGGTATTGGTACCATCAGTACACGCGCAGCCACCGGGGCGGTGGCAGGGCCCGTTGGCGGTGGTGGGTGTGTCAGGAGGGTGCAGGGGCGCCACACGCACAGCGCCAGGCGGCGCGGCGGGACAAGCGTTGGGCGGCCGACGGCGCGCGCCACCGTTAGCGCGCGGGCGCGATGCGGCGCGTGCCCGGAGCGCTGTGGCGCGCGGCGGCCGAGCCGGCCAATGGGGCGCACGTAGGCGCGGGCGCCGCGGCGGCGGCAGCAGCGGTGACGGCGGCAGCGACAGAGGCGGCCGCTGCAGGCGCTGGCGCTGGCGCCCGCGCCTACGGCAGCAGCAAAGGGACGCGTGGGCATGGACGTGCCTCGGGTAGCGGCGGCAACGTACGCCGGCGCAAGCGCCCTGAGCGCAGTTTGGCGGGCGACGGCAGCCGCGCTGGGGGTGCCACTGCAGGCGGGGGCTTTGCGAGCGCGGGCACGCCGGAGTGGCGCTACCGCGACATGGACGCTGCGTCGTTGGCGGCAACGCGCGAGGCGACGAGCGCTTACACACGCCGGCTGGGTTCGCGGCTGCGCGACTGCTTGGAGGCTGCGTGCGCGGAGCATCCCCAGTTGTGCGACGAGCTCGTAGAGCGCATGGGTTTTGCAGTGAACTCGGTGCGCGTGACGCGCGACGGATCGCGTGCCTATGTGCACTGGAGCGTCGACCCCGGCGGCGAGGAGCGTGCACGCGCGCTTTTGAGTGCTGCTCGGCCCTATCTTCGCCGCTACTGCCAGGATTCGCTCGACCGTCGCCGTGCGATCGAGCTGGACGTGCTCACGCTTGCGCCTAGTGCGCAGAGCAGCGCGATGGGGGCACTGCTCGATAGCGTCGACGCCGACAGGCGGCGCAGAGAATCGCACCCACCCGCGCCCGTCACTTGGGCCACTGCGGCGGACGTCGTCGTCGAGTCTGTGGACGGTATGGACGGGCGACGAGGCGGGAGCGGTGCGCCAGGCGGCAGTGCGTGACGCATTTCTTCTTCTCAAGGCAAACCCCTAGTGCCGGGGGGCGGGCGGGGGGGGGCGCCGCTGTTGTACATTTGTGAATCTCTACTTCTCTTCCTCGTGCAGTCACAGTAATTGTGCGTCGAATTTTATGCTGCAGGTAGACTTGGAAGCGCGCCAGGCTGTCTCTCCCTCGCTGGCTCTCCTCTCATTGGCGCGGCCTCTGCTACCCTCTCTCTCTCGACAGGCGAGTCGACTGCGCGGTGGGCCCCAAAGAAGCTCTGGCTCACTGCTCGGTTTGGTGCCGATCACCGACACGAAACGGGGCAGTTGAGCAGCGTCGCCTTTTCGATGTCGTAGTCAAAGCGTGGCGTGAGGTCAATGCCGCAGTAGGGGGCGTTCTTCGGGAACAGCGAATCTGCTGGCTCTGCCAGGCCGAAGAGCTCCTTGTCGATGATGGCAGCCTTGTTGACCGCGTGGATGATCGCTTTACGCACTGCCAGCTCGTTCGTGGGGGGCTTGGCCGTGTTGAGGATCACGATGCGGTTCTGCAGGGGCTGGGTGAGGTAGGTCTGGAACTCGGCCAAGTGTTGGGTCATGAACTCGGCGACGGCCGCAGGCTCCAGCACGCCGTCGCCGATGACAGCGTCGAGGGACCCGTCGAGGAGCGCGCTCCGGACGTCCTCATGGCTGTCGTAGCGGACGAGACGAATAGCATCCACCACCTCGCCGCTGCCGGCATCCCAATGGTCGGCGTTGCGCGTGAAGACTACCTCCTGGACGGGATATTCGCCCTCCTCATCAGGTACGGAGCCCAGCACGGTCTCGTCCGGCTCGTAGATCCATCGTCCTGTTCCCGAGATGCCGAGGGTCCCTGCCGCGCGCGCACCAGTAAGCGCGGGTCAGCCATAGCACTGTACGCACCGGTGTTGGACATTGCTGAGGCGAGGCGGGGTCACACAGCTGTGCCGGCTGGCGGGCGCGCGGTGCGGGAGGCGCGGTTTTCTCATCCTATTGGCACACCTGCGCAGGTGATGTTCACGCCGTCGGCGGCCACAGTCCCCCACGCCGTCGGACACGAATTCTGTGCGATGGGGTCGCTGTCGAGCCCCGCCACGAACATGGCCGGTGAGAGCATGCGGAGCGGGCGAATGAAGGACAGCTCCTGCAGGAGGGGGTAGTACTTGCTCTTGGTGGTCACGACGAACGTGTGGTCGCCTTCGCAGCTCCATCCGTCGATCGCTCCGGGGAGGCCGTACCAGCCGTGGTAGTCGCCGGTGGTGAGAGGCGCGGCGAGCACGTGGTCGAAGTTAAGCTTGGCGGCGGCGCAGTCCCAGGGGGTGCCATCGTGGAAGGTGACGTTCTGACGGAGCATAAAGGTGTACTGCTGCCCGCCAGAGCTGAGGTCTTCGACGATCCACGAGACCGCGAGGGAGGGGAGGATGGCGCCGCCTGGGCCGTACTCGACCAAGCCCTCGTATACCCAATTGTTTGCAAAGAACTCATTGGGCCGGTACGAGTGGGCGTCGAGCCTCCCCACGCCAGCGAAGAGGCCCGTCTGCCCGCCGGGCGCGAGGGTCATGTTCCTCCCGCCAGAAAGCACGCGCAGCGTGTGGACCGGGTAGTCGAACTGCTGCTGGCCAGGGGTGTAGCCTGTGAGGCGTCGGTTGATCACTGCCGGGATGCGCTTGCCGGAGATGGGAAGCTGCGGGCGGCGCGTCAGCGCGGATAATAATGGCCTGGCGCCTGGAGCGCGCCGATACTGGCGGCGCCAGGCGACGCGAGCATTGGAGCGCTTCACGCGAGTCCCCCCCCGGCCATCCACACACCTCAGTAGCCTGGTCGTGTAGCATGTTGAGGATATCAGTCCACCCAGCTTGGCGCGCAGCCTCGTCCTCGATGGTGAGGACGTCCGCGATCTTCTGGTCCAAGACCTGGACGCGCGCGCGAGCAGACGCGGCGATGGCAATGGATGCACGCGCGGGCAGACGCGAGCGCTGTCAGCAGCTGGTTTGCAGAGGCTGGCGCGAGGGGCCATCCTCTAGGACGATGGCGCACCTCCTTGGTGTTCGGCGGGGGCAGGCCGTTCAGGGCAGAAAAGTACGCCTCGTCGGGTGTGGACCAGGAGGCTGCGTATGAGTGGGGGTCGTACGGCGGGCCCCAGGTCTCCGAGAAGGCCATGTTGAAGTCGCCCGCCACCATCGCCTCGTTGAAGTCTTCCTTCAGCAGCTCACGCAGGGTCACATTGACCCCGATCTTCGCGAGGTCGGCGCGGATGTCGTCCTCCAGCACGAGCAGGTTGGCCTCTCCCTCGAGCACGATGAAGTCGACAGAGAGCTCGCGGCACGCTCCCACCGCCTGCTCGAGGCCAACCAGCGCTGCGCGGCCCAGCGGGGCCGTGGCTGCCGCCAGTGCGAGGCAGGCCGTGGTAGCAGCTCCCACCGTCATGGTGGCGGCTCAAGGAGGCAGGGGATCAAAGACCGCTGGCTGGCTCGAGGGCGATGGATGGCGGGCAAGCGGGGGGGAGCAGTGCGCCTCGCTGTTCGGGGAGGCGCAGTGTGGCACCACACGCGCAGCATGTGTATGTTTCATCTTTTGTGGGCGGATTGTGCGGGCAGCGTGTGCCCCGCACCGAGGCACGGACGTTCACGATAGGGATCGGCAGACACGCCGTCAGCTCAGAACGGCAGAGTGAAAGCGGTTGCGTGCCCCCCACCGCACTGCATGATCATTTTGCAGGTTAAAAAAGGACGCTCGTGCATGCAGGCCCGCCATTGTGCTCGCCCCGAGGTGCGGCCATCGCTTCGCCCGCCCCCTGCAGGGCTGGTACAGGCATTGCCCATGCGGAGCGCCGCGTACGCACTATCAATAGGTAGAATCGTCCACTCCTACTAGCTAGCTAGAGCTATTGTGTGCAGCGGCTCGCATCCTCTTTCTTGGCCCCAAAAAAATCAATGGAAATAATGTTGCATGTGATGCAGACATGCAAGTCGCGGCGATCATGCGAGCGGGTTGCAGTTGCACACGAGCGCGCGCAGCCCGAGAGCGAGGAAACTGCCCATGCACAGGCCAATAGTCAGGAACAGCGCCATGAGCCCTCCTCCCTCGTCCCGAAGCGGCGGCGACAGCCTCTGCGGCGCGTGCATCATCGCTACGGCGCCGAGGTGGCCATTGGTGATCGCCATGACGATGACGAATACCACAGGGTACGCCGGCTGACCAAAGAGAACGGGCAGGACGCCGCCGTCGCCACCGCCAGCGGTGTCAACTGCGCACAAAAGGAAGAGTGGGATAAACCCCAGGCGCAGAGCGGCCAGTGCGAGCAGCCACAGGTCGGACGGCGCCTTCTTCGGCCACACGCCTGCTATGAAGCGGCCGAGCGTGTCACCCACGTTGAAGAGCACGAACATGACAGGAGTGAACATATCACCCGTGATGCGCGGGTCGATAGTCGTCTGCGAGGTCCCAATGGAGGCCACAACGCCTGGAAAGACGCTCAACGTCACCACGAAGACCGCCCACGCCGTGCAGGCCGGCGCGCCGAGCCTTCGCACAATGGCCCGCGTGCGCACCCCATTGGTCGCAAGCGCCAGCGGGGCCACGTCGGCGTTCGCCGACACGTCAAGAGCCTGGCCCCAGCCCACGCCGACACGGAGACGCCTCTCATCATATGCTGACTCACCGGCGTCACCGCGCCAACTCCGCCAGCTCCGTGGTGACCGGTGCGAGGGTGGCGGTGGCGTATCCAGGGGGCCGTCATCCGAGGGAGTGTCCGTTTCCCACGGGCCGATGCCATGCCCCTGGCTATGCTTTGACACGCGCGGCCCGCCGCGCGCGAGCGCGATCGCGGCACTCGTGTCTGAATCGTCGTCGCCCTCATCACTCAGCAGCAATGCCTCCAGATCGTCATGGCCGCGGCGCGTGCTTCCCAAGAGCGAGCGACTCCGCCGGGGGACCCCGCGAGTGCTCGCCGTGCGCTTCACGAAGCGCATGAAGCGCCCCCCCATCCACATGCTGTCCCTCTCCATTGCTGCACTCGTCGAGAGCTCGTCGGACAACGACGCCGCGGAAGACTGCGACGCCATTGAATCCTGGTGACGCAAGTCAGCCACCCGCCCGCGCGCCGAAGCTGGCCCTGCCGATGCCCCGTTGACATCCATGGGCACAGAGCCCGAGCGCGGCCTGCCCGCACCCCATTGCCTGCCGCCGGTGCCATTGGCCCCACCTGGCGTGCCCTCGTGAGTTACCGCCCCCTCATCCTCGCTGAGTTGAGTCGAGATTGCTCTGCTACGCTGTGCGTTCTTCCTCGCGTGGTAGTGCGCGTACGGCAGCAGCGCCAGGCCCGCGAACCCGAGGATGCCCAGCCCGATGACGCCAACCGCAACGACGAAGTACATGAATGCGGGGCCTCGTACGTCCTCGATGGTCGGCACCACGTGTGAGGGCGGCCTCAGCCACGACGTAGACGCGGCGGTGACGCTCACCGTCAGCCCTGCTATCCCCTGCCCCCCCATGAGCGCCTGCGTGTACTTGGGAGGAAAACGCGATGCCAGCCCGAAGACGCCGCCCTGGAGAAGCGCCGTCGCAGTGCCCGCCAGGACGAGCATGGCCGAGATAGTGTAGAAGAGACTCTCTGGCGACAGCGCGTCGGTTTTGATGAAGTACGCCGTCATCCCGAACAAGAAGACATTCATGGCGAGCGGAAAGAGCACGCGCACACTCTCGCGCCATATTGGGCCGTACGTGCCTCTCAGCAGCATCCTACGACGCGCGCGCGCGAGGGAGTGAGTGTGTGTGTGGTGGTGGTGGTGGGGGAGAAGACGGAAGAGGGGGGCGACAGAAGGGGGGCAAAGAGTTCCGAAGAGCGCCCGCGAAGCCATGCGGGCGGGGTTGGAGCCGGATGTGTTCGAGACGCGCCATCCGGCGGACAGGCACGATCATGTTGCCATGTCAGCTATCTGGACGTGTCGGCGATTGGCTCTGTGACAGCGCTCGTGCTGTGCGCGGCAGCTGCAACAGCGTGCGCGCGAATGGGCGCGAGTGCGGTGCTTAGTGCTGCGTCACCGCAGAGCGTTGCGGCGCGGGGGTGGATTTGGGTGGGGGCCGCAGGACTCACCATCGCTGCGTCTGCGGGAAGAGCGTGAAAAGCCCGAGCACGAGCGTGTTGGCCGTCGTGAACGTGACCGCAAAGAGGTCCTCGAAGTTGGTCGCGTGCGGCGAGCCTTTGAAGCGCACGTAGAAGTACGACGACGCGTTGATGAACGCGTTCCATGGAAAGAGCATGCAGATGCCCATGACGGTGAAGATGACGTACACCGCGTACAGCGTGTCCTCGGGCTCCGCCACGAGCCCATCGGCGCCGCCCATGCCGCTGCGTCGCCGCCGCTCTCGCGCGCCCGCGCCCGCCGCCATGTCCGAGCGCTACCAGCGCACCTTCGCCATCCCGGAGGAGTTTCCCGCCCTGCTCAAGGACTTCACGCGCGAGATCCTGCGCACGCAGCCCGACAACCTGTACGAGTACGGCGCGCGCTACTTTTCCGAGCTCGTCGATGCGCGCGCCGCTGCCGAGGCTGAGGCGGCGGAAGCGGAGGCGGCCGGGGAAGAGGGCGATGGCGAGCGCGATGTGCTCATGATGGACGACAACGAGCTGCAGGAGTACGTTCAAGAGCTCTTCATGGAGGCCGACACAGACAACTCGGGCACCCTCGACCACAAGGAACTCAAGGTGAGTTCTGAGGGCGGGCGCGGACCGACCGCGCTGGGTGCTGCGGCGGGCGCAGTGCCGCCGCAAAGCCGAACGCTTGCAAGCGGCGACCGGTCAACGCGCTTGCTGCGAGCGCGGGCGCTGACACGCGCGTGCGCGCGCCGCGCCCTCCCGCGCGGTTGCAGGGTGTCCTGAGCACGGCGCGCCTGAACATGTCGAAGGCGGACATTCGCGGTGTGATGGCCGAGTTCGACGCCAATGGTGACGGTGTGCTCGAGTACCGCGAGTTCCTCCCGGTGATGGTGCAGCTGATCGGTGGGCTCAACGCGCGCAAGCGGGAGCGTGCGGCCACCGAGGAGGCCGAGGCCGAGCGCGAGGAAGTGGCCGCCGAGGTGACTGACATCCTGCTGCACGGTATGCGCCAAGAGGATCTCGACGCGCTCATGACCAGCGTCTTCCAGGCGGCTGACGTTGATAACAACGGCTACCTTGACATGGGCGAGTTCCAGGCCTGTCTGAAGAGCGCGGAGCTAGGGCTCACGCGCAAGGAGATCAACACACTCATGGCGGAGGCAGACCTCAACGACGACGGCAAAGTTGCGTTCGAAGAATTCGTGCCGCTTTGCTTCGACCTGCTCGTTGAAGTGTTCACGAAGGAGGCCACAGAGAGCTCCATTCGCGAATCGGCGAGCGCGCTCGAGCAATACCTCATGGAAGGCTTCGCGGCCGTCGACTCATCCGGGACCGGCGCCATCTCGATCGGTAAGGCCCGCTCGGCGCTGACGCGCATGTCGCGGGCGGAGCTGGGGCTTACGAAGCTGCAGATCGGTGTGGTGCTGTCCGAGGCGGCAATCAACGGCAAGGGGGAGATCGCCTACGTTGAGTTCGTGCCAACTGCGGCGCGTATTTTGTACTCGCTGCTCGATAACGCTGAGCAGGAGAGGCGCATAGAGGCCATGGAGAAGATGGCGCGCACGGGGGGTGCACAGCTGCTGCGTGGATTCTCGCGAGAGACCGTCTTGTCGATCCTGTCGGCTGCGTTCAAGGAGGCCGACGCGGATGGGAACGGCTACCTCGACTACGATGAATTGCTTCGCGTGTTTGAAGCTCTGGGAACGTCCGAGCTTGGTCTGTCGGCGAATGAGACGGTCATGCTCTTGGCGACGGTCGACGCGGATGCGGATGGCCGCATCGACTACGGCGAGCTCGTCGAGTTCATGTTCTCTGCGCTGTGCCACCTCGAGAGGGAGAGCTTCATCGCCGCCGGCGGTGTGCCTGACATCGAGGAGCAGTGAGGGGCTGCGCAGTCAGAGGCACCTGCCCAGGGGGAGTAGTTGGAGTGAGGTATGGTTAGAAGCGCGCGCTGGGGGGACGAGATAAGATGTACAACGCCTTTGCCACACGCGCCCGCGCGCGTGCATAGGCGAGGGAGAATGGGGCCCACCCCTAGGTACAGTAGCTAGCCACAGCTCGCGCGCACGCGGGCACGGGCTCGGCCGCGCAGTGCAGCGGGGCAGTATCGTACACGCAGATATACATGGCTCACACGTGGGGATTCCTGCTGCCGCAACTACCGAATGTCCGCAAAGAAGTTCCTGTGCCATCGCACGACGCCAGCGCCAGCCTCGTCGCGGCAGAGCTTGCCGGTCCCCTCGGCCGCGCGCAGCATCTCGCGCGTGACTGCGGGGGGGCACGCGAGCACCATCGCCGCATCCTCAGCGCTGAGGCCCTCCGAGCCATCGCCCATCGACTCAGCAAGTTCAACGAGGCGTGCGTGAAGGTCCTCCTGCGAAAAGCGCGCTGCGCACACGCACAACACGCCACCTTTGTCCCCATCCCCAGTCGTGCCACCAAAGGTCTGCAATGAGAGCGGCAGACCGAGCGTTTCCCAAAGCGAGCACGCTTGCAGCAGGTCTGCTGGAGACACGAGTTCGCTCCCACGCGCGCGGTTGTACACGCAGTACACCTCGGGCAGCGCCATGAGACCGCCAGCGTTGTCTAGCACGCGCGGCAGGAAGTCTGCAAGCTGGCGCGACAGCTCTTGGTGGTACATCGAACCCGCGCTGGTCTTTGTGACTGGCGACGCGAGCCCCAGCGTGAGCAGGAAGTCGCCCATCTCGGCCGTGGCAGCGGCCTCGGCGGCGTCCTCTGCACCTGCTCCCGAGGCTGCGGTGTCGCGCCGCTCAAAGCCGCGCATTTTGTCAGCGAGCGCCACAAGCTCCCGAGCGTGCTCCATGAGACTCGACAGGTCCGTGAATGCCTCCGATACGCTTGCGTTCGCTTGAGCCTCCTCCATGGACTGCTGTCGTATGATGCCGCTGACGCCCGCCGACCTCGTCGTGAACGACGGCACCGGCGCCGAGCTCGCTGCTGACGTAGGGGGGGCGGGCACCGGCGTCTGGGGTGGCGGCAGCGGCGCAGCCTCGTCGCCGGGGATGGCCACTCCGAGCTCGCGAAGCTGCTCTATCTCATAGGCAGTCATGCCCGCCGCGCCCTCAGTCGCGTCCGAGCCCGCGGGAGCTGTTTGGGGCTGCTGATGCGGTAGCAGTGGCGGCTGCACCTGCGGCGACGCCGAACCAGTCACGTGAAGACCGAGCGCGCGCATCTGCTCGCATGCGCGCCGCGGGCGCCCGTCAGCAGCTTGCAAGTACCTACTCCTGTAAGCTCGCGCGCGTGGTCGTGGGTGGATGGTTGGGATGAACGGGGTTGCTCCTTCCTGCTAGCACGCACATACCTGTTCGATCTCATATTCGTTCAGGTCGTTGAGGTCGATGCCGGCCACCGAGGCGGAGGCCGCCCCGACTTGGGCGTTTGGGGCTGCTGCAGATGCCGCTCCCGAGACAGCAGCAGCAGCGGGAGACGGGGACGCGGCTGCGGCCGCACCGCGCTCCCATGCGCGCCTCTCGAGCGCGGCCTCAAGTGCTCGCGCGATGCCGCCGTGCCCCTTTTGAGTGAAGACAAATGTCGCCACCAGCGTGCCGGCGGGCACGGCGCTGCGAGGGAACGCGCGCGTGGGAGTCAATGGGGTGTGTCGGTAGTTGAGAAGGGCGCATTGTCAGTAGAAGCGCGCGAGTGAGCAGGGGCGCGGGCGAGCACGCAAGCCCACGCGCGTGGCGCGTTCCCACGTGCGCGCCTCTTGCACTCACCCGCCACCCCGCGCATACACGCGCAGCTTCTTCTTCCGCAGCTTTGTGGTGTTGATGAGACCGCTGTCGGGCTCGATGCGCGCGATGTCGCCGAGGCGCAGCGCCACGGCATCCGGGACGGCGCTATCACCAAGGGCGCCGTTGCCACCCGCAGCACCCGCGCGCGGTGAGAGCAGCACAGCGCGGTGCGATGTCACCACGAGGGCGCCGAGCGCTCTGGCCGCGCCCGCTCCCGCGCCCGCCACGCCCTCGAGGTCCGCCCGCACGCTCGCCGCAGTCGCGAGCTCGACCTCGCCGTCCAGCAGCACCGCGCGCCCGGACGGCGTCGCCTG
>RQSC01000619.1:45500-61977 GCA_013416795.1 Prasinococcaceae sp. CCMP 1430
GGCGGCAGGGGCCGCGGGGACGGCGGCGGCGGGCGCGGACGCGCCGTGGGGGGGGCGTGAGGGCGCGTACGTGCCGCGGTGTGTGCTGGTGACGGGCGCCGCGGGCTTTATCGGTAGCCACTTCGCGGTACGGATGTGCCAGTCGTACCCGTCGGTCAAGGTGGTCGTGCTCGACAAGCTGGACTACTGCGCGTCGATGCGCAACCTCGACGCGTGCGCGGGGCTGCCCAACTTCAAGTTCGTGCAGGGCGACATCTGCTCGCCGGATCTGGTGACATACCTGCTCAAGAATGAGGGCATAGATACGATCATGCATTTCGCCGCCCAGTCGCACGTGGACAACTCCTTCGGCAACTCGATGGAGTTCACTCGCGCCAACATCTACGGCACCCACGTGCTGCTCGAGGCGTCCCGCGCGGCCGGTGACGCTGTGCGGCGCTTCGTGCATGTGTCCACCGACGAGGTCTACGGCGAGAACGAGCTCTACGACTGCGAGGACGACGCCAAGCACGAGGACGCCACTCTGGAGCCCACCAACCCGTATGCGGCGTCCAAGGCCGCCGCAGAGATGCTCGTGAAGGCGTACCGCCGCTCATACGGCCTGCCCGTCATCGTCACCCGCTGCAACAACGTGTTTGGCCCTGGCCAATACCCTGAGAAGTTGATACCGAAGGTCGTGCTGCTCGCCAAGCGCGGCGCAAAGCTGCCCATCCACGGGGACGGCTCGGCCAAGCGCTCCTACCTCTACGTGGAGGACGTCGCGGAGGCGTACGATGCCGTCCTGCACATGGGAAAGCTCGGCGAGACGTACAACATCGGCACGCAGCACGAGGTGACTGTCGTCGATGTGGTGCGCATGATCTGCGGCGTGATGGGGGTCGATTTCGACGCGCAGGTGTCGCACGTGGCCGATCGCCCCTTCAACGATCAGCGCTACTACCTCAACGCGAGAAAGCTCGAGAAGCTCGGCTGGACGCAGCGCACGTCCTGGGAGGAGGGCATGCGCAAGACCATCGAGTGGTATACGCGCGATGAGGTGAGCGACGGCGGGTACTGGGAGTCGCTCGAAGATGCGCTCAACGCACACCCGACAGAGCCGGCAGAGGAGAACACCGCCGCCAAGCGCATGCGCCTAGGCGATTGAGACAGGCCATCCGCGCACGCGTGCATGCTTCCGCAAAGGTGGACAGAGACGCCACGAATAACCATACAAATCACATGCTTACACAAGTTTTACTACAAAAGTACAGCTGTCGGGGGGGCTCTAGGCTCACCAGTCATCGCCGCTGCCGCTGCCGCTCTCTGCATCCCAGTCGCAGTCTATCTCCGTCGCCTGACGCTGCAGCTCGGCCAGACCAGTGAGCTCCTCGAGGTACGCGGGCTCGTTGAACGCGCGCAGCAGGAACTCCTCGGGGGCGGCCTGGTACGCGGCGACCACCTTATCGGAGCAGGCCGTGCAGCAGTCGTACGCTGCGCCTGCCACAGGCAATTGCTGGAGCGAGCCGAGGAAGCCACGCAACTGGTGGGGCAGAGCTCCCAGTGGCGAGCGCGCGTCGCGCTCCTCGGCGGCCAGTCCACTAGCACCGCCACTGGCGGGCGCCGCCGCGCCCTCGGGGTGGTGCACCATCGCCACGAGCATCTCCACAGCGAGCGCGCCCGCGATGGGGGCGAGGCCCGGCCGAGTGACCGTGCACTGCTGGTCGAGCGTGCGGTACTTGGTGGAGTCGAGCGGCGCCACGACATCGTTGCAGAAGTAGCATCCTAGGCGCGTGGTGCCGTCGGCCATCGCACGCCCAGCGCTCGAGGCGAGCGCTGCGTTGCGTTGCGCGGCGTCGTCGCCCGAAGGCGCGCTCCGCTGGGCGCATCCTGCGGCGACGCCATGGCGCATCACTGCGGTGTCGATGGGAAGCGCGGAGTCAGTTATTTGCCACACATGCGCGCGACGGGGCGTCGAACATACGAAGGCAGGCGTCGCGCGCTTTCGAGCGCGCCTCCGAGGGGGCGCGCAAGGCCGCGCCTGCTCTATCCAGACGTACCGACGTACGAGTCG
Source organism: Prasinococcaceae sp. CCMP 1430 (assembly GCA_013416795.1). Lineage (NCBI taxonomy): Eukaryota > Viridiplantae > Prasinodermophyta > Palmophyllophyceae > Prasinococcales > Prasinococcaceae > Prasinococcaceae sp. CCMP 1430. Next base: position 47,551 of record RQSC01000619.1, read on the forward strand.
AAGCCAAGTGCCGTGTTGAACATCGGCCGCCCCATCGCCGAGCAGAGCAGGGTGGGAAGCCAGCGGCTCTCACGCGTGTCCGTGAGCACAAACACGGCGTCGTGCTCCTCGATGAGATTCCTCAACTTTGCCGCGCTGGCGAGCGCGGCGTTCGCCTCAGCGCCACCAGTCTCGCCAACATCGTGTCCCGGCATGGGAATGTAGAGCTCGTGCGCGCAGGGGCGCGCCCCGGGGAATATTTTTGAGAGCGCCTCGGCGGCCGCCTCTGCCTTGGGCCTGCCGCCGTTCTTGCAGTCTTCGAAATTGTACAGACTTTGCCTCACAGGGTTCGAATAGGACACGCGAGCGCAGTCGGTGAGGGTCACGTGGCGCACGCCCCATGCGAGCAACCCACGCGCCACCGCGCAGCCCAGCGTGCCTGCGCCGAGCAGCAGGCAACGCGTGCGCTGCAGCGCCTCCGTGTCGAGCTCAGGGAGCACTCGCCAGCGCATGAGCTTGAGGTTGAGGTCCGCCGCCTGCTCAGCGAGGCGCACGGGGTCCATGATGGCCCCGAGATCTGCCACGCGCGGCGCGGCCTTGCCCTTCGCGTTGCGCTCCCACGCGCGCCCGAGGCGCGGCATCGGTCCGTCGGTCGGTACATGCGGCACCTCGAGGTCCATGACGAGCGAGGTAGCCGCACACATGCGCCCGCGGGCCTCGCGCACACACAGCAGGCGCATCCTCGCCGACCCTCCCTCGGGCGCCCAGCGAGCGCCGGCAAGCGTGAGCAGGTTGCGCACGGGCCACGACGCCACGCCGGGCTCCTCGCATGGGTCGAAGGCGGCCACCAGCAGGCGGCCATTGCTCGCGTCGTTGCCGTCGCGCAAGGCCTCGCCCGCCTCGGCGAGGCTCACCCGCGCCCATGAGCCGTCCTCACCGCGTATCAAGCCGCACGCGCCGAGCCCACCGCCGTCGGCCCCGTCGCGCATTGCCTCGGTATGCGCCGCGCGCCATTCGGCGACGGCGTCCGCAAGCGCTGCCGCGTCGACGCCGCAGTCGGAAGCCTCTTCGACGGCGCGTGACGCCAGCAGTTGGGCGGGATGCTCGAGCGCAAAGCACGGCGCTGCCAGCCAGTGGTAGAAGCGCCATTTCTTCAGGTCGGCGTGCGCGAGCATCGCGAACCGACCCAGCAGCCAGGGCGCGCGCTCGGCGGCGCCCGAGGTGATGTCGTCCCACAACCGCCCCGCGGCGCCCTTCACGAGCGCGGTGCGGTCAAACTCCTTGAACGCCTCCAGCGTGTTGACGTTCACGAGCACGCCCGGCGCTGGGAAGCGGTTCGACGGGCATGCCGACGGGTCCGCCTCAACACCGCCGTCGCCGCTACTGCCGCTGGCGCCCGCAGCAGCGGCCGCGGTCGCGGCGGTGCCGAGCGCGCCCGACGAGACCTGCAGCAGTCGCGCGCCGGGCGCGGCGTGCGCGGCGAGCGCGAGCGGCCGCTCGCTCAGCCGCAGCGCGTCGAGCTTGAGCCGCGCGAGCTCCGCCCACAGCGCGACGTCCACGGACGACGCCCACGGCGAGAACTGCAGCGGTGCCATCTCTGCGCCCCGCGCGCTTCGGGAGGCGGCAGCAGGGCGCCGCGCCGCGCCTGCGCTGCCGCGCCTGCGCTGTGTGGCAGGGCCCGCGCTGCACGCCGAGCGTTTTTGTTTTTGTGACAGGTGGACCAGAGTCTGGCAGCCACGCGGACCCGCGCGGAGGCGCGACGCATGGCAGACGGCGCGCGTGCCGCGGACGCGGCGCCGCCGCCGGGGCGGCGCGAAGTTGGGAGTCGCGTGGGGCGCGGCAGGCGGGGTGTCATGTCCGCGGCCGCGCTCGACTACGGCGACTACGAGTACGGCGGCGCGAACAGCACGGCACATGCGTACGCGCACTTGCTCTCCGAGGGCGAAGTGCGCGCGCTGGCGCGCGCCAGCGTCGCCGTGTCGGCGGTATCCTTCGCGACATGCGGCGCGCTGGTGGCGTGCTACGCGGTGCTTCCCGAGCTTCGCCAGTTCGCCTTCACGCTCGTGGCACTGCTGTGCGTGTGCGACGGCTGCGCGGCTGCGACTAACTTGCTCGGTGCCCCGGCCGACGGCTCGGCGCTGTGTGAGATGCAAGCGGTGCTGGGCTCGTTCTTCAGCCTGGCCGCGGTGCTGTGGACAGCGGTGATCGCATCGGTGTTGAAGCAGGGCGTCGTCAGCCCCCAGGCGCTGGGCAATATGCGGAAGCGCGCGTACGCCTACCACCTCTTCTGCTGGGGCACGGCGGCGGCCGCCGCGTGCCTTCCCGCGCTCACGGCGAGCTACGGCGCCGCGGGCGCCGTGTGCTGGATCGTCGGCTCGGCGCTTGGACAGGCCCTGCGCTTCGTGACGTTTTACTTTCCGCTATACTTGGTCATCGCCTACAATGCGTGGGCGTATTGGAGCGTGGTACAGGTCGTCAGGAGCGCGCGCGGACTCGCCGACGAGGAGCGGAGGCGCGCCGCCGCGCTTCTCTCTTACCCAGCCATACTCCTCGTGGCGTGGGCGGGCGGCACGCTGAATCGTCTCCACAACTGGGCCTACCCAGGCCAACCCAGCTTCGGGCTGTACATGGTAGCCACGGTGATGGGCGCTTCGCAGGGGTTGATGCACGCGGTGGCGTTCGGCGCCACGCGCGCTGTGCGCGATGCGCTCGCGCGGTGGCGCAGCGAGGTGAAGGCGGGCGGCTGGCGCGGCGCAGGTGCGCGCGCCGCGCTCGCAGCGAGGCGGGGCAGGGCGGGCGAGGGTCTGGAGATGCAGAGCCTCAAGCGCAAGGATGGTGGGGAGGGCGGCGCCCGACTGGGCCTGCTCGGAGACGACCTCGACTCGGGTGGTGGTGGACTCGTGGATGTGTCGAGCCAAGTGCGCTCCGCGCACGTGGCTGCGCTCGGCATCTACGAGTCGTTGTCATTGCTGAGTTCGCAGAGCGTACTGGCGTACGAGGCGCTCGCCGCCGCCGGTCGCGGCACCAAGAGCGGCGGCGAGCACGGCGACGCTCGCGGGAAGGGTGACAGCTTCGCCACGGCCGTGACGCTCATCAAGAGCTTCATCGGCCTCGGCATTTTAGCCTTTCCGAAGGCATTTTCCGCCGTCGGCTACGTCGGCGGATGTGTTGGCGTTCTCGTCATCGCGGGGGTCTCGCTGCATGGCATGCAGCTGCTGCTCGATGTTCAGGCGCGGCTATCCTCCGGGCGAAATGGCGCTTCGAGAAGTGCTGGGAACGGCATCGCGGGCGATGGGAAGCCTGCTGGCGGGCTGCAGTCGTACGAGCTCGTGAGTCACAGCGACGCGCGCGAGTGTGATGCCGGCGAAGGCATCACCGCAGACGAGGGTGGCGCGAGTGAGGCGGGCCCACGTGAGCGCGCGAGCCGCACGCTCGACTCGTACACGGCGCTCGGCGAGGCGGTGTGGGGCTCGGCCGGTAGGAAAATCGTCGAATTCGGCCTTTTCACAAGTCAAGTGGGATTTGGCACGGCCTATCTGATTTTCATCGGACACAACGTGTTCAGCGTCATCCCCGAGCTGGGCTCGCCGCAGGCCGCGACCCTACTCGCTACTCTTTTTCTGTACTTTCCCTGCTGCCTGCCGGATGTGAGGCGACTAGCGTCGACCAGCCTCGTCGCGAACGCGCTCACGGTCTTCAGCCTAGGCTTCGTCTTGTACTGCGCTCTCAAGGTACTGCGTGCCAACGGGCACCAAACGCGGGCGGAATTCGCGCAACTCGGCGTGGAGCCCCTGCGCGTCGCGGGCGGACCGTACTTTTTTGCCAGCACCGTCTTCGCTTTCGAAGGCATCGGGCTGGTGCTGCCCGTGCAGCAATCGATGCAGCGGCCGCAGGAGCTGCCGGGCATGCTCCGCTACACCGTTGTTTCGGTCGCCGTCGTCATGTTGTGTCTGGGCGGTTTCTGCTACCTCGCGTGGGGGGACGCGACACGAGACATGATAACGCTGAATTTGCCGCAGGACAGCGTGCTATCCGCGATGGTGAAGCTCATTTACTCCTTCGCCCTCGGACTTACCTACCCCTTGCAGCTTTTGCCTGCTTTCCGCATTGTCGAGGACTCGGGCCTGCTGGACCGCCTCGTCGTGCCCCCGTCGCTCGAGGCGTCCATGCCAAGGCTGCGCATCAACGTCATGCGCGTCTGCCTCGTGACCGTGACGTCCGTGGTGGCTGCTCTCACTCCACATTTTGGCCTTTTCGTGAATCTCGTCGGCGCCGTGAGCTGCAGCCTTCTCGCGTTCATCCTGCCCGCAGCGATGCACTTCGGCTTCGGCGCGACGCGGGCTGTGCGTGCGAAGGACGGCCTTCTGATCCTCTTCGGGATCGCGGGGGGCGCCGTGTCCTTCGTATTGACAGTGAAGGAGCTGATTGCAGCGTTCGCCGCTGGCGGTGGGGACTAGCCGGCTCGCGGCGCGGGCGCGCGGCGGATGGAAGCGGGGGCGGAGGAGGCAAAGGCGGAGGCGGAGGCGGGAGCGACCCCATCTGTTGTAATAATGTGTACCAAATTACGATTCGTGAGTTCGAGGCAGGCGCTCACGCGCATGTGACGTACGACGCCTGCGTTTCCGAAAGCTTGAAGTGGGTGGTGTTCCACCCTGCCGCCACGAGCGCCTCCATGAGCTCGCTCGTGTGTTTGTCGGCGAAGAGTTTGCTCTACGGTCGTCGTGAGAGGGGTTGAGGCGGGCGAGACCGTACGTGCAGCGTCAGAGGCTTGTGACGCGCGAAACATCGGCAGAGCGGCGCGGCTTCGCTGCGAGTCGCGAGCGCACGTACCTCCTTCTGGAGCCTGCGCATATTATCCATCGCCGCCTCGTGTCCGCTCACGCGCTTGCCTGCCGCGTCCTGCTCGCCGAGCGCCCTGCGGAGGTGTGCCGCCTCCAGCACGCCGCGCAGTACGGCGTGCGCCGAGCTCACGGCGCCTTCCCCGAGCACGAGAGAGGCGGTGCGCTCGCCGGTGCGCGGGTCCACGTGCGCCACCAGCGCGCTCCCGCAGTCGCGCGCGTCCTCTGCCACCGCACGCAGCTCCGCCTCGAAGCGCATGTGCGCCACCGGCAGCGCGCCGACGCTCAGGCGCAGCACGCGCTCGCCGGGGCGCCGTCCGGGCATCACCGGTTCCACGAGCGCAACTTCGCGAGCTGTGGGTGCAGCCACGGGCACACTCGAGAGTTTGCGCTTGCCACCGCCACCACCGCCATCGCCACCGCCGCTCAGCCATCGCCACATGCGACCTGCGACGCATCGCGCAGGGGCACGAGAGCGCGTCAGCGCGCGGGCAACGCGCTGGTGTGAGGCTGGGCCGCATCAAAGAATCGCCGCGCGCGCTTGTAGCTGGCAACGCACCTCCACTACCTCTATCGCCTCCTACCGCGCCTCGAGTGTGCGCGCCTCCCGCTGCACCGCCGCCGCCCGCGCCGCCCCCCCTGCGCAGCCACTCGTCCGCGGCGAGTTCGGCGCGCGTCACGTTGAGCGTGCGCAGCGCGACCGCGCGCAGCTCGTTGCGGATGCAGAACATGTCGAGACCGGCGAGCACGGGGTATGCGGCGAAGGGCATCAGAGTGACCGCCGCCTTGGAGGGCGAGACGTGCGCCCACCACTTGCTCAGGCCCACCGCGAGCGCGAGGCCGACGTTGTCGGCCACCACCTGCTGGGCCTGGTTCTTGGCGGAGACGTCAGCCATGTTCTCGGACATGGCGAACGAGCGGTGAATGGCCGGGGTGATGGACATTGACGTCGACACGCCGATGGACTTGCCAATGTTGGCGACGGTCGCGAGCACGAGGAAGTGCTGCGGCACGAGCGCGGTCGTGAACTCGAGCGCGTGCGCCACGTTGTACACCACGCTCGAGCTGAATCGGTACTGCTTGAGGTCCGCGTCGAACGACGAGCCCAGTCGTGTGGAGACCGCCAGCTTGCCCAGGCGGCCGAGGCCGTCCTTCAGCACCCAGTTCACGACCGCCGCCGCGGCCAGCCCGCGCTCGGCGCCGATGCCGATGGCGTACAGCATCTGCTGCGTGGCGAGCACGTTGAGCATGGAGCTCGCCACGCGCTGGCAGCAGCGCCAGCGCGCATACTCCCAGTAGTCGGAGGTCACGTTTGCCGGGAGGAAGGCGCGCTGCACCGCACGCCACGCGGCGGCGGCACCGCCGCCGTCCGCTCCCTCGGCGCCGCTCGAGGCTTCGCCCGCGGCGGAGCGCGCGGGCACGAGCCGTGCCCACGCTGCGCTCAGGCGCACGCCGGCGCATCAAGTGGCGCACCTTGTCTTCGTGCCGACGTCCGCCCCCGCGGCGGCCTCCGCCACCGCGGATGGGGCCATCCCACCCCACCCGCCGCGCGCGTCGCCGCGCGGGGGTGGGACCTGGGCAGAGACGGGCGGAGGGAGGGGAGGGGAGGCGTCGACCCCGGCGCGCGCGTGCGCGCTCTGGCCCCCTCAGCCGCCGCCCCCGCCAGCCGTCGCCGCAAGAAAAAGTTTTCCGCTGAATTTTTTACTGAAATTCTGTCATAAATAAAAACCGGCGCGCAGTCCAGGATACCATGATGGAATACAGTACTGTTCGGGGGATGGACGCGCGGGTTTTCACAGCATGAAGTCCTGGGGCGATGGCGCCGCCGAGAAGGCGGAGAGAGGGGCAAGGGTGGCGCGCGGCTGGGCGAGGGCGCGCCGTGGGTGGAGTGAGGGGGGGCTCGAGCGCCGGGCGGTAGCAGCAATAGCAGTAGCGGCAGCGGTAGCAGCCTGCCAGCCGCAGAGCCCCCACCACAGCGGGCTTGTAAGCAAGGCGTTGAATTCTTACTACTGTCCGTCCGTCCTCTGTCAATGGTGGCGGAGCCTAGCTGGTGTCGCCGGCTCGCGTTGACCTACCAGCTCAGTCGGCTTGAATGCTACAGCCCCCCCGCGGCTGGGCGTAAAGGCTCAGGGCTCACTCGCTCTTTGCGGCGGTCGAGATGGCGCATCTGTGGGCACCGCCCAGCCCAGCGGCGCCTTGGTGGGCGCCGGCGCCTTTGTCGGTGACCCGTTCGCGCGCGGCGCCTTAGTTGGCACCTCGCCCTCGCAGGCGCCACACTCGGTGCAGGCGTTCGCGCAGCAGTCCCCAAACTTGACGCAGCTCTTGTCGCAGTGGCAGCCAGACGCCAGCGGCACGCCAGCGCCGCAGCTGCTTCGCTCGCATTGGTACATCCCAAACAGCGAAGTCATGGGAGACTTGGAGGGCGAGTCCGTTGGGGAGGGCGTGGGCCTGCGCGTGGGGCGCATGGTGGGCGATTTCGTCGGTGTTGGCGTGGGCCTGGGCGTGGGCCTCGTGGTAGGCGATTTCGTCGGAGAGGGCGAGGGCCTGCGACTGGGCGAGGGCGTTGGGGCGATGGGTTCTGGCGACCGCAACGCCGCCGTCGGTGCCTCGATTGGCGCGCGCGTCGGGGTGGGCTGCGGCGTGGTGGCGGCGACTTCCTGCTGCCCGTTCTCGGGAGGCGGCACGCTGCTGCCATTACCCATGGTGGGGTCGCACTGCTGCGAGGCGATCGCACCGCCCTGCGCATCGGCGGCGAAGAGCATGATGCCATGGGGATCGTATGCGCACGCGTAGGGAGGCGCGGCGCCCTCGAAGCGGAAGCTCGTCCAGAGCTCGTACTCGCGTTTGCTGCCATTGATAGGCTCCCCGGCGCCGGCCGCTTTTATTGTAACTGATGAGCTCCCGTTCTTGCCCTCGGCGGCGTCCGCGCCGCCGCCGCTGCCCGTCGGCGGGATCGCCACGTTCGCGGGGTTGGCAAAGGCAAAGTTGGCCTCGCCAAATACCTGCGCAACGTAGCCGGCCTCCTCGAGCACGCCGCCGCTGGCGCCCAGCGGCTGCAGCTCGCCACCCATGCAATCGGTGAGCCGGCCGCTCAATGCTGCCACCGGATTGTACGACGACACGAACAGGTCGAGTAGCTGCGTCGACGAGGGAACCGACACCTTCTCCTGCTGCTGCGTGCCCGACGAGAGAGTGCTGCTGCTGCTGCTGTTGGTAGAATTTGTGCCGTTTGCGCTGCCTCCTGCAGCTCCGAGCCCCTCGACGGCCCGCGGCGCGAGGTAGTATGCGACGCGAGCGAACGTAGAGTTGCATCCCGGATAGGCCTCTATGACTGGGTGCGTGCCACCGACGGTGCCGGGCTGTGATGTGTTCCCACCCAGCTCTGCAGCCGCGCCCACCGCTGCGCCGGCTACGGCGATCTCCGCGAGCAGCGCGAGCGCGCTGACCAACGCCTCTGCTGCGGCCGCCGCATCGCCAGGCCCCGGACGCGCCGTGCGCGCCACGCAGCGACATCCTCGTCCGCCGCCGCGCGTCAGCAAAGGCCAGGCGGCGGGCGGGCTAGCGAGGCGGGCGGGTGGGCGCAGGGCGCGCGCCGTCTGGCCACCCGTCGCTCGCCACCACTCCTCCTTGCTGCACCCAGCGGCTCAGTGGTGACAGCACACCCTGAGGTCGAAAGCGGGTGACAGAGGGCATGCACACATCATGACACACGCGGCGAAGAAGGCTCAGGTTGTCATAGGAGGGCGCGCCCTGCGTGCTGCGCGCTGCTGGTGAGGCGGCGCGCGGGCCATGTGAGGCGGCGTGCGTGCCACCTGTCCACACCTGAGCCGCCCGTAGCCCGGCGGTTAGCTGACGGCACGCCCGCCGGCGCTGCCGCAGTCAACGTTAGGGATCTCCCGTGGGATTTAATAAACTAAACATTAGATTAAGATCGAACTCGTTGACCAGCTGGCCCGTTGACCCGAAGTGACCTTCGGCGCGGGAATTTTTTCGTCATTTCTGACATTTCGATGCGGGGCGCCTCGGAGATGCGATTTGATGGGGCGATCGAAAGTTTGGAATCCCGAGGGTGGCGGGGTGACATTGCATACGCGTAGCTGCGCTGCGACACGCCCAGCATTACGCCCTAGCGCCATATCAAAACGCATTGAAATTGCCGCACGTGTAAATTCTGAACCCTGACCCAAAACTTCTCGACCCCAAACTCCCAGGATAGCGACTGTGCTTCCTCGCGGCCGTCGCCGAGGGCGTGGGCTGCTCGCGCCGCCCGTTGAGCTGCCCGCCGAGTACCTCAAGAAGTACCCTCACTCCAACAGAGGCATCCTGTGCTCCCAGTGCAGGAAGAAGGGCGACTACCACCAAAGTATGGACGGAAATGTGTTCACCGATTGTTGCAAGGTGGTGTTGCTGCCGGCGCCCGCGGAGCTCGGCGGCATGGCCGCCCGCGGGCGCGCCGCGCGAGGACGGGCGCTGCGAGCTGACCATGGAGGACGGCTCGAGGGCCGTCGTGCTCGGCGAGCGCCTAGAGATCACCCAAGACATCGTGGAAGCGCTGCTGTGGGTGGCGAGCGAGGGCGAACTATGTTCTCATTGCGGTGGCGCTGCGCCTTGGCGAGAGCCGCCCGCGCGCCCTCAGCGCATCGTTGCCGGTCTGCCTTGACCGCCGCTTGCGTTCCTGTCATTGTTGACAACGTCGCTTGCAGGTCGTCGCGGCGGCGGCGGCGGGAGAGTCAGCTGATGGGATCGAACGCATATCGCTGATTAGCAGTGATGCACAAATTAGCCTCGTCATGAAATTGTCTTTCTCTTTTTCGTCGCCAGAGCGCGGGCGGTGCCGCAGCGGTCAGGACATGCCGTGGTACGAGGCGCTGACGGCGGCCCAGACCATGGTCCGGGCCGCCGCCACGCTGGACAACGAAATTACACACCTGGCCCCCGCCACCGATTCCGCCGCCACCAACCCCGCCGCCTCCGACCCCGCCGCCTCCGACCCCGCCGCCGCCGACCCCGCCGTACGATGACCGCTGCTTGCGTTCTTGCCATTGCTGACAACATCGCTTGCAGGTCGTTCACAGATGCTTGCGTGTCGCCGAGTTGCCCGGCGTTGTCCCGTACGTCATGGCACAACAGGTCGTATGTCGATTCCGTCCGCGAGGAGCCTTCGCCCCCACGCGCGCCGCGACACCGCCCTTCCCTCGCGAACCGCAGCCCCGCGAGTGCGTTCCGACCTCTCGTCCGCCGTACGCTCTCCGCGAAATCGGAAATCCGAAGAAATCCCGGGAGCGGGGCAAAAGGCACCTCGCGCCGCCACATCAGCGGCGGGTGGGTGCGCCGATGCGCGCGCGCGCGCTCCCCCCCCCAGCGGCGCTCTTGCGATGCGCGTGACGGGGTGGCGCCACTCCGCCGGTACGTGGCATCACACGGCGCCAACCCCCCCCGCGAGGGGCGGAATCGCGCTTAGTTCCATATGGAGATGGGCGAGAGGGCCATTCATGCGCGCGTACCAGTTGCTGTCGGCGTCGTGCGTGGCGCAGCTCGCGGAGGCGCACACGGGCGGCTCGGCGTACTTCAGGCTGCAGAGCACGGCGCGCGCGTTGGCGCGCCCTGAGAGGGGCAGCAACGGCGGCGACGGCCCTGGCGGCGACGGCGACGATGAGCGAGCGCGCGTTCGGGACGCCATGGCCATCGTGCGCGCGTTGCGCGCGCCGCGCGCGAGGCTGCACTGGAACCGCCCCGCCGCGCGCGCGCTCGCCTCCTCGGGGCCTACGAGGCGCCTCTTCGCGCGCTCGGGGCACTCGGCCACCCTCGTCGAGGAGCACGGGCTCGTGGTCGTGGCGGGCGGGCTCATGGACCACGCCATCCGCGGCCCCGGGGGGGAGGAGCTGTCTGTGCTAGTGGTGCACCTTGGCGAGCTGCGCGTGGCGTCGCCGCGCGTCGCGGGGGGCGCCCCACCGGTGGCCCGCTTCCGCCACGGCGCTGCGCGCGCGCCGACGGGCGCTCTGCACGACGACACGCTCGCAGAGCTGGGTCTGACGCGCGCGCGCGCTGCCGAGGGCGCGCTCGTGGTCTTGCACGGGGGCTACGATGGCGACGGCATGTGTTTCGACGACGTCCTGTGCCTTTGGACGAGCCCCGCAGGCGACGAGGTGCGCTGGGCCAAGCTCCGCTGCGACGGCGACGCGCCGCCGCCGCTCTATCACCACACCCTCACGGCGCTTCGCACGCGCCCAGAGCGGCTGGTCGTGATTGGAGGCGAGACACGAGACGAATACGCCGACGCGAGGTTCGTGTACATCCTCGATGTCGCAGCGCAGAAATGGGAGAAGCTGGCCACGCGCGTCGATCTGCGCGAGCGTAGTAGCGGAGACGTGCCCGCCTCCGCGCTAGGCTCCGCCCGCTGGTTGCACTGCGCCCACCTGGCGCCGCCGAGAAGCGGCTCGATGGCTGACTTCGACGCCGATTCCGGTGCGGACTCGGACGCGGACTCGGATTCGGGCGCGGGCGCGGGCTCGGGGACGGGCGTGTGGCCACTCCTGCCTTCTTTCTTTCGTCGGGCTCGGGCCCAGGAAGGTGCTCGGACGGAGGGAGAATCTGCCGCCGCCAAAGCATCCGCGCCTTGCGCGGAGGCGGACGAGGACGTGATTGTCATCGTCGGTGGCTACCACCGCGTTGGTCGGCGCACTCGGCTTGCGCCCATGGTGCCGCTCGCGCTGCACGTTGGCTCGTGCGTGTGGCGCCTGCCCGAGCGCGCGGAGACGGACGCCAACACGCCGCCGCCGCGGCATCGCTTCGCCACGATGCCCATTCTGGGCCAGCGCGGGCTGCTGGTGCACGGCGGCTGCGGGGATCACTCCACCCCCTTGTGGCTCTCGGACGCGCACGTGCTCGACCTGCGGACTCTGCGCTGGCGGCCGGCGCCCACTGTCGAAGGTCGGCCGCTCTCGTATCCGCGCGTGGCGGGCCACACGCTGGTCGGGGGCGTGGCTTTCGCGGTGCGTGCGCGCGCGCGCCGCCGCCACGTCACGACTCGCGTGCAGATGCCACGATGCTAACCAAGTTTGCACGCGCGTGCGCCGCGCGCGCGCGCGCAGGGGTGCGACCGCACGATGCTCGGCATCCGACCCGTGGCCAAGTGTGACGTGCTGCTCGTCGGTGAGGCCCCTGGGGGCGGCGCCGAGGCGGTGGAGACCGACGACGACGGCCAGGAGGTCGCCGATGCAGGCGCGCTTGCGGGCGCCGTCGGCGATGACGCGGACCAGTACGGCATCGATGCGCTGCCGCCGCACCTGCTCGCGCAAGCCCAGGCGATTGCAGCCACGCACGGCCTGGGAGAGCCTCTGGGCACCGTTGTCCAGCAGGGCCAAGCGGTGCTGGTGTTCGCGGACCCGGAAGGGCCAGACAACGGCGTCGTCGGCATCGTGATTCAACAGCAGCCGGGCGACGCGGGAGGCGACGATAACGCAAGCAGTAGCGACGACGAGGATGTCGCGAGTGCGGACGATGACGACGATGCGGAGGAGACTGATGGCGACGACAGCGATGGGGCCACGGAAGACAGCATGGAGTGCGACGCCGAGAGCGACGACGACCAGTGACTTGCACTGGACTGTACAACTGTAAATTACGGGCGCCCGCCCTCGGCCAAGGAGCACGGCGCCTACAGATAGCGCAGCGACACGGAGCCGTCCTCGTGCCCCGCCAGCACTGCACTGTGGTCCTCGCAGAGCGCCAGCGCCGTGACGGCAACAGCCGGCGGACCTGCGGTCGCGCGCGAGTGCGAGAGGCTCGAGCGGCGCGGAGGCTGCCAGCGCTGCGAGGGCCACGACACCACAGGCGGCTCCTCGACGCCTGCGCGCACGCGAGGCGCGCGGTGTTCGAGCGCGCGTCAGCACACCTGATTGCGCCGACGCGCGCGACACCTCACGCGCACGCTCAGCACGCACCTTCGGGCACGCTCAGGCCGCCGTCAATTGCGAAGGCGTGCACGTAGCCGCTCGCGTCCCCGGACAACACCATCGACCCGTCTCTGGCCGTCTCCGCGCGCGCGGTGGTGCAGTGGGAGCCGAAGGAGCCGAACGCACGCAGGCCCTTGACGCCGCTGGCGCACCCTGCGTCCCACAGACGGTGCGAGCCGAACGCGTCCGAGGTGAGGACGTGTGTCGTGTGGCCGCAGAACGCCGCGCCGCAGATGCGTGGCGAGTCGCCCATGTAGTGCGGCAGGAAGGGCGACTCGTACCTGCGCATCTCGCGATTCCACACGGCTGGGCGCTTGCGCCTTCGCGCGCGCGTGCGCGAACGCGGGAGGCACGGTGAGCGTCGGGGCGTCAGTCGCGTGGGGGCGCGCACACGCTGGTTCGGGGGAGACGCGCGGCGCAGCAGGGCGTCTTTCTGCCTCGGTCGCGCACGCACCCAGCTCGCGTGGCATGCCCGCCGCCGTCCTCGCCCGCGCCGGCCGCCCCGACTGCAGTGAATGCGCGAACGAGCGCGGCGCCCCCGCGCAGCTCGTCCGCTGTTGGCGCGGGAGGAGCTCGCGGTGTTTTTGGCGAGCCCCAGCCGCCGGACAGCCACGAGAGGCCCTCGTCGTCGGCAGGCGCCGACGCCGGCCGCGGTGGCGACGCCACTGCCATGCCAGGGGCGCGCCGCCCGCTCTCGGCCACCTGCGTCGCTGCGCCGCTCGCCATCGCGCCGCCGTCCGTTCGCAGCACGCTCGCAGGACCCGCACCCACGTTGCGCAGGTCCCAGAGGTGCACCTCGGTGGCGTCGGCAACCATGAGAATCTGATCGCTGCCTGGCGCGAAGCGCACGCTCGTCACCGCCAGCGGCGACGACCACAAGCGCCAACGACCACGTGGGCGTCGCGGCGAGCCCGCGCCGCACACCTCGCGCGTTTCGGCCAGGAGGGTGGAAATGATGGGGCTGCCCGCGCGTTCGCCGGCGCGCACGTCGAAGACGCACGCCGCGCGGCCTGCCGCGGTCGCGAGGAGGCCCACCCCGTCGCTCACGCACGCGTCGCGCACGAAGGCCGTGTCCGGGGCGTACACACCCTCGTGCGACGTCGGCGCGGGGGGCATGTGCCCGGGTCTCTCGTCGCACTGCGCGAGCATCGCGGGCAGCGCCTCCTCGACGGAGAGGCTGCGCCTCGACGCGCGCGCCGCCGCGCGGCGCGTGCTTGCAAAGAGGCGCTCGGCGTCCCACAGTCGCGCGCCGCCTTCGGAGGCAGCAGTGAGCAGCCTCGCGCCGGCGCGAACGACCGCGAGACGGCGCAGGCCGCTGCGCGCGACCCGCGCCACACCGAGCGCGTGCAGGTGCTGTCGCGCTGCGCAATAGCCCACGTGCCGGCTCGCGTCGCTTCCCCCACCGCGCGTGCCCTCCTCCTCACCATCATCCGACGCCTCGGAGTCCGCGTCGTCCGAGTCTGCCGGCGGCGCGGCGGCGTCGGCGCCGAGCCCCCACAGCGTCAGCTCGCCGTCGCCGTCGCCGGTGCAGAACGCGGGTGCGGTCGCCGCGCCCGCCCCTCCCGCGCCGAGTACGCCGAGCGCCGCGGCGTCCACCACGGGGCACCACTCGCCGCCCCCCGCCGCGCGTGGCGCCGCATCGCCGCCCAGGCCCT
>RQSC01000626.1:6329-22572 GCA_013416795.1 Prasinococcaceae sp. CCMP 1430
CGGCCGACTCGGGGACCGGCGGCGGCTCCGGCGGCGGCGCGGTGCGGTGGGGTGCGTCGCTCCCGCGCGCCCGCGCCTCGCGCGTTGCATGCCTGCCTCGCTGACGCGCGGCGCGCTCTCTTCCCCTCGCCCGACTCGGACGCCGCCGCGCCTGCCGACGACGACCCCCTCGCCCAACGCACTCAGTGAACGAGGACGCGTACGCGCCGCGCCACAACGCGACGCCCGGCGCGCCGCTGGCCGTGCTGCGCTGCGCCGCCCCCTCCGACGACGACGCCCCATCCTCCCCCCGAGCCCAACCACCCCCCCTCTTTTCCATAGAGACGATGCGCTGGGGCCTCGTGCCCGCCTTCACCCCCCCAACCTCCGCGCCCGACTTCTTCGCGCGCTTCAACGCGCGCTCGGAGAGCGCGCGAGACAAGGCGTCGTTCAGGCGGCTCGTGCCCGCGCGCCGCTGCGTGGCGCTGCTCGACGGCTTCTACGAGTGGACGGCGCTCGGCACCCACTCAAAGTCCCAGAGCGCGGCGCTCGGAGCGCGATCGCCCCGGAGAACGAAGCAGCCGTGGCTCGTGCGGCCCAGCAGCGACGACGCCTCCTCCGCCGAGGGCGTCATGTACGTCGCCGGCCTCTGGGACGAGTGGGTGCCGAGCACCGACTCCGCGGGCGCCCGCGCGGACAAGAGGGCGCCCGTGCGCACGTTCACCATCCTCACGACGGCGCCCGCCGAGGGGCTCGCGTGGCTGCACGACCGGCAGCCCGTCGTCCTGCGCAGCGAGGCGGCCGCCAGGGAGTGGCTGCGGCGCGGCGACCGGCCCGACGTGTACGCCCGCCTGACGCGCGGCACCGCGGAGGGCCTCACCTACCACATGGTCAACCCGGCGATCGGCAAGGCCTCCGAGTGGCAGGGCCCCGAGGCCTGCGCGCCGTACACGCCGCCCAAGCCCAAGCGCGCGGGCGCCGACATCCGCGGCTTCTTCAGCGCGGCGCCGTCGCCCAAGCGGCGAGCGGGCGGCCGCGAGGCGCACGGCGATGCGCAGCAGCAGGAGGAGGAGGCGCCGCCGAAGCGCGCCAAGCTCGAGCGCGAGCACTGATGGTGGCGTTGTAGCAAAGTGTACAGTACGCCGCGAGCCGCACGCCCGTCCTCAGCGCGAGCTCCGCCTGGAGCGGCCGCATGCGCGCGCCGTGTGCAGGTTGGGGTCAAACCCTACGTACTTCTTTTCGAACGCGTTTCGAAAAACCGGCGCGCGCGCGCGCGCGCTCGCGCGCGGGGCCACAGCGCCACGCGGGGGCGGAGCGCGCGAGGCCGCCGCCGCCGTCGCGCTGGGCGGCGGCAGGATGCTCGTCTTCGGAGGCGGCGCGGCAGCAGCCGGCGAGTCAGGAGGCGAGGCCGAGGCCGTCCAGCTGGACGACCTGTGGGTGCTGCATGTCGCTGATGGACGGTGGGAGCGGCGGACGGCCACCGGGGACGCGCCGTCCGCGCGCGCAGCCGCGGCGGTTGCGGTTGCAGGCGACAGCGTCGTGCTCTTCGGAGGCTGTTCCGCCGCGGAGGGGTACCTCGCCGACACCTACGTCCTAGACACCAAGATATGGCGCTGGGAGCGGGTGCGGGTGCGTGCAGCTACGCCGTCGCGCTCGCGCTCGTGCCTGCGGCGTTGTGCGTGCGTGTGTGTGTCTGCGTGCGTTGGCGCGTGCGCGTGACGGGGCTAACTGGTTCAGCCGCTTCTCCTTTGTCCTGGTGCGCACAAGGCTGCGGACGGGGGATCGAACGCGCCCGCCGCGCGAGACAAGGCCGCGCTCGTGCCCAACGCGGGCGGCACGCACGTTGTGCTCCTTGGTGGCTTCGGCCCTCGCGAGGAGGAGGAAGAGGAGGCAGACGAGGAGGACGACCTTCCTCACGACGACGAGTGGGACGGGGACAGCGATGGCGAGGGGAATCAAGGGCCGAGCACGAGCTTCGGGTGGTTCGGCTTCGAGACGCTGCACATCTTCGACGTGCGCGAGCGCCGGTGGAAGGTCAAGGAGGCCGCAGGCGATCGCAGGCCCACGGCTCGCGCGGCTCACGCGGCATGTGCGGTCCGTGGAGGCACCGAGGTGCGTAGGCGCGTGCGCGGCTGCCGGGTTTCGCCGAGCTGACGCGTTAGCGGGGCGTGCGTGCGTGCGTGCGTGCGTCCGCGCGCGTCCCAACCGCAGCCGTGACCGCGCTCGCGCGCTCGCGCTCGGGAGAGAGTGCCCGCGCTCCGGGTGACAGGTCGGCGCGCTACGCTAACGCCCCCTCCCCCTTCTTGCACCACGATCACCCCGACCACCCACCCACCCACCCACCCGCAAACACTTGCTTACTCGCGTCCGGCTTGGCGCAGGCGGTGCTCTTCGGCGGTCGTGACGAGAGTGGGCGGCAAGGAGACTGCTGGTCGCTCTCCGGTCTAGAGCACATGACGAAGCTCGAGTGGACGCCACGGTGCGAGGGCAAGGCAGCTCCCGCGCCGCGCTCGTTCCACGCGGCCGCGGCTGTGCCAATGCCGGCGGCGAGCACGTCCGGCGCCGCCCCCGAGTCGGCAGTGTTCGTGCTTGGCGGGCTCGGGCGCGAGGGCGAGACCTTCAAAGGCCTCGACGTTCTGAGCACCGCCACGTGGGAGTGGAGGACCTGCGCGCCGCCCGAAGGCCCCTTCCCGGCCGATCGCGCGTCGTGTTCCGTCGCCGCGGTCGGCTCGCAGCTCGTCGCCTTCGGCGGATCGGTAGTTTTGGAGGAGGGCGCCAGCGCCAGCGCGGAGAGCTTCGCCGTGGACGTTGGCGCATCCGTGCAGGCCCTCGCCGCCGCGCCACCCGCCACCCAGGCGGCATAATATGACCGGCGTGGCGTCCTTGACGCGGGCATCAGAGCTGCGCGCCGCGTGTAGAGCGCGCGGACGCACGCACGCGCACACGCGCGCGCGTCGGGTCGTTCGTGGAAGCCAGCAACAATTTCAGATTCGCGGACGCTTCTGCGCCGATGCCACGCAACTAGCAAGCACCGGGCGCGAGGAGCACCAGGTCGACTCCAGTCGGCCGCACGTCACGGCAGCGGCCGCCGCGGGGCGCCGCGCCGGCGCGCGCAGGCCGCGCGCCGCTACTTCTGACCCTCCTCCTGCAGCACCTCGACGAACTCGTCGATGAGGGAGTGCCACGCACCGTTTTCGTCGTAGTTGCTCAGGTCGGGATCGATCGTCTCAACGAAGTCCAGCAGCTGCGCCCACGCGTCTTTGGAGACCGCGCGCTTGTACTCGCCCTCGGCGAAGTCACACCAGCGCCCCGCCAGGGGCCACGAGTGGCTGCCAAAGAGGAGCCGCCACATAGCAACCGCCACTTCGCACTGCAGCACGCGCTGGCCCGGCTCATCCAGCGAGAAGCCGAAGGCGAACAAATACACTGCGCGCACGCGTGTGTACGGGCGCATGCGCGAACGTGTCACAGGCCCAGCGCACACGCGCGCGGTCGGGTGGAGGATGAAGAGGGGTCGGGATCGATGGGACGTTGTGGTCGGGGGCTGGGAGTCAGCATTTGCACGAGCGCCTGCGTGCCGCCCAGGCGAGCGAGGTGGCCACGCATGCGCGCCACATCGCCCCGGCATGGGCAGGCCGGTGGGCGACTCGTTGCTCGCTCGCTTTTCCGCGCCTCCCGCATCCTCCCAAGTCTCCCCCCGCTCACATCGTCCGCGCGCCCATACCTTTCCGGAAGACTGCTTGCCGCTGCAGCGAAGTGCGCATGTCTGGTAGCCGCTCCTTGAGCGCGGTAAGATTGGCAACGCCCATTGCCGCGAGGCCGCCGACGAATTCGTCGCGCGTAAACTCGCACATGGTCTTCGCGCCCATGTCGTGCGCCATCACCAGCACCGCAATGTCGCTCGGGTCGACCTCGAGGTCCTCACAAAGCGCGCCGACGCCCTCGGCGAGGATCTTGGTCGGCTCGTGTTCGGCCTTGTACTTGTCGAAGAGCCGCTCCAGTTCCTCTGTGTCGACCCTCGGCGCCGCGGCCTGTGAGGCGAAGATGGCGTCGAAGGCGCCCTCCACGCTCCAGCCGGCCGCCTCTAACGCGCGCAGCGCCGCCGCGTCGCCCGAGCCGGCGACCTGCGCCACCTGCGCGACCTTGTCGCGCTGCTGGCGCGACAGCCGCGGCATCGCGCGCGGCCCGCAAATTGATGAACTGGCCCGCTTCGCCGCCGGCGTCGGCGAGGTCGAGATCCGACGGTTTGATGTGCCGGCCGTCGGCCATGATCGCCGCGCGCTTAACCCGGTTTTCGAGCTCGCGCACATTGCCCGGCCAGCTCCACGCCTCGATCGCGGCGGCCGCCTCGGGCGAAAGGTCACGCACCCCCCCCCCCCCCCCCCCCCCCCCCTTTGCGACGCCCAGCGGCGAGGGAGGGTGCACACGCGCCAAGTCCGAAGTGAGGAAGAGGAGAGAGGGGAGGTGGGTGAAGGGGGCAGGTCCTGTGGCACCACCGCCTGTGGCACCGCGCCCCCCATGCACCCCCTGCGGCTGCCTCGGGTCACCGCCCACGACGACTTCCCATCACCATCACACCGCGGTGCAACGCGACGTCCAAGGTCAAAACGCACGCGCTCCGGTCTCCTCGGGCCCTCCGGAACAGACCGTGATCATCCGCGCAATCCCTCCCATCCCATCGGGGGAGATCCACATTCAGACCGGGATGGATCGGGCAGACAGGGTTCGGCCGCCCCCGCCGCGGTTTCTATCCGCGCGCGCGACGGGTGCGATCCGGCGGATTCTCGGCGCTGCGGGCGGCCTGGAACCTAAACCTCCCTCGCGGAGCGCGGAGGCGGGCTTTCCATGTCAAGAAACAAGCCAGAGGATGGATTTTAGGACCCTACTTTTAACCGTAATTCCAGGCTTCGGTGCGCACCGCGCCCCCCGCGCGTGCGGGCGGGGGGCGAGCTCGTGGGGGTGGGGGTGGTGGGGGGTCGTCGTCAGAGGCCGCGGCGCCGCGCGGCAACGGCCGCGGCGGTGCTGCTCACGCGCGAGGCGGGGAAGAACGCGGCCGTGCGGGAGCGGCTGGCGCAGGCGGGTGTGGAGTGCGAGGAAGTGCCGCTCATTGAGCACGCCGACGCTGAGGGCGCGGACGCGCTGCCGGGCACCCTGCGCGAACGCGAGTTCGACTGGGTCGTCGTCACCAGCCCTGAGGTGCGGCCGCGCCCCGCGCACGGTAGCTCGCTTGCGCGATATCGGAGCACTCTCCGTGCTGACGCCCGCGCTCTCGCTCACTCGCGCGAAGGCCGCGCGCGCGCTCGCGCGCGGCTGGGCTGATGCCGGAAAGCCTGCACTCAACATCGCGAGCGTCGGCGGAGGCACCACCAAGGCGCTCGTAGCCGCGACAGAAGGCGCGCTTGACGCGGCGTTTGAGCCGACGCTTGCGAACGCAGAGACGCTTGCAAAGGAGATGCCCCTAGGTGCGTATGCGTGCGCTCTTCCGCTGCATTGCGTCTGCAGCGCGCGCGCGCTGCAGACCCGCGTCGCCGCGGGCGTGCTCACGCCGCGTTCGTCCTGCTTGCCACGCCCGCTGCTGCTGACCCGTGCGTTGCTCCTCGCAGGTGCGGGCTCAATGGTGCTCTACCCCGCGTCCGCCCGTGCGGCAACGACGCTGCAGGACGGGCTGGCCTCTCGCGGCGCGGAAGTATGCCGCCTCAACACCTACACGACGCTCGCCGTGACGCCGGCAGCGCTGAGCAGCGCTGCGCGCGATGCGGCGGCGCGCGCGCGGGTCGTGGCGGTTGCGAGCCCGTCGGCGGTCAAGGCGTGGCTGGCCGTTCAGGGCGACATGGCGCAAGCGGACGAGGAGCCGCGCCTGGCATGCATCGGCGAGACGTCCGCCAGTGCCGCCAAACGCCTCGGAGTCGACCCAGCGCGCATCTACTGGCCGGACGCTCCGGGTGTAGAGGGTTGGGTCGACGCCATTCAGCGCGCCCTGCAGGACGAAAGCTGAGGCCCGCGGGGCCGTCCGTCCGTCTGGCGGGCCCGGCGAGCGTGTAATACTGCAATGTGACGCGGCGGCGGTGAGAGAGTGCTCGAGCTGTGCGCGCCTTGCCCTGGCGTCGCCACAACCAACGCTGCGCCCAGTTCCGACTCGTCGCTGGCGCATGTACAGACCCTACCTTAATTGTAACCCCAACCACAACGTGCCTTTTGCCGTTGTCGCCTTTGACGTGACATGGTACAATCGACGGTTGATGCCACCTCAAATTTTCCAAATCAAACCCACATAATATACAATTTCATTTCCATAATAAAGTATTCTGCGTATTTATGTAGGTCACTTTGAGAAGGGTAAATTTGAAAATCGCGCGCGTTCCCCGTGCGCGCGCGCGCTGCGCTGCGCTGCGCCTGCCGCTGCGCTGTGCTGCGCAGCCGAGTGTGCGCTGCGTGCGGCGGAGTGCGTGAGTTGTGCGTGCGTGTGAGAGCGTTGGGGGAGAAGGGGGAGCGAGCACGCGCATTTGGGTGCGCCCGAGCCTGCGCCACAGCTGCGCGCGCGCGCGCGCGCAGCTGCTGCGGCCAGAGCCCACGAGGCGAGCGCAGGCAGGACCGCCATTGCGGGGCGGGCGGGTGAGCGGGGCGCACCGCGGTCGGTCGGTCGCTCAGGCCCGCAGGCAGACCGCATGTGCGCGCGGCGCCGCCCGCGAGCCTTGCCGCGGCGGCCGCGGCGGAGCGCAGCGGCACGAGCAGCACCAACGCCGACGGGTCGAAATCGACGTCCCCAGGCTCTGCCCTCGCCGAGGCGGACGAGCTGGCGCTGCTGCACTCCTCATCGGACGAGGCAGGTCTCCTTGACGCGCGTGCGCCCCTTCCGCGGCGTGTGCCGCGGCGCTACGCCGCTGCCGCGGCGACGGCCAAGGCGACGAACCGGAGCGAGGGCGACGCGGGGTCGCCCGGCACCCCGCCAGCGGACACGGAGCTCTCGACGCCGCCGCGCTTCGCGTTCGAGGCGCGCGTGGCGCGCATTGACTGGCGCGCCCTGGCGCGCGTAGACGTTGACGCCATCATCTCCGACACCGATGTGGGCACCCTGGAGGCCGCCGTTGAGAACGTCGCCTTCGGCGACCTTGAGGCGGTACGCACGCGCGCGTGCTCGCACGGACGCGCACGCGCACGCACAGGGACACGCGCACGCGCTCGCACACCTACCCACGCACGCAGAGAGTCGCGCGCACGCACGCTCGCTCGCTTGCATGCTTGCTGACGCGTGCGCGCGCTCGCGCGCACACGCACCTAGGAGGACACGCGCACGTTCACGCGTGCGGCATTCGCCAAGGCGTTCCGCCTGTGTCAGCTGATGGTCGAATACCTGCTCTTCGTGCAGGAGACGCTCGCCACGCACCGCGCGGAGGCGCTGGAAAGCATCGAGGGCCTCCGTGAGCAGGCCGAGCAGGCCAAGGCCGCTTCCAAGCGGTACAAGGAGGATGTGGCATACGCCAAGAAGGAGCTCAAGAGAGCCCGCAGAAGGGTGGCGGCGTTCGAGGCAGCGCTGTCCATGGGCAGGAGCCCCACGACGATGCCCACCGGCGATCTGGACGCCATCGCCGCAGGCGGCGGCGACGACGCCGCGGCCGCGGAGGTTGCCAAGGTCCGCGCGGCGGCGGAGGCGGCTGTCGAGGAGGCGCGCGCGGACGCTGCAAGGCAGGTGGCGGAGGCCCGTGCCAGCGCCGATGCCGCTATTGCGGAGGCGCGGGCCGATGCGGCCAGGCAGCTCAATGAGGTGCGCGCCGACGCGGACCAGCGCGTGGCTACTCTGCGTGCCGACGCCGAGGGGCGGATCGAAGCTGCCGAGCAGATCGCCGCGAGGGGCGCAGTTACCACAGATGAGGCCTTTCGGGAGCGTCTGCGCCAGGCTGATGAGAAGACCAAGGCGGCCATGGAGCGCTCATCCCTCATGCACGAGGAGATTATCGACCACCAGGCTACCATCAAAGAGCTCAAGTACAGGCTCGAAGTTGCCGAACAGGAGCAGCACCGCGATGTGCAACCAGGGGCGCCCCCCTCGCCGCAGGTACCTCCGTCGCCGGTGAACGTGCAGAGGCGCATCGAATCGGTCGAGCGCACAGAGGAGAACGCTGTGCTCAAGGCAAGGGTCGAGGAACTTCGGGCAGCGCTCGCTGCTGCGCGCGCCGAGGCTCGGGAGGCCATGATCGCATCGGGGCGGGCGTCGGCGGATGCGGCGCTCGAGATTGTCGCCGTCAAGGAGGACGCGTCGCAGGCCATGCAGGCGTTCCGTGAGGAGGCCGAGTCCCATGTCGCCGCGTCCAAGGCGGATGCGGCGCTCGAGATTGTCGCGGTCAAGGAGGACGCGTCACAGGCCATGCAGGCGTTCCGCGAAGAGGCTGCATCCAATCTCGCCGCGTCCAAGGCGACTGCCGACGCCGAGCTCGCTGCCGCGAAGGCAGCAGCGGCGGCGGCGTTGGAGTCGGCCAAGGACGCCGCCCCGGTCATGTCAGCGGAGACCGCGGAGCGCGTGAGGGTCCTCGAGGAGGAGCTTGCCGCGACATCTGCGCAGCTTGCTGAAGTGAAGGGAGTCCTTCAGGAGAGGGACGCCGATCTAACGCAGGCGCAAGCCCAGACCAGGGCCCTCGAAGGCCAGCTGGCTGCTTCCAAGGCCGATCTCATCACGGTGAGAGCGGCCTCCGAGGCTGCAAAGGCCGAGGTGGCCATCGCTGAAAGCACAATGGCACGTGACGCGACCACAGCGGCAGAGGCTGCTGTGTCCGCTGCTACTGCCGAGGTCGCTGCTGTGTACACCGAAAGGTGCGAGGCGCTCGAGTCTGAAATCGCAGAGCTTCGCGCGACGGTCAGCAAGGCGAATGCAGACGCGGAGGAGGCGCAAAGGTTTGCGGAGGAGGTAGAAGCCGGCGCCGCAAACGCGATCCACGAGAAGGAACGGCTCGAGGCATTAGTCGAGGAGCTCCGCGCGGAGAGCGACGTGCTTAGGTCCGAAGCCCAGGACGCGCGTGCCGCTGCTGAGCTGGAGACATCTATGGCCGAGGCGAACGCGGCCGCAAACGTCGCCGCCGAAGCTGCTGATCGCGCGCAGGCAGCAACAGAGGACCTGCTTGAGGACGAGGAGGACGAGGAGGAGTTGGATGATGATGCGAAAGCCATGCTCGCAGCAGACGCCGCCGCTGATCGTGAAGCGCTCGAGAAGCTCCGGTCGCTCGTCAGCCGCGGCGAGCAAGAAATGGCCACAGCAACGGCCAAGCGTGAGTCTGCTGTGGCCGCGGCGGTGAAGGAGGCCGCAGAGGAACGCGATGAGCTCAGGACGGTCATTGCAGCGCTCAAGGAACGGATAGCCTCGCTGGAGCTCGCTCGCTCAAATCTGGTGGCCGAGCTCGAGGCTGCGCTCGACAGGGCGAAAGGAGCTGAGGCGGAGCGCGAAGCTGAGGTCGAGCGCTCAGCGGCGGCTCTCGCCGAGGCGGAGAGACGCGCCAGCGAGCGTCTCGCCGAAGTCGAAGCCTCTTCGACGGCGAGGAGGGAGGCCGAGGTCGCGTCGGCGGCCGAGGAGGCGGCAGCGGCTGCCAAGGCAGCTGCCCTCGAAGAGCAGGAGCAGATGATCGCCAAGCTCGAGGCCGAGGGCGAGGTGTACCGCG
Organism: Prasinococcaceae sp. CCMP 1430; assembly: GCA_013416795.1. Lineage (NCBI taxonomy): Eukaryota > Viridiplantae > Prasinodermophyta > Palmophyllophyceae > Prasinococcales > Prasinococcaceae > Prasinococcaceae sp. CCMP 1430. The sequence goes on from RQSC01000626.1 coordinate 15,953, forward strand.
CGGCTGCCGAGGAGGAGGTGCGACAGGCGCGCATCCAGACGCAGCGGTCCCTCGAAGAGGCACGTGAGCGCGCCGCGGGCGAGAAGGCGGAGGCTGAGGGGCGCCTCGCGCAGGCGACGGCGGAGAGGCAAGCCGCGCACGAGGCCGCGCTCACCGAGCAAAAGGCTTCCCTGCAGGCACAGGCCGATGAGGCCAAGAAACGGGCGGCCAAGCTCGCAGAAGGCACCGAGCGCATGGCGGAGGAACGCGAACGCCTGGAGGCCGACATGCAAGCGCGGGCGGACGAAGAAAAGCTGCGCGCCGATGAGGCAGCGCGGATGGCCGAAGCAAACAAGGCAACAGTGGCCGCCGAGGCCGCCGAGGCCGCCGAGGCCGAGCGCAAGGCGGCTGAAGCCGTCGCGGCGATGGCGAAAGCCGAGCGCGAGGCGGCGGCTGCTGCTGCGCGCCAGGCAGAGATGGAGATCAAGGCCTCCGCGGCGCGGGAGGAGGCGGCACGCCTTGCTGCCGAGTCCGAGGCGGCGCAGGAGCTCGAAGAGGCGGTACGGTCGGCTGAGAGGGCGGTGGCAGAGGCCGCGGCGGCGGAGGCGGCCGAAGCCGACATCGACGCGCAGGCGCGATTGGAGAGAGACGCAGCCGCGGAGATGAGTGTGGAGGCCAGTGGGCAGGGCAAGGAGGGCGAGGGGCGCGACCACGGGAAGAGCGTGGTGCCCGAGTCCGAGAGCGTCACAGAGGTCGCCGACGCGCCGCTGGCGCAGGCGCCGAGTGCGGAGGCGTTGCCACGGCCGACAGGGCCGCCGCCCTCGGGCCCCGACGCGCGCGTGCCGATGACGATCGAGGACGCCTTCATGAACGCGCGCCCCTTCGCGCCCATCCCCGACCGGCCATACAGCTTCAGCCGCTTCGACCACGACCCGGCTACGTTTACCGAGACGCACGCCAACGTCTCGGCGTACTTCGAAGATCGCCTGGTTGAGGCGCTGGCTGAGCACGGCGTAGCCGCGGAGGCGGAGGGCGTCGATGCCGCCGTCGCCGAGCGCCTTCGCATCGCGCGGGAGGCGGACATGTCCGCGGCACGCGCGGCGGTGAGCGAGCACGAGCGTGCGCGCATGGACTACGAGCGAAACAGCATCACGTGGCACCTCGGCATGGCGGCGACCACGGCGCTCGGCGCGCCGGAGGAGGCGGCGGACCTTGGCCAGCTCGAGGCGCCGGCCTTCGCGCTACCGCCGCTGCCCGTCGAGGCCGCGGCCGGAGCAGCTGGCGCCAAGGGCGCGGCCGCAGAGGAGCAGGAGCAGCGGCAGGCACCGCCAGCCCCCGTCGTCGCCGCGGCGCCGGCAGCTGATGAGACACCACTCGAGGACATGGATGCGCCACTGCCGCCCCTGGTGGCAGCGCTCGGTGGCGATGAGCATCTCGGCGACAATGTGCCGCCCTCGCGCGCGGCTGGAGTAGGTGGCTGGGGCGCCGCAGAGCCGCTCGAGCACGAGGCAACGATCGACGAATCGATAGATGTGGACGCGACGGTGGAGGAGATCGAGTTCGCGCCGGTCGAGGCGCTCGAGTCGCCGCGATAGCCAGGCGGTCGTGGTGGCCCGACGTGTGTGTGCGTATTTGGGGGGTGGGAGGTCGGGAAGAGCATGCGGTGCCTCGCGCGCAGCTCAGCCGCGGCCTTGACGTGCGCGCGCGCACACACGCACAAACGCGCGGCTGGGGCGCCCGTATCAACTAAGGCGCGCAAGCGTGGGACTCGCCTGCCAGTGTCTGCGGCGCCGCGAGCGTGTGCTGGCGTGGTCGGGAGTGGGAGGAAGTTTAGGAGCGGCGGCTGGCCGCCGCAATCGCGCGCGCGAGGAGGGCAGCGCAAGGACATGTGCCGGCATTCCGTGCGCGCGCGCGCGCGCATCCTCCTGCCTAGGAGAAGAAATTTGCAAGCGCCAGCACGACCTGGTACGCTGCGAGGCCCGCCACGAGGGCCAGCGCGACCTTGCCGCTGCCTCCATCGCCCGAGTCCGCCGCAGTCCCCTTGGGGCTCGCCGCGGCAGCCGCCTGCGCCTTCCCTGCCTGTCGCGCGGGTGGCGATGGACCCGCGCCACCCTTGGCGCCGCCCTTGGCCATACCCTCGGCGCCGGCCTTGGCGCCTGCAGCGGCCGATTTGACCGCTTTCTTCAGTGCGCCCAGCGGAATCATAGACGCGCCGGCGCCCGCCTTGTATGCGACGCCCAACGAGATGGTTGCCCCTTTGGGCAGGCCTTCGACACCGCCCAGGTCGAGCGTCATATGGCCACAGTCGCCGCGACCCACGTTGGAGGGGAAGTTGAGCGCACTGTTGGGCACCTCCACCTCGAGCGCCTCGCCCGAGCCCGCCAGCGTCAGCTCCAGCGAGTACTCGATGCCCTGGCCGGATGCCTGGGTCTGCCTGCTCACGAGCGTCGCCGTGTCATTATCGGCGCTACTGTCGGCGTCGCGCTCGCGCAGCCTGATCCTGCGTGCGCGCGAGCCGTCCTCGCCCGCGCCACGCAGCAGCACCACAGCGCCGGCAAGAGCACCCGCCGGCGAGCACCGCACGGAAAAGCTCACCTCGCTCGCCGCGCGTGCAGCTGCGCGGCGCGGCCGCGGCCGCGGCCGCGGCGTGCGGGCTGCGACACCACGCGCGGCAGCATCGCGCGCGCAGGTGCGCGCCGCGGTCGCCATCGCCTCACACACCCACACCTCTCTCTCTCTCTCTCTCCCCCCCCCGGGGGACAGCCCTCGCACCCGCGCGCCTCCGCCTCCGCCACGGCGCGCGCCGCCGAGCGGCAATGGAGACGGACCTGCACCAGGTGATCAAGGCGAACGACGACCTGACGCCCGCGCGCCCTTCCCCCCCTCCGTCGAATGGTGACAGAGACAGGGGGACAGAGAGAGCGGCGAGAGAGAGGCATCGCGCGCCCGCAACCCCCACCCCCTACCCCACCCACCCACCCCACACCGCACGCCTGCGCTCGCTCGCAAACACTCAATCCACCGCAGATTCTGTTGGGCTGACTCGGACATCGCCCCTTCAAATTTCCTAAACCCTAAACGCGCCGCGCGGCCCGCGCGGCAAGGGAAATCCGCAACCCTGAAAGTGACCCTAAACACGCCCGTGTGCCGCGCGCCCCGAACCGCCCCGACGCGCGCGCGGCCGCGCGAAAGGGGCATGCGCTAACCCTTCATTTAATTAACCCTTAACATCGCGCGTCGTCACCCAAAACCCTGAAGGGATGCACTCGTTCGGCGCCCTCGGGCGCGCCTTCGGCACACGTCACTTTGCACTAGGTCAAAATGCATGCGCTTTCCGCCTCCGTCGCTTTGCACTAGGTCAAAATGCACTAGGTCAAAATGCATGCGTTCGGGCGTGGGCGTGGGCGTTGGTGGGGAGGGCATCGCGCGGTGAGAGTATTAGATATGCACTGCGAAAGACGCGGCAGCTTCAGCTCCGCACAACAATTCTGCGGTTTGGTTCGATGGTAGACGTGTCGAAACTGCGCCGGGCGCGACGAAATGCGACGCGGCGTCGTGCGCCGCGCGCGCGTCGGTGTGCGCGCGCGGGCGCGCGACGCGCGCCTGCGGCGCGCCGCGCGCGCGCGCGCGCGCCCTAATGCGGCATTTGAGGTTGTATCGAATAGGGTTTATATAATCGTTCTGGATGTGCATTTTGATGGGTCGTGGCGCGCGTGGCGCGGATTTGGAGGTTAAGGTTTGGGCGATGCGCGCATCGGTTACACGCAGCACTCTCTGCGCGCGCGCGCGCAGGGGGGAGGTGGGAGGGCGCGGGGCGGGCGCGCACGCGCGCGCCACACAGCTCGCGCTCGAGGGCCGGTGCCGCGCCCGTCCCCGCCTCCTCCTCCTCCTCTCTCTCTTTCGCCCCTCCCCTCCCCGCGCCGGGAGAGCCGCGAATCCCCCCAGCGATGGCGTCGACCAGCATGAGCACCGCCGCGCGCGGCGCCGCGGCGGAGGCGGCGAAGGATGCGACGTGGCGGCATGGCAGCTCCGTCGGCGGCGTCGGTACGACCGGTGGGACCATTCACCACGCCCCGTGTGCTTTGGTGCGCGATGTGGACTTCAGTTCGCCCAGCGAAGTCTGGAGGGTAGCGGCCACCCACGCGCGGACATTCAAGCCCGAGCGCGCCTTCCCCACGGACCAGCTCGCAGTGTGGGAGCGCTACCACGAGCTCTACGGCAGCACTCGATCACCGGCGGGGACGTACCTCACGTGAGTGGGCGCGCGTGGCATGCGCGGCGCGCCGGCGTGTTGTTGTGCGTGCAACGTGCAGATTTCGCGTGCGTGCGATGCGATCTCATTTTCTCTCTCGCCCCCAAACGCGCGCCTCATGCTGACCACGACCCCCCCCACCCCCGGCGCATGTGCGTGTGCCATTAACACACTACGGTGCAGGCTTGCGGCATTCCCAGTTCCTGAGGAAGAGGGCGGCGCGGACGCGCGCGGGCGGCCGCTCCCAGGAGTCGCCGGCACGGTGTGGTCGGCTCTCGACGGATCGCTCGGTGGCGACGTGTGCGGAGCAGCGACGCTCGATGATACGGCCGCGAGCATGCCGCGCAGGCGCGACGGCACGCGTCGGAGACGGATCGCCTACATTGCGAACGTGGCGGTGCGTGAAAGGTGGAGGAGGAAGGGGGTGGGGGCCGCGCTCGTGCATGCCGCGGAAGAACGCGCCACGCAGTGGGGGTTCCGCGCGGTGGCACTACACGTGGACAGCGACAACCCGAGCGCAAGGTAAGTCCTCGTGCGCGCAGGCCGTGACTGCACGCGGTCGCTCGGCCCGCCTGAGCTCCGGTCCGCTGACGCGCGCTCGCGGGCCTTGTCCACGCACTATCGTTGCGCTCCAACAGAAAATTCTACGAGAACCTGGGTTACCGCAAGATTGAGACGCCGCCCAACGCGAAGAACCGCGTGATGCTCTTCAAATGGCTCCACCCGCTCTCTCGCGCGCGCCGCGGTGGCGCCGCTGCTGCCACTGCGGCAGCAGCCGCTGCTACGGATGCAAGGGACGGGGCCAGTCGCGACCCTGGCGAGGTGCATGGGGTGCGGCCTCCACGTTGATCGGCCGGCTCGCGCCCTGTCGCAGCGCGGCCGCGCGCACATGTATCATCAGGTCGGGGGCGCCACCGCAAGCATGTGCCTCGGGAGGAAAGAAAGAGACAGAGAGAGAAAGAGAGAGCGCGTGCCCCCGCCACGCTGGGGCGCACGAGCACAGCGGCGCCCGCGCGCACTGCTCGCGACGCGACGAGATGCAACACCTTTCGAGGGCAGGTACAACCCTGACGCAACGCTCACGGGTGAACATTTGAGACGATGATGTAACCCTTTTTTTGGACACGAGAGACAGTGCGAGCTCGCTCACGAGATGCACGCGTAGCTCGAAACTGGGGCATGCGTGTGCACGCTTGAGTGCGTACCGGACCGACAATGACACAACAAGAAAAGTGTACACATATTACAACGAAGAGCCCTGCGGCCGTTGCGCAGAGCAACACGAGCGTCAGCTCCAGGCTGCGAGATAGGCGACACCGCCACGCGCACAATCAAGTAGCCGCGATTGCGTGCGCTCAGAACAGCGGGGAATGTATAAACAGCAGCGTCGCGGCCGACTAAGATGTCGGGATCGCGGACTTTCAGGCCTGTTGAGCTTGATAATGCGTTGTGCTGTAATCTCGTCACCGCGCCCGCCATGGCCCCCCTTCGCTCGCGCGCACGCGCGCTCGCCCACGCGCGCTCACGAGCGCGCTGCCGCGCCCACCGCCACCGCCGCGGCACTCACCTGGCACGAAGCCCCCTTTGTCGCCTCGGACGCACGCGCACGAACACGCCTGCCAGTGCGCGTCCAACGCGGGGGCCGAGCAGCACAGGAAAACGCAGGGCGGGCGCGCGAGTCTTTCGTCAGCCACATGCCGTTCGCTAGGCGTGAGCGCCGAACGAGGGTCGTAGGGGCCGCGTTGCGTGTGTAGCGCGTGCGCTACAGGAGTGCTCAGACGAAAAACCCGCAGACAAGTGTCTGGGGCCTGGCAATAAAGTCCTCGACCAGCGATGTCGAGGCAGCAAGAGTAGAATCATAGTCGATCATTTGGGGAAAGAATTGGTGTCATCACCGCCGACCCTTGTGCGCGCGCGCGTGCCGCCGCTGCTGCGCGCGTTCTCTCACCTTGAAGGATGCTGTGGGGTGTCTCGTCAGCCGCGCTGCTGGCGGCCCTCGAGCAGCGCCCAGTGGCGTGCGAGGTCGTCGACAGCTGACCCGAGGATTCCCGCCGCGGCGAACGAGTCCAAGGTGCCATCGCGCACGTCGAGACGCTTACGGAGACGCGCCGATACTTCGCCCCTGGCGCGGCGCACGGCGTTCGTCGAGCCGTACTCGTCGACGAGCAGGAGGCCCACTGGAGGCTCGCCCGCAGCAGCGCCGTCGTCGAGCTCGGCCGACAGCGCCTGGATGAAGCGAAGCGTGCGCCGGGCCTGGTTTCCCACGGTGCTATCCCCAGCTTCGTCCCTCTCGAGCGGCACGCCTGCCACGACCGCGAGGCTCCGCCGCCCGCGCACGACGTCCGCTACGGCCGCCGCGTGCGCGGCGACCCTCGGCGCGCCGCTCGCG
>RQSC01000626.1:33874-47556 GCA_013416795.1 Prasinococcaceae sp. CCMP 1430
ACTCGGGCGCCGTCGCGTGGGACGCACCGTGGGCGTCGCGCGAGGAGGCGCTCGCCGCGCTCGACAGCGCGCACGCGGCGTTTGGCCACTGGGGCGCGCTGCCCATCGACGAGCGCGTCGAGCGCGTGCGCGCGGGCATCGACGCCTTCGAGCGCCAGTCCGAGGAGATTGCCCGGCACGTCTGCGAACTCGTGGGCAAGCCGCTGGCGGCGGCGCGGGGCGAGGTCGAGGTGGGCGTCGCTAAGATGCGCACCCTGTGCGACCTCGCGGCCGAGGCGCTCGCGACAGAGCGTCGCGTCGACACCGACGCGGGTCTCGAGTACGAGGTGCGACGCGTGCCCAAGGGCGTGATCGACGTGGTCTCGCCCTGGAACTATCCGGTATTTGTCGCGCTGGTCGCCGTTCTGCCCGCGCTGCTGTCGGGCAACGCCGTCTCGCTGCGCCACGCAACCACGCCGCTTGTCGGCGAAGCATTCGCCAAAGCCTTTGGCGGTGTGCACGGCGGCCCAGGCCGCCTCCTGGTCCATCTACACACGGATATCCCAACCCACGACTGGCTTGCGGTGCACAGCGACATTATCGCGCATCGCGTCTTCACGGGCTCGACGCGCGGCGGGCGCCACATGCAGCGCCTGCTCGGTGAGCGGGCGGCCAACCAGGCGCTGCGGAACCCCTTCATCCAGGCGAGCCTCGAGCTCGGCGGCAACGACGCCGCGTACGTCCATTCGGACGCGCTGCTGCCCGAGGCAGTTGACTTCATCGCCGTCGCGGGGCGTCTACACAACACCGGCCAGTCGTGCTGCGCCACGAAGCGCCTCCTCGTGCACGCGGACGTGCTACTGCCCACCGTCGAGCGGCTGGCCGCCACCTTCGCTGGCGCTAAGGCCGGCGATCCGGAGAAAGCGGAAACGTCGCTCGGGCCGCTCTACGGCGGCGCGCCCGCCGCTGAGTCGCTGTTCGCCATCGTTCTGGACGCTGTTACGCACGGTGCGCGCGTGGTTGCCGGCGGCGAGGACATCACGGCGCTGCCAGAGGCAGAGCTTCGCGCGGCGCTCGTGCGCCCTTGCGGCGCGGGCACAACCTTCGCGCCTACGCTGCTGCTCAATGCGCCCCAGACGTGCCGGGCGATGCGCGAGGAGACCTTCGGCCCAGTGCTCCCCGTGCGCGCGGTCGCAAACTGGGAGGAGGCGGTCGAGGCGGTCGCGGACAGCGACTTCGGCCTGACAGCGGCTGTCTTCACTCAGTCTGATGCCGTTTTTGAGGGCTTCGCCGCCGCCTGTGAGGCGGGCACAGTGTACCGCAACTGGGCAAACGATGTGCACGCGCGCATCTGCTGGGAGGGGCTCAAACAGGCCGGGAACGGCTCAAGGGGTATGGGCCTCGACGGCTTCCGCGGGCTCACACACACGCGCAGCGTGCTAGTCTCCACAAGACCGATCAAAGTCTCAGCCGAGCTCGCCGCGCCCGGACCAATCAGGGGGCTACCGGCCGGTTGCCTCGCCGCGGGGCTGACGTAGGCCGGCATAAGATATGTGCTTCTGACCTGTGCGCTCTCAGCGAGCGAGCGCGGCCGCTGTCGCCTCTACTTGTCCACTCATGCCTTCTTCCTGTAGCGGCCTGTGTACGCGTCGAACTTGGCCTCTTCGGGCTTGAGCCGCTCGGCGAGCTTGCGCGCACCTTCCATATCGCCCGTGCGGAAGAGCATCGCCTGCTTCTGACGAAGCTCCTCCTGGCGCCGCATGTCCTCCATCACCTCGCCCCCACCGCGCTTTGCGAGCATGGCAGCCTTGATGGCCTCTACCTGCGCCTTTGAGCGCTCTTCGCGCTCGCGTTTCTTCTGCAGGCGCAGAGCCTCCTCGTCGTTCATGGGGGCGGCCGCCTGGCCGCTCCCTCCTCCCTGGCTGCGATACCAGGCCTGCCATGTGCGTGTGCGTGTGCGTGTGCGTGTGCGTGTTTTTGAGGGCTTCGCCGCCGCCTGTGAGGCGGGCACAGTGTACCGCAACTGGGCAAACGATGTGCACGCGCGCATCTGCTGGGAGGGGCTCAAACAGGCCGGGAACGGCTCAAGGGGTATGGGCCTCGACGGCTTCCGCGGGCTCACACACACGCGCAGCGTGCTAGTCTCCACAAGACCGATCAAAGTCTCAGCCGAGCTCGCCGCGCCCGGACCAATCAGGGGGCTACCGGCCGGTTGCCTCGCCGCGGGGCTGACGTAGGCCGGCATAAGATATGTGCTTCTGACCTGTGCGCTCTCAGCGAGCGAGCGCGGCCGCTGTCGCCTCTACTTGTCCACTCATGCCTTCTTCCTGTAGCGGCCTGTGTACGCGTCGAACTTGGCCTCTTCGGGCTTGAGCCGCTCGGCGAGCTTGCGCGCACCTTCCATATCGCCCGTGCGGAAGAGCATCGCCTGCTTCTGACGAAGCTCCTCCTGGCGCCGCATGTCCTCCATCACCTCGCCCCCACCGCGCTTTGCGAGCATGGCAGCCTTGATGGCCTCTACCTGCGCCTTTGAGCGCTCTTCGCGCTCGCGTTTCTTCTGCAGGCGCAGAGCCTCCTCGTCGTTCATGGGGGCGGCCGCCTGGCCGCTCCCTCCTCCCTGGCTGCGATACCAGGCCTGCCATGTGCGTGTGCGTGTGCGTGTGCGTGTGCGTGTGCGCCGCGCGCGGCAGCATGCACGCACGTGAGCACGGCGCCAAGGTGGAGCGGTGTGGTCAGCCTTGAGCGTGTGCTGGAGGCCGGACCAGCCGCAGAGCGCACGCACCGAGGGCGCACGCAAGCACAGGCGAGTACGTCGCACGCGTACCTCGAGGTTGTAGTACTTCTCACTCGGCAGCGTGGCAGTGTTGTAATCCTCTACGTACTCGCGGAAGAGTGCCTTCTCCTCCGCGCCCTTGACACGCTCGGTGTTGCACCCCTTCACCTCAGTCAGCCACGCGTTGAACTCCTCGCGCTTGCCATACGCGTCAGTCTCTCGGATGATGCCGCGGGAGCCGTATTGCCCGTCGGCGATCTTGCCAGCACCGGCGTCGCGCCCGCGATCCCTCTCTTTGCTGCGGTCCCTCTTGCTGTGCTTGTGGCTTCGCTCCCTTCGGCTGTCCTTGTGGCGGTGTCGCCGGTCAGACTTGTGCGACTTGCGTCGATGGCGCCGCTCGCGGCTGTCCTCGCTGTCGTAGCTGTCCTCGCTGTCGCTGCTGTAGCGCCTCGAGTCGTGGCGCGAGTGTCTGGAGTCGCGCTCTCGCTCCCTGCGCCTGCGCTTTTCCCTGCGCCGCCGGCGTTCGCGGCTGTCCTCGCTGCCCGAGTCGCTGCTGTAGCTGCGCTCGCGACGGCGGCGCTCCTTCCTGTCGTGCTTGCCGTGCTTGCGCGACGAGCCACGTTCGCGCTCGCGCTCGTGCCCGCGCCCGCGCTCCCGCGCACCGTCCTTCGCCTTCTCCGCGCGCTCCCGCTCGCGCTCTGCCATCTCCTCCTGCGCCCTCGCCTCTGCCTCCGCCTGCGCCTTCATGCGAGCCTGGTGCTGCTCGACCAGCGACGGCATCCTCTCGCGCGCCGCCGAGTCCATGCCGCCGCGGCTGAACTCCATCGCGCAGGGCGTAGGGGGCGCACCCCCGCGCCGGCACCCCCCTTCCCGCGGCCTCCCGTCGGCGAGCGGCCGCGAGCCGACCTCCCGCCGGCCGCCGGCCCACCCGCGCCACACGCAGTGTGGCGCGGCGCCCGCCCCCTCCCGCACGCAGCGCACGCGCGCCCTCGCGCCGGCGCCCACTGACGACCTCGGTCTGCGCCCGCTTCACCGGTTCTGTTCCCCGTACGACCCTGGATGACATTCCAACCCTAGTCTCTACACCGGGGTCAGGTCGGGCGATCCCGGGTATGCAGATCTATGGCTCCGGGTGCGCGCGCTCGCCCATATAGCGGCTGGGTGGGCGGTGGAGGGGACGGTTGCGAGAGGCCAGGCGAGCGAGAGAGGCGGCATCGGCGGCGGCGGTGCGCCGCCGCCGGGCTGGACGGGCGGCGACGATGACATGGAGGAGGCGCTGCGCAGCGCGCTCGAGTACGATCGCTATCGCAACCAGCGCGGCGACGAGGGCCTCGGCGGTGCCAATGGGGCGCCGGCCGCCGCCGACGCGACCAATGCGGGTATCGATTCTTTTCGCGTGCACTCGGGAGACCTCGTGTGCCCGACAGACGACCCCGTAATGCGCGGGTTGGTGAACAAGGTGTCGGGTGGAGACTCGGACGTCGAGGACGACGAGGACGATTACGGCTCGCACGGACCGCTCGAGGAGGGCCATGCGCGCGTCGAGTGGCACCTCGCCGGCAACGAGCGGATCGCCGAGGACTCGGACGAGGCCATGAGGGAGCTCGTGGTGCTCGACCGCGCCTTTGTGCACGGCGACGTGGTCGCGCGCGGCACGGACCCGCTGGGTGAAACCGGCGTCATCACGGGCGTGCACCTGAGCGTGGAACTCGAGTGGGCCGCGACAGGCGAGAGGCTGGGCCCGCTGCGCGCTTCGGCGCTTGCGCACGTGCGCGCCTTCACGCCAGGGGATTACGTGATTCACAGGGCACAGGCGTGGCTCGGGCGCATTGAGGACGCCGCCGACTGTATCACGCTGCAGTTTCCCGACGGGGCGGTGTGCCGCATCAAGGACGCCGATCCCGAGGCCGTGTTGCCCGCGGCGAGCACCGAGGTGGTCGACCCGGAGGAGTGCCCATTTTATCACGGGATGGCGGTGCGCGTCGTCTCGATGACCGTGCTGCGGCGCGCCGAGTGGGTGGCTGGGCAGCACTCGCACAAGCGCACGGAGGGCGTGATCATCGGCGTCGAGCCTGGCGCCGTGTCGGTGCGATGGATGTACCCAGCGAACAGCGGCGGCGGTGGTGGCGGCGGTGCGCCCAGCGCGGACGGCGGCGACAGCGCTGCTGCTGCTGGCGGTGGAGCGCGAGACGGCGAGGGGGGCGGTGAGGGTGACAAGGGCGAGCAGGGCGGCGGTGGTGAGGGCGGAGCCTCTGGCGCGGGTCAGCCACCGCCGCCGGTCGTGCCGGGTTGCGAGCTGCTGCCCCTAAGCTATTTCTCCCACCTCGGCTGGCAGCTGGGAGACTTCGCGCTGCTGCGCCCGCACGTGTCTGGCCCGCGGCTTGCGGCGCGGGTAGAGCTCGCGCCTCCGCGGGGCGCGCGCGCGGTCTCGGCGGATGGTGGCGACGCACACGAGGGCGACGCGCACAACGGCCGGAGCAGGCGCGGCAGGCAGCGCGCCATCGCTCTGGCGAAGGGACTTCCACAAGCGGGATACGTGACCAACACACACACGACCGTCGATGTCCAGTGGCAGAGCGGTGAGAAGCAGCTGGGCATCACATCCCGAACCTTGGTGCCAAGGAGGCACCTCGGTGATCACGACTTCTGGCCGAACGAGTATGTGGTGGAGCGCGCGGAGGACGGCGAAGCGCCGGCGCAGGATGGGGCACCCCCGCCTCCGCCCGGCATGAACTCAATGCCGGGGGATGCGGCCCCACCCGCGTCCACCGTGCGGACGGTAGGAACCCCATCCCCATCCTTTGTCCAATTCTGTCACGAGGCGATGATGAGGGCCAGGGAGATTGGGGAAGAGCCGTCGCCGTCTGACGAACGTGGTCAGGAGGTATGGGATTCTGTCATGTCCAGAGTTCTCCAAAAACATTGGGCTGGCCTGGGGCGCGCTGAACGTGAGGCATTCGGCGAGGTGGCGCCTCCCGCGAGTGGCAACGGCCACGCTACGGATGGTGGTGGCGAGGGCGAGGCCGCGCAGCCCTCGAAATACGCCAGCCGCCGCGTTGGATACGTCGACAGCGTGGACTCTGTGCAGCGCACGGCGCTCGTGCGATGGCTCGAGCCCAGTGCTGTGGGAACGGCCAACGCCGTGACCACCGCGCCGCCCGCCGAGGAGGTGAGCGTGTACGAGCTGGGCGCGAATAGTGAATACTCGTACCACGTTGGGGACATTGTGCTGCGCCTTGGCGGTGCGGACGAGGCCATGTCTTCCGATGCCGATTCCCCTGTCCGCGGCGCCTCGTCGTCGCTATCGCTGGACCCCTGGATGATCTCGACTCTCAGTTGGCCCTCGGCGGAGGCCGACGCGTGCGCGGCGGCCGCCGCGCACACGCCGCTGGGAAGCGAGTTGGTATCGCGCATGCGCCAGCAGCTGCGACACGCTTCGTGGGTGGGGGAAATCATTGACATAAAGGACGGCAACCTGGAGGTTGCGTGGGCGAATGGATGTGTCAGTGTGATGGCGCCGGAGGCGGTCCACGTGATCACGCGCGATGGTGACGATTTCATGGACGACCACGCCGGGGAATCCGATGACGACTATGAGGACGCGGATGAGTACGAGAGCGCCTCAGAAGCTGCGTCGGACGAGGACCGTATGAGCCATGACGATTCAATGGACAGCAGCGATTTTTACGATAGTCTGCCCGCTTACGGGGACGGCCCGCACGGCCCGAAGCCAGGTGCGTTTGCTTTCGCCGAAATATTCAGAGACGCTGCGGCACAAGTCGTCCAAGAGCGCATGGAGGCGGATCGGCGCGAGCGAGAGGCTGCCGCGCAGCGCCCGCGACGAGACACCGAACCGATCGATCCGACCGTCGACAAAATGCTTGTGGAAGATGGACGAACGCAAGAGGACGTTGGCGACGCGCCGACAATCGCGCCACACGACCAAGTTGCAAGCGGCGCTGGACCGTCCGACAGCGCTCGTGCGACGGCTGCGGACTACGCCCGCTTCGACATGGTCGCTGCCTTCGCGCGACACACGTACGCGGAGCGCAACCTGCACGCCGCGCCTGAGCGTGCGTTTTCGAAGCGCTGTGCCAAGGAGTGGGCAATGCTGCAGGAAGGCCTGCCGGAGGGCATCTACGTGCGCTGGAGCGAGTCAAGGCTTGACCTCGTTCGCGCTGCCATCGTAGGGCCCAAGAAGACCCCCTACCACGACGGGCTTTTCCTGTTCGACATCGTGCTGCCTACAGACTACCCGAAGGCACCGCCGGAGGTGTGCTATTACTCGTTCGGAGTGCGTGTCAATCCGAACCTGTACGAGAACGGGAAGGTCTGCCTGAGCCTTCTCAACACGTGGACGGGCAAGGGCACCGAAACCTGGACGCCCAAGTCTAGCTCGCTCCTGCAGGTGCTCGTGTCGATCCAGGGACTCGTGCTTAACGAGGAGCCCTACTACAACGAAGCTGGCTACGAGAAGCAGGTCGGGTCGGCAGAGGGCGCCAAGAACTCGGCACTGTACAACGAGTCGGCTTTCCTGCTCTCGCTGAAGACGTACCTCGCGCTCATGAAGACGCCGCCTGAGCACTTCGAGAAACTTGTGCAGGAGCACTTTCGCGGCGTGGGCTCGAAGCTGGTAGCTGCGTGCGGACGATATCTTAACGGGGCGGTGGTCGGGTCGCTGGCGCCTGTCGAGCGCGCCGGCGAGGATGGAACGGGCGGCGCGGCCGATGGCGACGTTGGAGATGCCACGACGAGCAGCGGTGGTTTTCGGCTCATGCTTCAAAAGATCGCTCCCAAGCTCGAGGCGGCGCTAGCGAAGCTCTAGCGTGAAGGATCTCGCCACAGCACAACTGTATACGATGCGAATTATTTGGTCCGTGTGAAGTACAAAGCATTAAATTTGGATGCGCCGGCGGGCTTGCGGCGCTGCAGTCGTGTCGCTACGTCAGCCGCGCCCATCCCGCGCGCGCTCGACCCTGCCCTCGCCCACCGGCGCCCCCGCGGGCTGCGCTCGAGAGCCTGCTAGTGGTCTGTGCGAGCGTCTCGATGTAGCGTCCCTTGCCGCAGGCGGCGCACTCCGATCGCCACGATGGGTTGTGAAGCGTGCACGCGCTGCAGTTCCAGCCCGTTTGCGCGTCCGCCGCCGCGCGTTCCGCCTCCTGGCGTGCCTGCTCGTCGCGCGCGTGCGCGCGCGCAAGTCGCGCCGCGATACTGCCGGCCGGGGCGCGCGCTGGGGCCGCATTACCTCCGCCGTGCCTTCCCCCGCTGCTGCCAGCCACTGACCACCCATCCCCGCCTGTGCTGCCACCCCGTTGGGCGCCTTGCTGCTGCGCCTGCCGCTGCTGCGCGTCAAATGCCGAGTGCGCGTCGTTGAGCTCGTCCCGCTTCGCCTCGACAGGGCACACGGCGGCGATGTCCGGGACGATATGCGCGAGCCGCAGTGCCGCCAGCTGCTCGACGAGCGCCCGCGCGTCCATCTCGCCCTTCTGAAAGGAACGCAGGCCGCTCTTCACCGCGTCCATAGCCTCGGGATTGCTGCCCACCTCCTTCTTCAGGCGCGCTGCCAGCGCCGCGCCGCGCTCCTTCAGCGAACGCGCGTCCGCTGCGACCGTGGGCGCGGCCGCCCCTGCCCTCGGCCCCGCCCCCACCGCCTGCGCGGGCGTCGGCGTCGGCCCGGAGGCGAACGGGTTCACCGCGGGGCCCCGCGAGGCGGCGGCCGCCGCCTGCAGCGCGGAACGCGAGGCGAACGGGTTTTGCGCGCGCGCCTGCTGCTGCTCCTGCTGCTGCTGCTGCTGCTGCTGCTGCGCACCTCGCGGCCGCGATCCCCTCGGGGGCGCTTGCATTGCGGGCCTATCACCGAGCGGCGTGACATTGGCGTTGGCCGCTCGCTGCGCTGCCGCTCCCCCCCAGCCGCTCTGCCGTCCGCGGCGGCGCGGCGGCGCGGCAGGCAGCGAAGGGAACTGGTCGCCGTCGTGCACGTCCGGCCGCTGCGACCGCGCCCCCTGCGCGGCTACCCACCCCGCCTCGCGTGCGCCGCCGCTGCGCGCGCCGCCGCCGTTCGCCTCGGCGAGAGAGGGGTCGCTTTCGGAGAAGATTAGCCCCTCGGGCTGCCCACCGTCGGAGCTGCCGAAGCCCACTCGCCGCGCGCTGTCGTCATGTACCGGACCGTCGTCCTCGACGTGCACCGCCGAGCCGCCCCCGCCGCTGCCACCGCCGCTGCCGCCGCCACCACCGCTGCCGCCACTGCCGTCGCGGGCGGGCGCTTCGCCGCCGCCCCTCCGCCGGCTGGGCTGAAAGAAGAATGCCTGCGCGATGTCCGGGGCGAGGTTGGCGTCGCGGCGTCGCTGCTGCGAGCTCATGTCCCCGCCGTGCTCAGACGCGCAGTGGCGCTTGAGCTCGAACTCGTTGTTGAACACGACAAACTTCTTCTGCAGGCACTCCGGGTGCTCGCAGAGGCAGTGCGCCTCGCGGAAATGCGCCTCGAGCGCCGCGTACGTTGGGTAGTACCTGTGCTGCGCCTCGGGGTCCCTGCGCGTGCACAGGTGGCAGGTGAAGTGCTCCCGCGTCATGTGCGTGTACAGCGCGTTGTCGTCGTAGAAGCGCCGGTCGCAGAACTTGCACTCCGGGTGGAACACCTTGCCGTCCTCCTCGGTGGTCTCGCCCTGCCTCATGTGGCGGTCGAGCTCGGCCTTGGTGTACACGCGCTGTTCGGACAGGAAGCACTTGCGCCCCTCGCAGCACAGCTTGCACAGGTGGAGCTTGTGCACGCGCAGATGGCTGCGGAAGTCCTCGAGGCGCGTGAAGGGGCCCGCGGTGCACCTGTGCGCCCCCTTGCCGCTCCTCTGGGCAGGGGTGTTGAGCGGGCAGCGCAGCAGCGATTTGGCGCGGATTTCCGCGCAGTGCTCGGCGGCGCTGGCGTCGAAGTACGCCCCCATTGGCTCGTAGTACTGCGTGTCGCGCTGCGCCTTGAGCGCCTCCTCCTCCTGCCAGCGCGCCGTGAAGTCGCCCGCGAAGCGGGTGACGAGCACGTGCTCGCTCGGCGCGCGGCACATTGCGCACTCGACCGAGCCGACGACCATCCGCAGCCGCGCCACGCACGTCGAACACACGTCGGTGTGGCCGCACCGCGGCACCGCAGTGAACTGCATCGGCTCGCAGCACACCATGCACACATCCTCCATGGCGCGAGCCGCGGCCGAAGCCGGCCGCAGCCGCCGCCGAGTGCGCCGCCGAGTGCGCCGCCGAGTGCGCCCACGCAGGCGCCCACGCAGGCGCGCGCGCGCGCGCACGCGCGCGCGCGCTCTGCCACGCGCGACTGCCCCGCGGCACACACACACACACACACACACACACACACACAGAGAGAGAGAGAGAGAGAGCGTACACACGCGCACGCACACACGCGCACGCACGCACGCGGCGGCTTCACCTCCGGCCACACGCGCGCGAGCCCTGGCCGGCGGCCGCTGCCCCGCCGGTCGAAACGCGCCGCGTCCCTCAAAGGGCGGATCTAACTCTCGTTCCGTCGGCGTCTCCCGCGCCAGAGCGCGGCGGAACGAGCGGCGCTTCCTCCCGGATCGGATCCACATCCGCGAGGGCCCCCCCGCGGCCGCGCGGCCGCGCGGCCGCGGCGCCCTTCTCAATCGATTCCTGGCCGGATTCGCCGCCGCCGCCGCGCGCGGCGGCGCGCAGCGAGCCAGGCCAACCCGGGCGGAGACCCGGCGGGAGACCGCTGCGCTCGATCGACGCCGACACGCCCACACGCCGAGCCGACACGTCACATCACACATCGATCGGACGTGCGTTTGCTTGCCACGTGATCTGGCCTTTCCACGGGTCGTCATTTCGAACGTGGCTGTTGATTGAAGGCCTGCCGCGTTGAGAATGATGATGTGTGGGTGTTGATTGATGAGCGCCGACTGATGATGACGACCCGGGTTCGATGGCCTGGGTCGGGGTTGATGTGACCGTGTGTTTAGGATGAGGGTTCGGAGAGATGGTATCTGTTCGCGCAGGTCAGTTCGAATTCGGAAGGTGCGCGGAGCGCCCGCGCGCGCGCGCGGCGCGCGGGGCGCCACAGCGAGACGCGCCGCCGCCGTGGGACACCGCGCGGCGGACGGAGGGGTTCGGGTTCGCCTCACCCGCGCGCGCGCCCGCGCGGCGCGCGGAACGGGGCGCGATGGACGAGTCGGACGCCGTGGCGACGTTCGTCGGCGTCACGGGCGCCGATGCGCCCACCGCGCAGCAGATGCTGAGCAGCTGCGACTGGAACGTGGAGAGCGCGGTCGGGCTGTACTTTGCGTCGCAGGGCGGCGACGGCGGGGGCAGCGGCGGGGCAGCAGCAGCGGCAGCAGCACAGCCCACGGGGGGCGGCATGTCAGACGCCGACGCAGCCGCCGTGGCAGCCGCGATGGGCGAGCAGGACGTGCGCGCGCCGGACGCAGTGCGACGTGAGCGGCTGTACGAGCCGGCGCCGGCGCAGCACTTGGTGCAGGCGGGCGCGGGCGTCCGCAGGCAGCGCAGCGGCAGCAACAACGTCTTCGATGAGACGGAGGAGGGCGCAGCGGCGGCCGGCGCCCAACACCCCCAAGGCACGAGCGAGCCGGCACCGGCACCTCCGCAGAAAGGGCTGGCGGGACTGTTCGCGGCGCCGACGGACCTCGACGTCGGCGGCAGCTTCGAGCAGGCCAAGGAGCAGGCGCTGACGCTCGGGCGCTGGATGGTGGTCAACGTGCAGAAAGAGAGCGAGTTCGCCACCCACCAGCTCAATCGCGACACGTGGGGCAACGACATCGTCAAGGAGATGCTCAAGGAAAACTTTGTGTTCTTTCAGGCCAACATGAACGACGAGGGGAGCGACGAGGAGGCCACGAAGCTCGTCATGTACTACCGCTTGCAGAGCTTCCCCGTGACGCTGTTGGTTGATCCAGTGACGGGCGCGAAGATGAAGCGATGGGAGGGGTTCGTGCAGCCTGACCAGCTCATGGAGGACCTCATGGGATTCATGGACAGGTCGCCGGTTGCTGCCGCTGCGGGTGATCCTGCGGCCCCGGCGAGGAAGGTCGCGCGCGGCGGGGTCGGGCCGGGCAGCGTTGGCGGGCAGCGCGCCGCCGTCGAAGCGCAGCAGCAGCAACAGCAGCAAGAGCAGCAGCGGCAGGAGGAGCAGCGAAAGCTTCGGGCGGAGGCGGAGGCGGCGGAGGCGGCGCACGTGGCGGCGGCTGCGCTCGAGTCCGCGCGTGCGGCGCTCCCGCCGGAGCCTCCGGCAGGCGAGCCTTCCTGCCGCATTGCCTTTCGTCTACCTGATGGCCGCCGAGTCACGCGGAAATTTCCGACGAGTGCGACGTCGGCTGCGTTGCACGCGTTCGCCGCGGTGGAGCTCGGCAGCGGGAAGCCTGTGTCTCTCAAGGAGGGCATGCCCGGCGCGGCGCCCCTTGACCCCAACTCGACAATCACGCTCGCCGAGGCGCGTCTGAACGGGGTGCAGTTGCTGTGCACGCTCGCTGATTAGTGCACGAAAGCCAGCGAGCGTGGCTCGCGCGCGCATTCGGTCGTAATTATGGTTCTCGCAGCGCACCGCAGTTGCTCACGCGCCCGGCGAGCTCCCCTGCGCTCGCAGCGCTGCGGCTTCGGCGAGCGCACGCGCCGACCGCGCTGACCTCGCACTCATTTCCGCCTCGTCAACGGCCTCCTGCAGGCTCTCGCGAGCGGTTTCAAGGGCCTCCTCCAGGTGCTGCTTGACCAGCTCGCGCGCGAGGACCTCCTCCTCGTACTGTGACTCCAGCTGCGCGAGGCGTTTCTCGAGAGCGGCGGCTTCGTCGCCGCTCCCGCCGGCGGCGCCTTTGTCCTGATCGGTCCCGGTGGCGCCCTCCGCCGCATGCGCCCCGCTGAGTTCCTCGAGTCTCTGCCTGGACTGCATGTGCGCGAGTGCGTCCTGGTCCATCCTCTCCTCGAGCGCCCTCACGCGCGCCTCAACTGACTCTGTGTCGCCATCGGGGGAGGCCCCACCCGCTCGGTCGGCCTTCGACAGCAGCGCCTTGAGCTCCTCGAGCTCACGCATCTGATGGTCGCGCGCCTGTTCCGCCCGCCTGTCGCGCTCGAGCTGCTGCTCGCGCAGCTCGCGCTGCGCGAGCTCTATTGCCTCAACACGCTCAGCGAGCGCCCCGATCACCGCGCCATCGATGGCGTTGCCACCATCGCCAGTGTCGCCACTCGCGTTACCGTCACGCCCTCCTCGGTCGTGCTGATGAGCCTGAATGTCCTCGAGCTTCCGGCCGAGTTCCGAGACCCTCTGACCGAGCTCTTCGAGCTCGTCACCAAGTACCCCTAGCGCACGCACTCGCTCTGTCCGGTCGCCATTGGCATCCTCGAGCACCCCGCTAAGCTGCTGCGCGTTGCGTGCGCCCTCCTCGAGCCGCTCGAGCCGAGCTCCCATCGAAGCGACATCCTCAGCGAGGCGCGATGAGAGCGCCTCTCCGGAGGCAGTCGCGGCAGTGCTCGCTTCCTCGGCGTGCGCGAGGCGGAACTCGAGCGCGCGCATCCGAGCGCCGTCGGCATCGGCCTTGTCGACGGCCCGCGCGCGCTCGGCCGCCAGCTCGCTGCGCGCGGCATCGAGCTCGGACAGTGCGGCGCTCACGCGGGCCTCGACGCGTTCGATTGGGCTCGCCGCGTCTGAGAGGAGGCGCTCCACCGCACTGGGCCGCTCGGCGGCATCCGCCCACGTCGGCGTCGATAGATTGAGCTGGTCCGCGCCGCTGACGCCGGTCGCCGCGGCCGCGGGCCCGCACAGCGCGAGGTTGAGCTCTGTGGCCTCGAGCGACGCGGCCAGCCGCACTCGCCAGTTGTCGGTCGTGACGCCGTCGCGCGCGGCGAGAGACATCGCGCCGGGAGGGGCGCAGGCCTCGCCGGGGCTCGCGCACCCGCGCGCGCCGCC
>RQSC01000626.1:52505-103540 GCA_013416795.1 Prasinococcaceae sp. CCMP 1430
GGGCGACCCAGCAACAGCCCGGCAGAGGCGCGGCGGCGGAGGAGGAGGAGGGGCCGCGCGCGCGAGCGGCGCGCGCCACTCGCCTGCCGCGGTGTGGAGACCGGCGCCGCCCCCGGGGCGCCCCGTCCCGGGGCAGGGGCCGATGGCGTTCACGACGCGCTCGCTGCGGGAGAATGGCGCGCCCGTGGAGAGCGCGGCGGGCGCCATGGTGGGCCCGGGCTCGTACCTCGGGCAGGAAGCGTACAAAGTCTCGCAAGCGTACGCGCCATTCGCCTCAACGGCCGGGCGTGACATGGGTGGCGCGAGCGGGTCGAGGGCTGTGCCAGGGCCCGGAGCGTACGCCAGCGCGCATGGCGGCATCGCTGGTGAAGTGCGCCGCCGCGCTGCGACGGCATCCAACTGCTTCGCGTCGGGCGTGAAGCGCTTTGAGGGCCCCGGCGTGGAGATGGCCGCGCCGACGCCCGGCCCGGGCACATACGCTGAGGGTAACGCGTGGGTCAGGCGCGCTGGCTCCACGCCTGCGGCTGCCTTGGCGTCTCCGGCGCGGCGCATGACGTTTCGGCGCACCCCCACGGCGCCGAGTGTGCCTGCGCGCAACCAGAGCTACGGATACGAGGAGGGCCGCAACGGCGAGCTGGTCATGCAGAGACCAAACATGACCGGACACGACGGTACCGGTGCCGACTCGGTGGGGCCGACGCAGTACCGGCCCAACTTCAAGGCGCTCGAGCGCTCGCGCCAGACCAATTTCGGCGCCAGCCGCTCATCGCGCTCGGCGATTGGCGTGGGAGGTGGCGCGCAGGACACGCCGGGGCCAGGGGCATATGCAACGCAGGGCCGCGGCGTGGGTGGGCTCGGTGGCAAGGTGGGACGCGGTGCGGATGGATCCGCAGCTGGGGGTAGCAACAGCAGCGGAGAGGGCAGCGTGGCACCCGACGCCTTCGAGGCAGCGCAGGCAGCGCAGCCGTCGTCCAACTTCGCATCGCGCGTGCCGCGCTTAAGTGGCAGCGGTGATGATGGCGAGCAGCGTGACCCGGGGCCGGGACCTGGCACGTACGAGACGCTCAAAGCCATCACGCTCAAGTCGGCGCCACGAGCGCATCAATTCTTTGGCTCGACATCCAAGCGGGCGTATGAAGTCGACGCACCTTCGCTGCTCTCGGCGCCGATGCAGCTCAAGACGCCTGGTCCCGGTCAGTACGCGGAGCGGCGCACATCTTTCGCGCCCGCGCGGATGGGGCCAGACGCGGCGCCTTTCACATCGACGCAGCGGCGCTTCAGCATGGCTGGGACAGGCAGCAATCCCAAGGCGCTGCCCGGCCCAGGCCAGTACTCAAACGACGATCCGCGCTTCGTGAGCAGCGCGCTGGGTCGCAAGGTCGTGGGCCGCAATGGCGCCTTCGGAACGACCAGCGACAGATTCATTTCGAGCAGCAACCAGAGCAATGACGAGGCGCCGGGACCAGGTGCCTACATCGACTCGACCAAGCTCATCACAGGCGAGGGCATCAGGCAGGCGGCCATGCGCAAGCCGTCTGCAGCCTTCGCCTCGGGCACCATTCGCTTCAACCACAAACCCAGGACCGAGAACGGCGCTGAGGGCGGCGCTGTCGGTAGTAGCGAGAGCCTGGGCGCCCCGCCTCCAGGCACGTACGAGATGGATGATCCCTGGAAACGCGTGGGCAAGCAGCGCGCACCCGCGCGTCACGGCGGCGCCATTTTTATCTCGACGCAGCCGCGCTTCAAGGGCGCCGCAGCCGTGGGCGCGGGCAGCTGTGGGAGCGCGGCAGAGAACGAGACGCCCGGCCCAGGCTATTATTCTACGGACGGCCAGCTCAGTGCCGGCGCCCGCCCACAGCTCGATCTGCGCCGCGGGCCGCGCGCGGGCTTCAACTCGAACAGCGGTCGCTTCAAGAGTACCAACAGCTTCACGCCAGGCCCGGGTGCGTACGAGAACTCCCGGCCGGATCAGGCCCTGATCAGGCGTTCCTACAATGTCACCATTGAGTCGATGTGAGCTCACAGCACCGGCGGGCGAACACTGTGTAAATTGCCAGCGGGTATTCACGACCACTCGCACGCCGCCGCCCGCGCGCCAGCTACCTCTTCACGCACCTGCCGTTATATGTGTCGTCGCACCTGCCCGTGCCGCGCGGACGGCCGCTACCGCTGGAGCGGCTGCACCTCGTCCCCCTCCTCCCCCCTCTAACCCCCTTCCCCCTCCTCGGCCCGCCGCGCGTGGCGTGCAAGTGCCGGCGGCGCCAGTGCCGACGCGATACTTTGGGTCTGGGTCAGGTACGCGCACGTTTCGTTGGCATTGTTGCGCGTAGGACGAGTGGAAAAGGGTTCGCAGAATTCTGGCTTTCAATCGCTTTCAACCGGCGTTTGCAGCCCGAGCGCGCGGCAGGCGGTGTGGCGCGCGCGGCGAAAGGGCACGCAGCGGCGCGCGCGCCACACAGGGCGCGGGCCGATACGCACGCCTCCTGCCACTCCGACGCCTCAGCCGCCGCCGCGATGCCGTCTAACGGGCACAAGAAGATGCAGCCGCCGCGCGACTCCTACGCGGCGACGGCCAACGGCGTCCAGGTCGGCGTCATCCTCTAGCGCGGCTTCGGCCACGACTTCGTGTCGTGCGACGTCAGGTACGCAGCACGGAGTGTGGAGGCGCACGCGAGTAGGCGTGCAGGCTGCGGGCGGCGGCGGTGTCTGTGATGGGATGGGAGGAGCATAGAAATGCGCGCGAGGGAACACAAAACGGCACGGTGGGGCGCCGGCGGAGCGGGCCGCACCTTGCCATGCCCTGCCCTCCTCCTCTGCAACCCACGCCAAGGGGCCTCGGGCGCCGCAAAGCGCTGCGCCGCGCACGCCGCGCACGTCGCGCGTGCGCGCGCAAGCCGCGGCGCTTCGCGGCCCTTCTCACCGGCGACTCGTCGCATGCGCGCCCCACCCAGTGCCCCCGCATGCCGCCGCGCCGGCGCCGCCCCGCCGCGGCGAGCGCCCAGGAGGGGAGCGAGGGGAGACGAAGGGGTGCGCTCTGTCTGCCTTCGCGGTTTTTGAGCGCGGGTTGGCGGGGGTCAAAAAGCATTGATTTTCTACGATGAGCCCTTTATGATGTATGGGTCAGGGTCTGCAGAAAATGAAATCCGTCGGCCCGCCCAAGTGGCATGGGCGGCTTGCGCCCGTTCACCCACCGTGCGCGCGTGCGCGCGTGGCATGGCGCAGCCTGGGGGAGAGGAATCGGGGCGCGGATTCGCACGTGGTGTTGACCGCCGCGACTGCCCCCTCCCCCCCACACCCACACCCACACACACATACACTCTGCAGGGTTAAGTACGATGAGACCATCGGCACGCTCAAGCAGCGCGCGGCGAAGAAGCTCGACATCCCTGTCCAGCAGATGCAGGTGTGTGCGCGCACGCTGGACGCAACGGCTTTATCCGTTAAGCTTAGGCTGCGCGCGCGTATTACGATGCAGCGCGGTGCTTTTTGCTGACGCGGCGGCGTGCATACAGCTTTTCTACAACGACCGCGAGCTCAAGCCCACGCCGCATGCGCTCAACGGTCTCGTGTACGATGAGATGACCCTCGGCGAGCTGTACATCGGCCCTGGCGAGACTCTGTACGGGTATGACCTCGCTATCGCGCCTGACTACTGGCCGAAGAAGTACAACGAAGAGAAGGAGATGCTCGAGCTCATGCCCGAGTTCAAGGCGCTAGAGGCGGAGCCCGAGAAGCACGTGATGCCTGAGGTGGAGCGCGTGACGGACCCTGTGCTTTATGCTCGCGCCCGCAAGGTGTACACCACCGAACTGGACTGCAGCGGCAGAGTGGCCTTCAAGGGCATGATCGAGCCAGAGACGGCGAGCAAAGTGGCTTCGGAGAACTGGCCGGGCATTGCAGAGAAGGGCTGGCTGCCAGGAAAGTGGAACGAGGACAGGCACGCATTCCTAGGCTCGGCAGGCGGACAGGAGTACGTCGTGGCCAAGGCGGACTGATGCCCCTCGCGCACGTCGCGCCGCGCGCGGCACCGCGTACGCCGCACGCCGCCGCACCTCTTGCCGGACGACCCGGACGCCGCCATGTGCGTCAACCCGTGCGCGAGTGCCGGGCGCCCCGCTCGCCTCCCCCCGCCCCCCCTCCCCCGATCCTGTAAACAAGAAATCATCCCAGCCAGACGCCATCGACCGTATGCATGCATGCAATGTAGTGATTACAAACCCTGAAATTATTGAAAACCCGAAAACTATGTTGGGGTTGCGGCATGCCCTGCACGTGGCACGTTGGGTGCGGGGGCCGCCACAGCACGCACCCGCGGCGCGCCGTTGCCCCGGTCTCGCTGCCGCCGCCTCGCCTTTGTTGGGAGGGGGGAGGGGGGAGGGACCGCCGAGCCGCTACGCGAACCCGTGTGCCCGCGTCGTGCGGAGCGCTCGTGGCGCGACGGGCGAGGGGAAGGAGCGAGGGAGAGCGCGTGTGCGCGCGCGTGCGCGCGGCGTCGCCGTCGGGGCTTTCTGCCCGCCGCGGGCCGGCGCGCAAGCTCCACGATGCACGCAGCGACGCTCGGCGCGCGGCGCGCGGCGGTGGCGGCGCGCGCGCAAGCGGGACGTGGAGGTAGCCCTCGCGTGCGTCCGCTGCGTGCGGTCGCCGCCGCCGCCGGCAAGACGCCCACGGCGGGCGATACGGACGGAGCAAGGACCTTTGCCGAGGCCGAGCGCATGCCGGTACCCAAGAACTTCAGGGTCAAGATCGAGACCGCGAAGTGCGTCTTGCGCGCGCGCCGCCTCTCAGCCTCGGCCCCCGACGCGCGCGCTCGTCACTGACGCGAACACTCGCCGCGCGCGCCGCGTAGGTACATCAAGTCGAGCGTGAAGGTCGAGCAGTGCCCGCGCGACGGCCTGACGGAGATCGCCGTCATCGGGCGCTCCAACGTGGGCAAGAGCTCGCTCATCAACGCGCTCACGCGAAGTGAGGGCCTCGCCAAGGTCTCCAAGACACCCGGTAAGACGCGCACCATCAACCACTTCCTCATCAACGGCCAGTGGTACCTCGTCGACCTGCCCGGGTATGGCTTCGCGGAGAGGCAGGCGTCGGAGCGCGAGGTGTGGCAGGAGTTCACCCGCGAGTACTTCCTGGACCGCAAGAACCTCGCGACAGTGCTACTGCTCGTGGACTCGAGCGTCGAGCCGCAGCAAATCGACCTCGACGCCCTCGCGTGGATGGGGGAGAACCAAATACCCGTCTCTCTGGTCTTCACGAAGATCGACAAGAAGCGCAAGGGGTCTTCCAACGCCGACAACATCAAGGCGTTCAAGGAGGCTGTCGGCAGGAACTGGTGCGAAAGCCTCGCCCGCTTGTGTCCGCCCGCCCGCCCCATGCGTCGCAATGCGTGCATGCACCTACGCGCACGAGTGCCTGAGGAGGAGAGTGCACCAGCAACCGTCCATTCTTGCCGCTGACGCGCCTCGGGGACCGTGGCACGCTCGCTGCACTGCCACTGCTCTTCGCGCGCGCCCGCACCACACACATGCCGTCCACCCCACAGGGACGTGCTCCCGCCGTGCCTGGAGACGTCTGCCGCGCGCAACTCGGGCCTCGGCAACGTGCTGCAGCATGTGGCCGGCGTGCGCGCGTTCTACGAGAAGGAGGCCAAGCCGACGGCGGGCAAAAAGGGCTCAGACGCGCGCTTCATGCGCATGCTGCAGGGCAACTGAGCGTTCGCCGCGCGCCCACTGTACGTGTACCATAACGACGGACAACTGAGAGCAAAGAAGAGCACCGGGGAGAGCGCATAGGAAAAAATCGGGGCAGGGTGTATTAGGCATGCGCTCGCTTGCCGCTTGCGCTCACGCAGCCGCGCCTTCACGGCCGCTTGGCGATGCGATCCTCCCACATGTCCGCATCGGCATCCTCCGCGAGGCTGCGCGGGGATACGAGCGACTGCACGCGGTCGAGCTTGGTCTCCATCCACACGTCCAGGTCCTCCTCGGAGTCGCACCAGCCAAGCGCGCGCAGCCGCGCCTCCGAGCTGTCGAGACGCTGCTCCTTGTACCACTCATCGAGCGCCGCCTTGGCACGCGACACATGCACGTTCTGTGTTCGCGCAAGCACCTTGCGCTCGCGGTCGGCCGCCTGCCTCTCCTTGTCGCGAGCGATGTTTTCCGCGGCGCGCTCCTTCCGCAGTCTCTTTCGCTCGGCGAGCGCCGTCTCGTCGCGCTGGCCTGCGCGCGCGCGCTCCTCGGCTTCGCGCGCTGCCGTGCGCTTGTACTCCTCGCCGAACTCAGCGCGCAGCCGCTGCATCTCGCGCCGGTACTCGGCGCGCGCAGTGCTGAAGTCCTTGTCGTCGCCGCCGACGACTCCGTGGCCGCCACGCGTCTTGGGCGCACCGCCAGTCGAGTAGCATCGCAGGTCACATAGGCGTGCCGTCGCCCCTCCGCCGCCCCTTCCCAGCCGGCCTACCCCAGCTGCCCAAGGCAGCGTGGCCGCGGTGGCGGTCGCCGCTGTCGCTGCGCGAGCGGCACGCGCTCCCGCCGCGCGCGCGCCCATCCCGCCGCGCCCTCCTCCGACTCCGAGAGGGCTCTGAGGCGCCAAGCCCTGGCAGCACGGCGCGGCCCGGCGCGCGCCGCCCTCCCCGCACGCGTGCGCGAGCGCGCGGGCGCACGCGCAGTGGCGAGAGCACTGCTGCGCGCCGCGCTGCCTCGCCTCCACCCTAAAAACAACCATTCGCTCAATGGTCCGGCGGCGTCACCACAGGGCGCGCGGCACGCGGCACGCGGCGCCCGGTGAGAGACAAGCTTGTATCTGCCTGCTCCCATCCCACCCACACGCGCGCGCGCGCCCCGCTCTCTCTCTCTCGCGCGCGCGCTCGCGCACTGTCCCTCCCGCCGCCCGGCGGACGGGCGGAAGCGGGAGGTCGCAGGGGGAGGTGGGTGGGAGAGGCAGAGGTAACGGCGGCGATGGCCGCGGCGGCGGCGCTCGCGCTTCCCGCTGCGCGCGTGCGCCCGCGGTGCATGGCGATCGGCGTGGGCAGCCGCGTGAAGGTGGCCAAGCCAGTCACATGCTACCAAATGCCCGGCTTCAAGGATGGCAAGCAGATGGAGGGCATGGAGGGCGTCGTGGACAAGGTCATCGACACGAACCTCAGCGCGACGCAGAAAATCAGGGTGAAGTTCGAGTTTGAGGCCGACGGCAAGCGGAAAAAGGCCTCCGCCCACTTCGCCGAGGGTGAGCTCGAGGAGGTGTGAGGGCGCTCGGAGCATCCCGGTCGTACGAGGCGCGCCGCGCCGCCCGCTGGCCGGCCTCGCACCAACACGTGCTGCCATGTATCTTATGTTCTTAAAATCTCACAGACCAGCGGGCGGGCGGGTGGTGTGCGTGTGCGCGCGAGAGGGGCGCGAGCGTGAGGTGAGGGCGACCTCAGTCGACGTCCATCGCGTCGGCGTCGCCGCCACCGTGGGCGTCGGCACCGACCTCAGCGCGCGCGGCCTTGATCCTGGGGGCGATCTTGGCGTCCTTCTCGAGCTTGGCGAGCATTTCGGTGAACTCGGCGCACGAGAGGTCCTTGATGAGCTCCGCCTTTGCGATGCAGCGTGCCGCGCCGCGCAGCATGTCCTCGTGGCGGTCTACCTCCTGCTTGACGGCGTCGCTCTTGAGACGCGCTGCGAAGGTCTTGGCGAGCGGCGCGCAAAGAGCGGGCAGCGCGGCCGCGACGTCGGCCGGCCGCGTGCTCGTCAGCCGCTCCAGCGTAATGTGCGCAAAAACCTTGATCTCGTACGCGTCGTCGAGCGCGGACACCAGCGCTTGAAGTAGCGGCGCCGGCTCGAGCAGCGGCGCGAGCGATGGTGAGGCCAGCAGGGTGTCCAGGCACTCGAAGGACGCCTTGCGCAGCTCCAGGCCGTCGTCAATCTTGTGCTTGAAGGGCCCCAAGTCGACCATGCGCACCATGTCCTCGCGGATGGCCGTCTGAGCGTACAGCACGGGCAGGAGACTGGGCAGGAGACCGTGTACCAGCGCGGGCTTGTTGTGTACCGCCGAGCTCAGCGCCAGCGCAGCGGCGCGCCGCACGTGCCTGTCGTCGTCGCCGAGCAGGCCTAGCAGCGTGGGCGCCGCCGCCGCGAGCGCCTCGTCCGCCTGCGTGGGCCGGTCGACGAACACGTAGCGAGCAGCAGAAGCTGCAGCGTACCGCAGCGCGACCTTGTCCGATGCCGCATTGGCCGCGATCACCGGAACGGCCACCGCAGGGGAGAGCAGGGCGAGCTTGCCGAGGCATTCCGCGACTACGTTCCGCACGCCCTCCTCCTCGCTCTCGCTCATGCTTAGCAGCAGGTCGATGGCAGCTTGCACGTCGCCTTCGCTGAGCGCCGGGGTGGCCTCGTCGACCTCGCCGGTGACAGCCGCGGCGCTCGTGGGCGTCGAGCCCTGCACGCCAGCCTGGCACATTATCACCTCGCGCAGCGCCTGCAAGAGCAGGTAGTTGAGCTTGGCATCGCTGCCCACGCGCTGGAAAATGAATGGGAGGTAGGCGGTAGGATTGCCAGCGGCAATGCCTCCAAGGGCAAAGCTCGCGGCGCTCTTCACCGACTCCGACGCGCTCGCAGACGTGAGCTCCGCAGCAACCGCCTCGGCCGCGCCAGCATGGGCCGACATGTCCATCTTGCGGCCCATCTGACCCAGACATAAGAGAGACAGTAGCACTTCGGCCTCATTGGTGCCATCGCTGAGCCCGCCCATCAGCGCGTTGACAGAAGCAGCACACTGTGCAGAGCCCGCGGCAACGCACAGCCCGGCGGCGCAGCGGGCGGCTCCGCCTGCCGCCGAGGCGGCGGCAGCGCCGCCTGAGCTCGCGGCGGCCGCGACCGCGTCGCGCGCGGCCTTCATGAGCTCGGAGTGCAGCTCGTCGAACGATGCCTGAGGGGCATTGACGCTGGCCAGCGCAGCAAAAAAGGCCTGCAGAGCGCGCAGGGCGCCGCCCTGGAGCAGCGGCGAGCGTGCCAGCTGCAGCGCAGGCTTGAGAGCCTTGTCCACCACAGTTGCGGACACAGCCGGCGCCGCGTGAAGGGAGGTCACGCACAGGCGAAGCGCCGCGGCCGCGAGGTTGAGGTCATCCGACACTATCAGTGCCGCGCTCTCCTTGATGGCGCCAGCCAGGCTCTCGGCATCGGGGGCACCGGCTTTCGCGCCCGCGAGCGAGATGAGGGCTTGCAGTGCCGCAGCGCGCATGGTGTGGTCCGCCTGGCGCACGAGGGGGCTGAAGGCAGCAGCGGCACGCGCGGAAATGGCCGACAGATCAATGGCCAACGGGGACGACGACACGCGCGTGAGGGCGCGCACCGCCGCGAGTCGGGTCACCTCGTTGTCCACCTTGTCGAGCAGGGACTCGAGCATGTCGCTCGCACGTGCGTTCGGGAGATCACCCAGCTCGCTGACGAGCATGGACGCAGCCGTGATGGCGCGCTCCTTGACCTCCAGGTCCTGATCGGTCGCCGCCATGCGCGCAGCGACCACGTCGGAAACGCTGGTGATGCTTGTCACGAGGTCAGCGGGCACTGCGCCGCCTGGCTCCCGCACTGCCTTCAGGGCCTGGGCAATACATGCCAGTCCCGCGGCCGCCACCTTGTAGTACTTGTCGTTGGCAGCCTCGCACAGCGGGGCGATCAGCACCCCGAGGTGCGGCTGTACGTCTCCAGCGGCATGCGTGTCGAGCAGCACCTCGATGAAGTTGAGCGCTTCCACCTTCATCGCGCCCGCGCCTGCGGCGTCCTCCGCGAGGGCAGCCGCCGCAGCATCGAGGAGCGACCCAACTTGCTCCGCGAAGCAGCCTGGCAGCACGCCGCAGGTCTGCGCTAGTAGGCCGAAGGCGGCCATCCGCGCCTTCCCCTCCTTTGCCTTGGCTTCGCGGAGCTGGCGGGCGAGAGCCTTCACCAGAGCCGGCACCTCGGCCGCCAGGGCGTCGCCTTGCTTTTTGGCACAGCCAAGTAGCGCACCGTACGCCGCGAAGACGTCGAGGCGCACCACTTCCTCGCGGTCGCGGAAGCGCCCAATCAGGCGGGCCGACGCCGCGTGGAACCCGCCCTCGGCCGAGACGGTCTGTGGCTGCGCTGCGAACACCGTGGCCGCACTGCGCGCACTCGCACGGCGGACCTTCCAGCTCGTGTCCTCATCGTCCGAGTAGTCTCCCTCATCGTCCTCGTAATCGTCGTCGTCACCGTCCATTATCTCGTCGTCCCCGTCGCTGTCCTCGTCGTCGGCGTAGTTGGGATCGTAGGACAGCAGCTCGAGCGACACGTCGAGCGCATCAGCGGCCAGCGGCGCCGCCTGCGCATGGCAGCGCTTCATCATAGCCTCAATGGCACCCAATGCAGCCTCCCGCAGCTCGTCGTCCTCTGGGCCCTCGCCTGCGGAGCGCACGCGCGCAGCCAAGGCAGGTAGCACCTGCGCGATGTGCGGGCCGAAGCGCGCTCCAACCGTGCGCGCGATTGCGCCGATGAGCGTGACGCGGATGTTGACCGCCATGGTGCTACCGGCGCTCGCGAGCCCACCCATGGCATCGCCCACGATGCTTGCGAGGGTTTGGTCGGGCACATGTGCCGACAGCGCCGCCAGGCAATTCGCCGCGCGCTTGCGCATGGGTGCGCGGCCCGCATCAAGCAGCGGCGTGATGGTCGCGCGCGTGTCTTCGAGCTCCGCAGCGAGGACACTTCCAAACTTCTCCAGCAGCAGGTGCAGCACGTCGAGGCACTCGATGAGCGCATTGGCCGCCATGCCATCGCTCGAGGCTGCGCCGCAGAGCGGCGCGAGCAATGTCTTCGGCACCACGCTGTGCTGGTCGGCGGGCATCTCGGTGAGCACTGTCTTGAGCGCGATCGCGCACGCGTCCGAGCGCTGCTCCTTGCCCGAGACGAGACCCTCGCACAGGCTCTTCGCCATGAGTGCCACAACCGCATCGTCCGCATTGCGCGACAGGGGCGCAAGACACTTGACGGCAAGCGCAGAGACGTCGCCGCTGGTGTCTTCGAGCCTCGCGAGCAGCTGCTCGAGGATCCGGCGCTCGGTGGGTGCGTCGAGCGCGACGCTGCCGCTGTTGAGCTCCACCAGCAGGTCGCTCGTTGCCATGTACCTGAAGTCTTTGTCATGCGATCCGATCTGTGCGCATTGCATGCGGCGCGCGCGATCGGCCGCCGCGATCATCGGGCGCGCAGGCGAGGCACGACGGAGCGTGCCGTCGTGCGGTTGTCAGCGGCGGTCGTCAGCAGCCGGCGCGCACGAAACGAAACGCGCACAAGTGCGTAGGCGCCTGCAATGCGCGCGGCGCGGCGGCGCCCCATCGCGATCTGACTCGCGGCAGGCGGCGCGTGGCGACTCCCCAGCAGCCGCGCACGCAGCCACCACCGGGGTGCCGCGCCCAACCCCACCACCACTCCATCTCCGCCCCTGTGCGGCGCGCGCGCGGCCGCCCCGCCCGCACCTTGTCCAGGATCTCGCGGATCCTCGCCCCCGACGGCATGGCCGCAGCCGGCCGCCTCGGCGGCCTCCTCGGCCTCCTCTCCCGGCTCTGCCACCGAGAGCCGCTGCCAGCGGCCTTGCACGGCCTCGGGCGCCGACCCTCCCACCCACACCCCCCGCCTCCGGTCGCCTCGCTGCGCCGCGCCGCGCCGCGTGCGGGGCGTGTGGCGGCGGCGCTGTGCACGCGCGCGCGTGAGGCGTTTTGTCAGTTGTTTTTTCCTTGTGTTTATGTGTGCATTGCAGCAGGTGGCGTTTGATGGCGCTTCGCGCAATCATGGCTTATTACATGCAACGGCGGAGTTGGACGGGGGCCGCGTGGCGCTCGGCCGGATGATCGCGGCACGCACCGACTCTTTGCTGCACGGTGTATGCAACTTGCCACATGTTTCCTAGCAATCTTGGACTCACAGTTTGCGCGTCTCAAGGAGCATGCACACAAGGCCTGGTCTTGTAGCACGTGGTGGCCCCACGCGCGCAAAGGTTTCGCGGTGATCGCGGACAACACCCAGTAGACGCACTCGCGCAACCGGATTCGAGCTGGCGGGCGGAGCTCAACTGGTGCCATCCACCGGTCGGACTGCTGCCGAAGCTAAGCACACCGCTATCAAGGATGCGATCCAAAGCAACATACAAACGGCGGTGGCTCTCCAACGGTCGATGGCTCATCCTGCCTCCGCGAGCTCGGTGCCCATGGGGAGTACCGCAGTGCCGAGCGCCGCCCGCCGCGCGGCGCGGCGATCTTTGTCGCCCAGAGACGCCGATTTCGACTTCGCCACGCCTTGCTCCGGCCGTGTGAGGTAGCTTTCGCGCAAGAAGTGGGCGCGCTCAAGCGCGCGACCAAGATAGGCGCGTGTGTGCTCGCTGACACCTGCCACACCGCCCGCCCACCGCGCGATCGCGCCCGCGAACGCAGGAAGTTCCTACCTCGTCGATGCAACGGTGCATCATCACGCAGTATGGTATCGTCCACCGGGCCTTGGGCGCGGCGGCGACACCCCTAGTGAAGCTGCAACGACGCCGCGCGCTGCTCTAGGCCGCGCTGAAGCAGTCGACAGAGTCAAGTTCCGCCACGAGGAGCCTTCCGTTCCGTGCGCGCACGCGCATGCATTTTGATCACGGGCCCATTTCGCATGCCTTCTCATGGCCGTTTTTTTCGTCCACCGAACCGGTCGCGCCGACTCGCCGCTGACCGGAGCGCGTCCCGCGCCGGCGCCCGCCGAGTGCGCCGCAAGAGCAGCGCCTTCCCGCATACCCAGGTGTGTGGAAGCAGTGGCGTTGGCGGGTGGGGACGCTACTCCTGTGCGGACGTGCGGGCCGGTGGCGATGGCGTCGGCTGTGGACAAGGCGAGGCTCATGCGCGAGCGGCAGGCGCGCTGGATGGCGCAGCGTGCGAGCGCGTGCGAGCGCGAAGGGGCGCTCGGAGAGCTCGGTGCACTGAACCTCGGCGGCGCGGCTGGCGGCGCCCGAGCGCCGGGCGGCGTTGGGGCACCAGACAGCGCGGCGGTGCTCGACCGCATCACCGCGAGGATCACAGAGCGGGTGCGCACGGACCTGAAGGTGCGCACGCGCGCGCTCGTACGCGTTGAACAGCGGCCGCTCGCGTGCATCCGCGCATTGCTGACCGGGCATGCAGGCCGAGCTCGCCGCGCAGGCACGCCAGTCGTTTGCGCGCGACGCCGCTGCCGGGGAGCTCGAGCTCGAGGGCGCGCTCGCCAGCGAGGTATCGCGCCAGCAGTGCCCCGTGTGCTTCGACCTCATGGCGCCGCCGGAGAGAACGCCCATGATGCTCTTTCCGTGCGGGCACACGTTCTGCGCGATGTGCATCAGCGCGCACATGAAGGCGCACCGAAAGGACACCTGCCCGTGTTGCCGCGAGAGCATCCAGGGGCAGGCGGTCAACCGCGCGCTGGTGGCCATCGTGGAGCGGTTGCTGTCGGAGCGGCCTGAGGTGGCGCAGGCCGTCGCCGAGGGTGTGCCTGGGGAGGGCGTGGACACGCGTGCAAGGGCGGCTCTGGGCTTGGGTGCGGGCACTGCCGCTGGCGACGCGGCGGCCAGTGGGCGGGGTGCAATCGTCGATGCGGTGGAGAGTGCCGAGCTGCGCCTGCGAATATTGACGGGCGAGCTCGAGAAGGCGCGCTCGGAGGCGTCGCGCGCCGCCGCCGATGCGGAGGCCGTCGCTGCGGCGGCGACGGCAATGGATGGCCTCGTCGCTGAGGCGAGGCGCAAAGTGGAGGATGCGCAGGCAGAGCTCGCGCTGGCCGAGTCGCACGCGGCGGCAGCGACCGAGCGCCGCGCTGACGCGCAGGCGCGCGCGGGGGAGGCGAGCGCGCGCGCCGCGCTCGTCGAGGGCACCATCGCAGGTCTCATCGCGGAGCTCGACAAAAACAGGCTGCTGCTCAGGGGAGTGTGAGCGCAAACTCCGCCCCACACGCGCGACCCGGGGCATCCACACAACGCATCGACGGCGACGGCGGACCGCGGCGGCGCTGAGCCGCTCGAGCCAGCGGCGCCGCCGCACCTCCCGCGCTCGAAGCTCCGCCTCGAGCGCCCCTCGCCCGTACTCGAGGCCGAGCACCTCGTGCGCGATATGGTTGCCAGCCCGCACACACGCGCTCGCTCAGTGACTGTCACGGGGCCGCGACTAGGACTACGCTAATCATATAGAACCCTAATTATTTACCCTTAATCTGACTTTCAGCTCGAAGGCCCCCAACGGGGGTGTTGCGTGCGGGCGGGGGTCCGCGCGCGCCACAGGGCGCGAGCGGGGCACGTTGGCGGGCAACAGCGATGGGGGCGCAGGTGAAGGTGTTCCTGTCCTCGGACGAGCGCCGCGAGCTGCTCAAGCTGGGGTACAAGCCCGACGAGGTCGACACGATGCGCGTGGAGATCGCCACCAAGCTCATCGCGGCGGGCACGAAGCGGCCGTTCGGCGCGCGCGAGATGCCCGACTCGTGGCGCAAGGTGAGGGTGCAAGCGCGCGCGTGAGAGAGCGGGGGTGAGGGACGTAGAGAGGCATACGAAGCGGCTGGGGAGTGTCGTGCGCCATGTATCCACCACTGACGCGCGCTTTCCCTCGGGCACACACTTCGGGGCGCAGACTGGTGCGCGTCCGCGCAGCAAGGGCCCGTCGGTTGGCGCGCTGCTCTGCCGCGTGGCGCTCTTCCTCGGGCTGGCAGCGGGCGCAGTTGCCGGCGCCGTCGCGCTCGGTCTCATCGAATTGCCCCAGGTACGCACGCGCGCGCGGGCGTGGGCGCTTGTCCCGCCCCAACGTGCGCCGCCAACCCCGGGACCCCTCTGCGCTGGACCAAGTGGAGCTGACGCAGCCTCCCGGCTCGCCCTCAAACTCTTCACCCGGCCCGCCCCTGCCTCACACGCGCTCCTGTCTCGCAGGGCCTCGCTGGCAGCGCCCCGCCGCCGCGCTCGCAGCGACAGTCGAGCTCGCGCTCGCGGGGCGGCGCCAGGCGGCCGCCGCAGCGCATCCTGTGAGCGCAACGGCCCTGGGTGCACCTCTCTCTAAGAAGTTCGACTAGAATAGCTGACAATAGTTGAGCCACACGGGTCGTGTGCGCGCATCCAGGCGCAGCTGAGCGCAGGCGCGCCACAGCGAGCTTCGCGACACGTGGCTACATCATGCCCTGAGACCGCGGTGTATTATCGCCCCGGAGCAGTCCACTACGCCTACGCCCAGCGCGAGCGCTTGGCGGACGGCGAGATGGGTGGCGGTGGAGGCAACGGGAGCGAGGAAGGGAATCTCGCACCCCTCTCGCCCCCAACCTTCCCTTCACGCGGCCCGCCACCGCCTTCATCGTCAAGCGCCTGCGATCCCGCACCCGCGTGCTCACCACCCCGTTGCTGCCGCTCCCGCTGCTGCTCTGCCGTGCCTACGTTGGCGGCGTGCCCTCGTGCGGCTGCGAGCGCCGCCGCTCGTGCGGCGTCCTCGGCACTGCCCGTTCCCGCCTGTGAAGCCGCGAGCGTCGCGGCGCGCGCGGCTCCTTCAGCAGGGGCAGCCGGCGCCTCAACGTCCCATCGCCGGCGCTTGGGCTTGGCCCCGGGCGCAAGCGGCTGCACTGGCGGCGGCGGCGGCGGCGGCGGCGCCACCTGCACCGGCCCACGCGCTGGCGGCGGTGGCGGGACCATGCCGAGCGCAGGGGCTGCGGGCGGCACCCCCACGCTCGTTTGCCCCATGGCCGCCACAGGCGCACCGAGCTGCGGCACGCCCCACGCGCCTGCGCCGGCGGCCGGCCCAGGTAGTCCGCGCACGGGCGCCGCCGCCGCAGTCTTGCCCTCCGCAACGTCCTTCAAGTACTTCCACAGGTCGCGCATGAAGCGCTTTGCGTTCTTCTCGAGAAATCCGCTCAGCGAAACTTGCATGACCTTGGGGTCGGGACCCTGCTTGCCGCCCTCCTGCAGCAGGCCCATGACCATCTCCTCCACGACGTCATCCTCCACACCCAGCGTATCCTTGAGCTTGGCCTCCACCCACACGCGCACGTCGTCGATGCGCGCCACGACCTTGCTGAAGTCGATCTGCGCGGGGCGCAGGGCGGGCGTCAGCACGTCGGCGCCGCGTCATCGTAGCCCGCGCGATCAGGGCCGAGCTCTCGCTGGAGGGCGATAGGAGCGCCCGCGCACCTTGGCGTCAAGCGCCGACGAGAACTGCGCCTTGTCGCGCAGCGCCGCCTGCGCCTTGTCGCGGAAGCGGGCGGTCGACGCGCCCGTGCCCTGGACGGGCATCGCGCGGCGCGGTGCGCGCGCGCCGCAAGCGCGCGCGTGCGCGCGCGCGCGCGGCGCCACACTCTGCGCGCGGGCGCCCCCGCCCCCCTCACTCCTCCCTCAGGCAGTCGAACCGGCCGACGGGACCGCGCGACCGCCCGAGGAGGGCGCGATGGCGGGGCAGGGGCGCGTGGGCTTCCTCGGCCTGGGCATAATGGTGCGCGGCAGCCGGGCCCGCGCGAGCGCGCGCGCGCACGAGTGAGCGCGCAAACGCCCTCGCACCCCTGATGCACCTGCCCCCTCGCAACGCCCGGGCCTCGCGCTGACGCACCGGTGGCGCGCCACGCGCGCCCAGGGTGCCCGCATGGCCGAGGTCCTCGTCAAGTCGGGCCGCAACGTCACGGTGTGGAACCGCTCGGCCGCCCGCTGTGAGCCGCTCAAGGCCGCTGGCGCCTCCGTTGCTGCCGATGCTGCCGAAGTCACGCAGAGGTGAGCACACGTCGCAGCGCGGCTGCCTGCGCACCGAGCAAGTGGCGCGTAGCTTCAGCCCGCGAACGCGCCCGAATCCCTCTCGGACGCGCTCGGCTGCCGCGTGGCGCTGACGTCACGATGCACACCTCCCTTCACCCGCAGCTGCGACATCACCTTCGCCATGCTCTCCGATCCCGCCGCCGCCTCCGCGGTCGTCAAGGCCGCCGCGCCGGGCATGGGACCTGGCCGTACCTACGTGGACTGCTCGACCGTCGACGAAGCCACTGGCGAGAGCAGCGCGAGTGTGATAAGCGCGACGGGCGGCAAGTTCCTGGCGGCGCCTGTCAGCGGTGGATGGCGCGACGCTGCCAAGGGCGAGTTGCTGTTCATCTGCGGCGGCGAGAAGGCGGCCTTCGATGCCGCGTCGCCATTGATGGATGTGATGGGCGCGCAGTCGTGGCACACCGGCAAGACGCCCTCGCACGCGTCGCGCGCCAAGCTTATGCTGCAGATCATGATGGGCACCATGATTGGCTCACTGGCGGAGTGCTTGGCCCTGTCAAAGGTGCGGGGACACTTGCGCGAGAGCGCACGCGTGCGATGCATCCGGCTGCAATCGCGCTGACGCCAACTGCGAGGACCTCCTGTGTCCATCGCATACGCGAATCTATCCACGCGCACGCACGCGCACTCGCAGGCGAGCGGCGTGGACCAGACGATGGTTTTGCAGATGTTGATGAAGGGCGCCATGGCCAACCCCCTGATCGGCGCCAAGGGCAAGCTCATGATTGAGGGCAAGTTCGACCCCAACTTTCAGGTGTACCTGCAGCAGAAGGACCTTCGCCTCGCACAGGCGCTCGCGGAAAAGGTGGAGGTCCCGGCGCCCATCACCGCCGCCGCCAACGCGCAGTACATCCGCGCCAAGCAGCTGGGCCTAGCAGACAACGACTTCGCTTCGGTGATCAAGGCCTACGAAAAGCCTTGAGCGCTGCGGTGCAAATTAACAAACGCTATTAACCTGAGAATGGCCACACGGGCTGCTCAGCGACAGTGCCTCTCCCACGCTGCTTGCGCCTCCTGATGAAGCACCGCGTGGCGTGCCGCGAGGACGTCGAGGGATCTGTGGTAGCCGCCGCCGACGTAGCAAGCAACCGGCGCGCCCCAGGAGAGACACTTTTCGAGAACCATCTTTTCGCGCGCGCGCAATCCCTCGTCGCTCACTTCCAATAGGCCCAGACTGTCGTCACGATGCACGTCCACACCTGCATCGTAGAGGACAACACAAGGGCGCGCAGCACCCAGAGCCTGCGGCAAGTACTTCTCCAGCGCAGCAGTGTACTCGCGGTCGCCCGCACCGGGAGGCAGCTCCACGTCCAAGTCACTAGGGTGAGGATTTGGCTTGCCCAGCAGCGGCCAATTGTCAGCGCAGTGGAGCGACATGGTGAACACCGACGGCGCACTGTCACCGCCAAGGATCGCGGCCGTCCCGTCGCCATGATGCACGTCGCAATCCACAATGAGGACGCGGCTGGCTTCGCCCGTAGCCAGAAGCTCAAGGGCGGTGATTGCAAGATCATTCACTGCGCAGAACCCCCCACCTCGGGACGCATGTGCATGGTGCGTCCCGCCTGCTGTGCTGCAGCTGACTCCGTGCTGCTCATGCATTTGTGGCCCGCGCGCGCGCGCGTACAGCAGTGGAGGTGGTACGGCGGGTTCCTGTCAGCGCCGTTCAAGAGTTAGAGCGTGCGTGCTCGCCGCTGTCCACGTCAGCCAGCATACAACACACCTGCATCGCGAGCCTGGCGGCGTGAAGCGTCCCCGCAGCCTCAGAGAAGGTGCGAGCCACCAGCGTCTCGCTCCAAGGCAAACCGACGCGCCTCCACTCGGCGGGTGGCCGCCGGCCGCTCATCGCGCGCGTTTCCTCCCATGCTGGCGCTGCCAGTGCGCCGCTGCGGAAAGCGTCGAGGTACTCTGGCGAGTGCGCTCGCTCCGCGGCGCCTGCCGGCAGTGGCGGTGGTCTCACGACCTGCGTCTCGTGGACAATGCCCTCAGCCAGCAGCAGCGAGTGGATGCGCTCGAACACGCCCATCGGAAAGCGATGAGCCGCGGGCCAGTCGGGCAGCCGCGCCGGCGCCGAGAAGAGGGGGTCGTGGACCAGCGGCGGCCCCCGCAGCGGCGCACCCAGTAGCCCGCGTGATGCACTTGCGGCGCGAGCCTGCACGCGCCCCGCATGGCTCAGCGGCCGGCCAGCCGCGGCGAGCGCGGCACGGCCATGCGGCGGCGGTCGCCGAACGCATGCGCGGCGCGCGCGCTGTGGTGGCAGGCGGTCGCCGCGCGGGCGGCGTGTGGGAGCGCGCGCCGACAGCGCGTATCTCTGTTCGGTCGAGCGGGCGCCGTGCCACTCTGCGCACGCGGCCCTTGGAGGCCGCCGCGGCGTCGCACGCGCGCCATGACGTCCGGGGATAGCCCTGCCGCGTCGGTGGAGGACTTCTTCGCATCGAGCCCACCGCTGCAGGACGGCGCGGCCGCGCGCGACGCGCTCGCCGCGTTCGTGGCGTCTGCGGCCGCCGCGCGTGCGCGCGTGGCGCTCGTGAGCTCGGGTGGCACGACGGTGCCGCTCGAGCGGCGCTGCGTGCGCTTCATCGACAACTTCAGCTCGGGTTCGCGCGGTGCTGCCTCCGCGGAGGCCTTCGTTCAGGCCGGCTACCGCGTCGTGTTCTTGCATCGCGGCGGCGGCCACTCGGCACGCCCATACGAGAGGCACCTACCGCGGGAGACGCTCGACATACTGGAGGCGGTGCAGAGCACGAGCGGCGACACAGATGGGGGAGAGGGCGGCGGCAGCGGCGCAGGAAGCGACGTTGGCAGCCACGACGTGGGCGCGTCCGACGCGACCGTGCACGTCCGTGCCGAGTACGCCGCTGAGGCCGCCCGCGCGCTGCGCCGCCGCGATGCGGCCGTCGCGTCCGGCCAGCTGCTGCTGCTGCCGTACACGACGCTCTTCGAGTACTTGCAAATGCTACGCGCGTCGTGCGAGGCGCTCCGCCCGCTTGGCTCACGCGCAGTCACGTATCTCGCCGCTGCAGTAGCTGACTTTTACATCCCCTGGGATGCCATGGAGGAGCACAAGATCCAGTCGGGCGGAGGCAACGCGGGCGGGCTCAACCTGCAGCTTCATGCCGTGCCAAAGATGCTAGGCGAGCTGCGCCACGTGTGGGCACCCCACGCGCTGTGCGTGAGCTTCAAGCTAGAGACGGACCCGGGCATGCTCGTCTCAAAGGCACGCTCGGCGCTCGATCGATACGACATGCACTGCGTGGTGGCCAATCTGCTCACCACGCGCTACCAGCGAGTTCTCATGTGCTCGCGTTTCGGCGGCAGCGGTGAGAGCAGCGAGCGATACGTCGAGCAGCCCATCGAACGGAAGGAGGGCGGGGCAGAGCTTGAGGTGGCCATTATTGCACACGTCGCAGAGCTGCATGCGCGACACATAGCCGCAGATGGTGAGACCCTCTCGAGCTGACGCGCGCACATGATAATAATGCCACGGAGCACATCGCCGCTATCGCTATGTTGCCTCCTCCAAATGCGCGCAGAGCGCGGTCGCGCAGGCTCGCGAGCGTGAATCACCTATCACGCCAATCATATTAGTCAAAATCGTCATCGAAGCTGCCAAGATCGTCCGCGGCAGCCTCCAGCGAATCGAGGGCCTCTTCCAGGTCGAAGGTGCTCACTCCCGAGGACGAAAGCAGCGGCATCATCGTTGCCGAGCGCGGCGCGCGGCGCAGCTCGGCCGCAGCAGCACGGAGCGACGAAGCCAGCGCAGCACCGGAAGACAGATGCGAGGCGCACGAAGCAGTCTGAGCCTGCGACGCCACGCCGCGCGCCGAATGCGGCAGGCGCAACGTCAGCACAGACGCCGCATTCAACGCGGAGTCCAAGGCTGTGCCATCGCCACGCGCACCATCCGCCCGCGCGCCCACACTGACTCGCGTGACGCATGCGCACCTTTTTGCCGATGATCGGGAAGGGTAGCGGCAGCGGCAGTGGCGCGGTGGTTGCCGCGTACATCCTGCGAGAGGTAGGCCACGCCACGGACGGGCACGCGCTCCACACCGCCAGGAGGTCGTGGACGCTTCCGTCCGCGCGCGCGCCATCCCACCCGCGCAGCACGAGACTCTCCGCTGCGGCGTGCACGTCCCCACCAGCGCGCATCGACGACTCGCTGGTGACAAGCTGCGACGACAGCGGCGTGAGCGCACGCAGCCAGCTCGCGCACATGTCTTTAGTATCGCCATCCCTACCCTGCTCGCGCTCGGTTTTGATAGAGTCAAGCAGTGCTTCCTGTGAGGCGTACGGCGGCGGCCCCATCGGCAGAGCGAGCGAGGCTGCTGCGATGTGCGCACCCTCGGGATGCAGCGCGCGCAAGAGCGCATCCAGGTCCAGCAAGTCACCCGCGGCGTGCTTGCCGCGCGTTGCGCGCGTGCACAGCGTGGCAGTGTCAATGCACGCCGCCATCGCCGCCGCCGCGCGGTACTCAGTGTCCACATCAAATCCGAGCGCACTGGCGGCGGAATCGAAACGCTCGCCGACTCCCAGCGGCACATAGCTGCCGCGACTTTCGCTCGCTCTCGCGGCGGCCGCCAGGCCCATCGCCGCGCCAACGCGGCGCCTTTCGGCCATGCCGTCCGCGCCCTCTCTCAAGCCTACCTCAGGCGACTCCGCTGCGAACGTGAGGACGCTCTGCGCGGGGTAGTCATCAGCAAGGAGCGTTCGAACCTCGTCGGCGATGCCGCCCATGCCCGTGCCCTCCTCGGAGAGAAGCACAAAGCCCTGCGCGGAGTCGCACGCCTCCACAAGCCTGCGCGCACCGTCCTCGATGGCATCGCGCAGGTCTCCATCGGTGGCCCATAGCGCGGCGCCGTCGGCACGCCACGCCTCGGCGGAGGCTGCATGCGCGCTGTCGATGCCGCGCAACGCGTGCACACTTCGCGAGCCGAGATCCGTCTTGAGGAAATCGCTCCAGTATCGCACGCCTCCACCGCCGCGGTGCGTGCCCTTACTGCTGCCTCCCGCATCGAGCTCTGCGGCAGCAGCCTCGAGCTCGTCGGCGACACGCTCGTCCTCCGCGCGGCGCGCGGCCAGCTCGGCCTCAGTGGGCTCGCGTTCGTGCATCTCGTGCTCCCGCTCGCGCGCGGCGGCAGCCTCGTAGTCCCCGTCCTCGCCATAGTCCTCGTCCTCCTCGTCGGCGCCGTTCGGGAGGCGCAGGGATAGGTCGTCTCGTTCCGAGTATAGTGCTCCGACGAACGCGCTTGGACGCACCCTCTCCGCGGCGCGTACCTGCACTGCGCCGTCCCACGACGCCACCACGTCCTGCGTCGCGCCCGTCGCCGCCTGCGCGCCGGCCACGAAGTCGAACGCGTCGTCCGCGACGGCTCCACCGCCGGCCGCGGGCATCGCGCCGAGGTTCGCTGCGGCGTCGACGACGAGCACTCGCGGCGCAGCGGTCGCCCCTCCCTCGCCGCCGCCGCGCGACACGCCCCACGTCACGCCGCCGTCGATGGCACCCCACTCACCCCCCGGCTGGCCCCCGCCCTCGCCTTCACCCGCCGCCGCCGCGTGGCCCGCGGCCTCGTCCTGCAGGTTCCACAGGTGCGCCCCCACATAGTTGGCGAAGCGGCCGAGCTGCAGCGTCACGACCTCGCGCGGCATGGCGCGCGACCGGGCCGCGCGCGCGGCCGCCCGTGTGGGCTCTGTCACCCCCTTCCCCCCCCCCCTTCCCCCCTCTCTCCGCCCGCCTCCGCCGTGCCCGCCCGGCGGCCTGCGTGCGGCCGCAACCCGCGATACAAACCCTGAAATTGAGGCCGACCCAACCCCAAACCTAAACCCTAACGGGCGCGCGCGCGCGCGCGAAAATCGAAAAGGCCGCACCGCTTCGAACCGCGCGTTTTGCGGCGGGAAGGGGAGTGGGGCGGGGTGGGGTGTGGTGGGGGGAGGGGGATGCTCCGCGGCCCGCGCCCCCAAGGACGCGCCGGTGCGCCGCTGCGCGCGCGAGATCCGCTCCGGCCGTGCGCGCGCGCCCCGCGCGCGACCCAGAATCCCGCACGCCGCACGCGCGCGACTCCGCGTCACCGTCACTCTCCCATCAAATCCTCGGTCTGTACCCAGGTAACACGATTGCTGCCCGGCTGGTTGGCCGGTGCGAATCGAACGACATCCATCGATCGATGGCGAATTCGAATGCTGCGACGCGCCGTGTCTGTCACCGGATTTCTTCTATC
Organism: Prasinococcaceae sp. CCMP 1430; assembly: GCA_013416795.1. Taxonomy (NCBI): domain Eukaryota; kingdom Viridiplantae; phylum Prasinodermophyta; class Palmophyllophyceae; order Prasinococcales; family Prasinococcaceae; species Prasinococcaceae sp. CCMP 1430. The sequence goes on from RQSC01000626.1 coordinate 75,467, forward strand.
CAGATCCCGGTGAGACGACTGGCGCGAAGAGGAGACGCCCGGCGCTTCACGGGATTTCCTGGATGAAATCCTCGGTGCGGGGGCTGGCACGAAACGGACACGAGGGCGGCGCGGCGGGGGCGCAAAACGCAGATTCGATGCTGTTGCGCGCGGCAGCGCCGACGCCGTCGAGGGGCGCCACACCGCGAGCGGGAGAGCAGCCTCCCCAGCCCCGCCGGCGCGGCGGCGGTGGCGGGCACCTCCGCGGCGGCGGCGGGCGCCGAGGAGCCCGCATCGAAGCGCGCGCGCGTGGCGATGGCCGTGGGTGACAGCGATTTCAGCTCGGAGCTGCTCAAGGTGTACTACTCGCGGCTCTTCCCGCACGACGCCTTCTTCGAGTGGCTGAGCTATGGGCACGGCTCACCTGCGGTGGGCGCTGAGCGCCTGGGCGCATACATGTGCAAACGCGAGATATCCTTCACGCTCGAGGATGACGTGTACGTGCGCTACCAGAGCTACAAGAGCGCCGACGAGCTGCGCAAGGGCATCACGAACCGCGTCCCGCACAAGATCGACATCGGGCCGATGTACTCGGCCGACCCGCAGCGTCGGGCGGCCTATGCGGGCGGCGCGTTCCACCCCGTCGAACGCGAGTTCGTGATCGACGTCGATCTCACGGACTACAATGACGTCTATCCCGAGGTTGACCCTCCCAAGCCGCAGAAGTTCCAGTTCCCCATCATGCAGAAGTACTGGCCGCTGATGGCCGCGGCCGTGAAAGTGATCGACGAGGCGCTGCGGGAGGACTTCGGCTTCTCGGAGATCCTGTGGGTCTTCTCGGGGCGCCGCGGCGTCCACTGCTGGGTGTGCGACGCGCGTGCGCGCACGCTCACAGACGAACAGCGGTCCGCCGTCGCCGAGTACTTCAACGTCTTCAAGGGCTCCAAGCAGGCAGGCCCCGACGGCGAGGGCGTCACGCGCTCGAATGTGTCGTCGCCGCTGCACCCGGCGCTTGAACGCGCCAAGGCAGCCATCGAGCCCATCTGGCGCGAGCAAGTGCTCGCGACCATCCCGGTGTTTGAGGGCGAGGACGCCGTGCGCCGCGCGCTCGCGCTCATTCCGAACGGCGACCTACGCGCGGAGGTTGGTCAGAGCTGGGCGCACGGCAGGGGCGCCACTGCGGGGGACCACGCGACCATTTCGCAGTCCCGCTGGGCGGAGCTCGTGCGCCTGCACGCGCGCGCGGCCAAGACGGCGCGCGGCCCGGGCTCGTGGGCGCTGCGCAAGTGCGTCGATGAGATCCTGTTCACGTACATGTACCCGCGCATCGACCTCGAGGTGTCCAAGAAGATGAACCATCTGCTCAAGAGCCCCTTCTGCGTGCATCCCAAGACCTCGCGCGTGTGTGTGCCCTTCGATGGCTCCAACCCGGAGTCGTTCGCGCCCATCGAGGTGCCAACGCTCGGGCAGCTCGTCAACGAGCTCGACAGCTCAGACGGAAAGAGAACCGCCATGGACGACGCGGTGGACACTTTCAGGAAGACGTTCCTAAACAGCGGCAGCAGGAACTGGAGGGCACAGGCGGAGAGTGCGGGTCGCGCCGCTGGAGGCAAAGACATGACGTGGTAGGGCGCGCGCCCGACCGACCGAGCGCCCGGGGCGAGGGCGAGTGCTCACCACCCACGTCGCACGGCGCACTGTACCTTAACAATACCCGCATCGCTCGTATGACGCCACCCACCGACCCCTCGCGCGCGAGCTCGCGCCCACATGCGTCCACAGCGCGGCGACCAGTCTCGGGGACGTCAATCGCATCCTCCGATCCCCGAAAACAGGGTTCATACACATGATCAAAATGCAATACATATCGACGTTTAAGCGTCACATCTATGTTCAGGTTCAGACAAGACCGTAAATATTGCGCGCCGCCGTTTTTTCTTTGCTTTCTTTCCTTCGGCGTCGGCGGCGGGTGCATTTTGATGGTGGAAACGGCGTGCGTTTTGGCGGGGCGGACCTCTAGGGCGCGCCGCCGCGCGCCACAGCGCATGCGTGCCAGGCGGCGCCGCCACAGTGGCGGGGCGCAGGTCTGCTTGGGAGGTGCCGGCCGCACGGCCGCGAGGCATGAGGCGGGAGGTGAGCTTGGTGGTGGGATGGTAGGGGCGTGGCCGGCCTGCCGTGCGCGACGGCAGCGGCGGCGGCGGCGGCGCCTCGCGACCGGCGTGGGCGAAGGCGGGAACGTACGTGGCGCGACGAGCGCAGCGAGCGAGAGGCGCCTCGCACCCACTTCGCGTGCCCACCTCACCATCCAGCCCGCCGCGACACGCAGTGATTACACCGCTTATATAGATAGTACTGAAAATTCTGAGTCGGCCACTGGCCGGGTGCAGACACAACAGCATGTGGTTTCTATGACGCGTTGTACGCGGCACTGGCCGTGGACGGCACCGCGTGCCAAGTGTGAGGCGCAGGTGCTGACAGCGCTCGCTCATCGACGCGCGCGCCCGCCTAGCCGCCACCCCACAGGTCACCCGCACACGGCATCCCACGGTTGCCAGAACGGCGTCTTGCAGACGCCATCGCCGCATCAGACCTTAGTGGGGTGCACGCGCAGCTGCGCTCGTACTTCCTTGACATTTGAGAGGGTAGGGAGGTGGCATGGTGCCTCGGGCGTGAGCGCGAGCGCGCCTGCGCGCAGTGCGTGACGCTGAAGTGGATTGAATGATGTCGTGGGCGCGGTTGCCCTCACTGTCTTTGTGTGTGTGTGCACGCCCCGCTCGAGGTGGGTGGCGTGGTCTGCGGCGCGAACCCCTCCGTAGAGCAAGCACGCCGTCCAGCTGCAGCCGCGCATCTTGGGTTAGGGTTAGGAATAAGGTTACAATACTGTATGTACACTTCAGGGTTTACAAATGAAGCGCACTGCGAAGGCAGCCTGTGCGGCTGGCGGGTGCGGGGCCTGCGCACACGCCGCGCGTGTGGCGCGGCGGCGCGGGGAGGCGTTGGGGTGGGGGTTGCGTGGGTGGCGAGGCGCAGCGCGGGCGCGCGGATGGCGCCGATTCGCGTGTACGTCGGAGTCGACGGCGGCGGGACCAAGGTGCGCGGCGCGCCGCGCGTCCGCTGTCGCGCGCGGAAAGCGCTCGAGGCCGGCGTTTGAGCTGTGCGCGCGAGAGGGAGAGAGCGAGCGTTGCGCGCACTCCTGCGTGCAACGCGCGTGCCTGAGCGCGGCGGATTGGCGGCGCATCTGACGCTCCGCCCCGCCCCTCGGCGTCCCCTAGACTGCCGCCGCCGCCCTCGTTTCACCTGGCCTGCTGCTCTACCCCTCGGCTCCGCGCGGCAGCTCAAATCCAAACGCAGTCGGCGAGGCCGCCGCGCGGGAGGCGCTCGCGGGCGCAGTGCGGGATGCCATAGAATTAGCCAGGGCTAACGCCGTCTATGCGGGGAGCATCGCGCCTGGCGACGTGCACATAGCTGGTGTGTGCTTGTGCCTGTCGGGCTGCGACTCGCCCGCAGATGTCGCAAGGACGGAGGGGTGGATCGCGGAGGACCTCCCCGAGCTCAAGGTGTGTGAAGCGCAGCGCACACGCGCGCTCGAGGATGCGAGGCTTCGGGGCGCTTTCGGGCGCACGAGCAGGCGCCTTCGGTGACATTGGGCGCTCGTATGCGTGCGCATGCACGCGCTGACGACCGCCCCCACCCGTGCGCGCCGCTGCGTGCGTGTAGGAGCACGGCGTGAACGTGACCATTCATAACGATGCCGTCGCGGCACTTGCGGCGGGCACCGGGGGCGCTCTCGCGGGGCTCGTGCTCATTGCTGGCACGGGTACCATCGCCCTCGGTTACGCGCCAGATGGCTCGGGGCGACGCGCTCGCGCTGCGGGCTGGGGCCCAACACTCGGTGATCGGGGGAGCGGGTGCGTGCCATGCCGGCGTATGGGCGCGTCTGGAGCAAACACACACTCGCGCATCGCTGACTCGCGCGTGACCGCCCGCTCGCGCTTTCGTGCACTCGCTCCCGCGCGCGCACACGCGTGCGTGGCATGATGGGGACGCCTCCCCTCACCCCCGCCGTGCGTGTGCAGGTATGACATCGGAGCGTCGACGCTGAGCGCCGTCTGCCGAGCGGCCGACGGCCGCGGTAGCGCGACGTCGCTCACAGGCGCTGTGCTGCGCCACCTTGGCCTGCCCGCCGAGCGCGACCTCATTGGTTTCGCGTACGGCACGGAAGGATGGGCACACGTGGCGGCGCTCGCGCCGCTCTGCTTTGCCGCTGCCAAGGAGGGTGACGCGTCCGCTAAGGAGATCTGCGACGCTGCCGCGGACGAGCTCGCGGCGTCGGTGCTCGCCGTGGCCAGGGCGCTGGGGCTAACAGGAGAGCAGGACACGATGTGCGTACGCGCTCATCCGCCGCCTCCTTTGGCGCTGGCAGCGCCGCGTGCGCGCGCGAGCGGATGCACGCGTAGGCGCAGGCAGGCCTTGTCGGCTGACGCACCCCGCGGCGCCGCACCCGCCTGCGCAACACCCATCCGCCCACACGCGCGCTCCCAACAGCGACGCAAAGGGGGGATTCCCGCTGGTGATGTCCGGCGGCGTGCTCAGCGAGGGCGGCGAAATCGCGCCGCGCCTGATCGCGCGCCTGGCTGCCTCGCTGCCCGCGGCCCGCGCCGTGTGGGCGAGCGACACCCCCGCGGCCGGCGCCGCACGGCTCGCGCAGCGCCTCGCGGAGTCCGAAGGCAGCGCGGCCGCCGCCGCGGCCGACAAGGGCCTCCTGTAGCGAAGAACAGTTGCCACCTGCAAGCAAGGCGGGGTGCATCACGGGACCTGGGTAGAGGAGGGTCGTGTGCGTGGAGGGTGTGTGTGAGGGGATAGGGAAAACGCGCCTGTCATGGGGGCGTACGTAGGTGCCCTCCTCAGCCGCGCCCTCGAGGAGCGGGGCGCGCCCCCCACCCCGCACCCGTGCTCGTTCGGGGCCGCGCCGAAGTGGCACCAGCGCACCGCCGCCGGGGTGCCGCAGACCCACGCGCCGATGACTTCGTCTCAACATCATAATCACACACGGGAGACTCACCCTTGGGGAGTGCGCGACCACAAAAGGTTCCCCCACTCGCGTATGAACCTGCGCCCGGTCTTTTCGAACAGGACAGTCAGGGGGGAAAAGAGTCGAATCAATTTCAATCAAAGAGGGCGTGGCCTTTAAAGGGAAGCCCACACAGAGGTTCTTCCAAGCACCGGGGATCCGCCTGTGTCTGCCGCCCTTTTTGGGACAGATAGGACCTTCAAATCCGTATCAAAGCGAGGTTCTTCCCGGAAGTCCGCCCCGGTCTGCCGTCGTCGTATACGACCCCCATTACACGGGCGCACATGCCCCTTCGTCCCGCGCGCGGGTGTTACGCTGCGCGCGCGCGTTGCCGGTCCTTGGTGGCGCGCCGGCGGGCGCGGCGCGCCCACGCTCGCGCCCGCGCCCTCGCGAGCGACAGCGCGCGTCGCCCGAGCGCGCGGCCGTCGCCAGCCTGGCGACAAATAGGGTCGATTAGGGTCTAATATAAACGTCAAATTACATTGAACTTCCGACCGGTACGCGCGGAATTTGGTTTGGGTTGGGCGCGGCCCGCGCGCGCCGCGCGTTCCGAGAAGAAATTTTACAAATGCGATAGACACGACGCCGCGCGCGCCCCCCGTTCGACTTTTGGGTAGGGTTTGATGTGTATGATTAAAAATCATCTTATTGTGGCGCGCGTTGGTTCAGGTTTGACCACGCGCGCGCGCTGAACGAGGGGGCGGCGCGCTCGCGCGCGCGCGCGCCCCACACCGCGCGCGGCTGCGGCGACGCCGCACGACGGCGGCCGCGGCCGGCGGCGGGGCCGAGCAGCCTGCCGAGGGCGCCCGCGATGACGAGGCGCCCGTAGGCAAGCTGCGCCGCGGTCGCAGCCACAGCCCGGTCCGCAGAGAGGCGGACGGTGGTCAGGTGCGTGGCGTTCTCGCGGGTGGTCGTGTCCCGCGGCCCCGTGCGCGCGCGCATTCTTAAGCGCGCAAACTGTGGTGGGGCGCGCGGGAAACGGAGCGAAGCGCCGGCGCGTGCTGACTACGCGCCGTCCGCGCGCGCGGCTCGCGCCATCTCCGCTGCGCAGGAGCGCCAGGCTCGGGAACGCGTCAAGGCACGCACGTACTCCCCGCGCCGACAGTCCGCGGGCTCGTTCGACCCCGCCGCTCAGGCCGCTGAGGTGGCTGTTGAAGCCCACCAGCAGAAGGAGCAGATGAAGACGATCGGCCTGCTCTTCTCGAGCTACTGCGCCGTCTACTTCTCCCGCAAACCGCTCTCGGTGGTCAAGTCGGCCATGCAGGATGGCGCGGGCGTGAGCACGGCGACGCTCGGCGCCCTCGACACGGCCTTCCTGGCGTCGTACGCGGTGGGGCAGCTGGTCCTGCCGAGCTTGGGCGACCGATTCGGGACGAAGCGCATCTTGGTCGCCAGCCTCGCACTTACCGGAGCGTGCGCGCTCGCGTTCGGCCAGTTGCACGCCGCGTGGGCCATGGTGCTCGTGTGGTCGCTGTGCGGCCTGGCGCAGAGCACCGCCTACCCTCTGCACGTCTCCGCTCTGTCGCCGTGGTTCCCATCGAACCGGCGCGGGATGGCCCTCGGCGTGTGGGCTACGTCGCAGCAGGCTGGCGGCGTCCTCAGCACCGCCTGCGCGGCTCTCCTCATGGGCGCGCTGGGATGGAGGGCGGCCCTATCGCTGCCCGCGCTGGTGACTCTCGCCGCTGCCGTCGCTCTGGTGGTGTGGCACACCGAACGCCCAGAGAGCGCCGGCTGCCGGTCCTACGGCGCCTCCAAGCGCGCGGCGCCTCCTGCGGGCTCAACTGCCGAGGACGGCGCAGGCGCATCTGGGGCGCAGGTCTCAATGCGCGAGGTGCTGGCCATACCCCGCATGAAGGCGCTGATGGCCTCCTACTTCTGCGTCAAGATCATCCGCTACACGCTGGTGTTCTGGCTCCCATTCTTCCTCGCAAAGCAGTGCGGCTTCACCACGGCGTCCGCTGGCTACATGTCGTGCGCGTTCGACCTTGGTGGTATCGCCGGCGGCCTGGCCACGGGCTTCCTCTGCGACAAGTTCTTCCCCAAGCGCCGCACTGAGCTCGGTGCGATCATGTGCGCCGGTCTGGCCGCCGTGACCGCCGTCTACCTGCCCTTGAGCTCGATGGGCACGGTGCTGAATCTCGTGGGCATGACAATCATCGGCTTCCTCGTGGCCGGGCCTGACGCCCTCCTGGGCTCGGCCGCTGTCGCTGACGCGTGCGAAGAATCTGGGTACGGCCAGGACGTACTCTCTACCGCCGGTGGCCTCGTGAACGGCGCCGGCAGCGTGGGCGCGGTCCTTCAGGGCGCGCTCACCGCGTGGGTCGCCCAGACCTACGGATGGGGCGCGCTCTTCGCGTGCCTCAGCCTGCTTTCAGTCGCCAGCGTTGGGTGCCTCCTGGCTGCCACGCCTCCCAGGCAGCAGCCCTCTCTCCGGATCGCGCATTGATCCTTCCCGTACTTTTGGCGTGTCCGCAGCACGGGCACGCGCGCCATCTCATAGACTTCGCGCGCTTCGCCACGCCCATTTTGCGTGGCGCTCTGCGCGTCTTAATAAGACATGTACGCCACCCCGGTAGCCACCTTCTTGGCGCCGGCTTTTATTCTCTATGCACTGTGCCCGCGCTGATCGCCGCAGCAGAGCACAGCGCGCAAGCAGCGCCTCGTGAAAGGGACCAGTGGCGCAGCTGGCCGAGTAGTGCCCCTGAGGGCGACGACACAGAAGATGACGCGGGGACCACGGCCCACCCACCCCTCGACCCCAGCACGCGCGGCGGCGGACACGCGCTACGGAAGGGTAGAGTATTTAGTATTTACAGCCCGCACCAGGCGGCGCGCCTCGCGAGGCGATCGCCGCCATCGGAGCTCCCCGCGCGCGCGCGCCTCCCTCCCGGCGAGAGGGGAGTCGCGCCCGCCGGTTCGTCGCTCAGCAAAAGCAGCGCAGGGGGCGAGCCCCGGCGCCGCAACCAACGAAGCGAGTGCGGAGCACCCGCTCGTCGCCAGGAGCCAGCTTACTGGCCCTCGGCGGCCTTGAGGATGTCCGAGTCACCCACGTCGGTGATGCTCAGGCAGCTGCAGCGGTAGAGGCGGCCGCACGCGGTGCCGAGCTCGACGTTGTTGCCCGGGTAGTGCACCACGGCGGTCTTGGAGAGCATGGAGTAGTACTCGATCTCGGACTTGCGGAGCGGCGGCGCGTTGTTGCAGATGATGACCATCTTCGACTTGCCCGAGCGCAGGCTCTTCAGCACGGTCTTGTAGCCGAGCGTGTACTTGCCCGACTTGACGACGAGCTTGAGGCGGTTGTTGAGCGACTCGCCCGCCTTCTTCTGCTCGCGAGCGGCCGCGACAGGGGGCGAGGGGACAGGCACGGTCGTCAGTATGGAGCGCTTGGCAGAGCGGGAGCGCACGTGGCGAGCGGGCGCGCGAGGCGGCGGGCGGCGCGCGCGCCCACAGGGTATGCGGCGGCCGGGGGCGGGTGCCCGCGCGCACCAAGCCGGCCTGNCCCCGCCGGCGCGCGCCTTCCCCTCCTCACACCTCCCGTCGCGCGGCGCGACGGACCTGCTTCTTGCTGACGGCGGGGGCCATGGCTGCAGCGGCGGCTGCGGCGTGCGCGCGGTGTGGCGCGCGCGCGCGCGCCCCACCGCCGGTGGGCCTGCCCCGCGCACACACACATCACGCACACACAGCCTTCTTTTCGGTTTCGGGGAGCGCGAAATCCGCGCCGTCCGCACCCGCCGCGATGGCCGGGGGAAAAAAACGCCGCGCGCGCCCGCGCGCGCGAAACCGCGGTTCGCCGGCGGCTGGCCGGGCGCGCGGCGCGCGGCGCGCGCACTCGATCTGACGGAAGCCATCAAAACGAACGGAGTGCGCGTCATGCCGTAAGAACAAGGAGCTCGGACGGCCCCGTACGAGCGGACCTCGAACCCACATCACATCGCACGCCGCATCGCGGGACACGACGTGCGCTCATCTGTAGGGTCGTATTCCGGATGGATCGGAATGAATCCGGCGTTCGCAGGAATGATGACCCGGGGTGACGAACACCGAAACGCACAAGACCGGGTCTGCAGCGGGGGCGCGGCGGGGCAGCGCAGCGCGCAGCGCAGGAACAAACGGAACGGCGCGTTTGGGCTCAGCCGGGGCGCGGACGGGCGGGCGGATCGGCGGGCGGATCGCCGCCGATCCGGCTCGGGCCCGAGCCGGCTCGGCGGCGATCCGGCCCCGCTTGACAATTCGGTTTTCGGGCGGGCGGTGGCAGAGGCGGTGCGNTCCGCGGCGGACGAACGCGGCGGCGGGTCGGTGCGGGGGCCACCCGGCGGCGGGGCGGCGCTGCTGCCTCCGCTCGCGCCGCCGCTGCTACCGGCTTCAAGCGTGGCGCTGGCGCTCTCCACCCGTCCGATGCGCCTTCCCGCGTACGCCCGCGCCTACGTGACCTACCAGCCGACGGGGGACCTCGCCGAGCAGATGCTCTCGCTGCGCTCCATGATCGCATGCGCGCGCGCGCTGCGCCGCACGCTCGTACTGCCGCACGTGCGGCTGCCGCGAGGGGGTGTGTGGGGCGCGCGCGGCGCGGCTGCGGAGGATGGCTACGAACACGTGCCTTTCGACAGCGTCTTCGACGCGCACGCGCTGCGCGACGCGGCGGGCGGCCACATCGAGCTGATTGACGACTACATCGCGGCGTCTGGTGCGCCGCCCACGCGCGTCATGTGGGAGCACGGGCGGGACCCGAGCGCGGGGCTCACGTACTTTGAGGAGCAGCTCGGGTGGACAGGGCTGGGCGCCCACAAGGTCAGGCTTGAGCGCGAGCGCGCGAGCGCCGCGGACCCACAAGGGACGCGCACCACGCGCGCGCGAGCTGACGCGCACGCGAGCTGACTCGCACTGGCGTGCGGCCGCCGCGCAGGTGGGCGGCAACCGCCCGAGTCTGAGCAGCGTGGACATCGTCCACACGTACGGCCCCGCGCAAGACACGCTGCTCGCCTTCAGCGGAGCCTCGCAGCTGTTTGGCTCCTTCGCGAAGGAGAGGGAGAACGAACTGTATCAGGCCAAGTGGCTGCGAGCGCTGCAGCCCGCGGAGGGGCTCGCGCGCGCGCTCGGTGCCGCGCTGGGGCGCGCGCAGACTCAGGCAGAGCAGCCAGCGCGCACCCTCGGCGTGAGCATCGAGCTCGACCCTCAGACGCTCGCGCGCTGCGTGCTGTCGTCCGACGGCACTGCGCTCGCGCCAGACGCCGCCAGGCGCGCGGAAGAGCTGCGCAGGGAGCTAGGAAGGGGCTACCTGTGCGCGGTCTCGCCCCCGCGAGTCGTGCGCGAGGCGGTCGAGGCGCTGCTTGCGCTCGACGGTGGAGGGGGGGACCTGGACAGTGGCGAGGGCTCGAGCCTCAGCGTGTACGTCGCGTCGGACGGCGCTGCTGCGGCATCGTACGACGACGTAGCGCGCGCCGTGAGTGATGCAGCACAGCGCGTCGCTACGAGCGCGAGGCCTGCGGACGGCGGTGACACCGACGTTGGCGCGAGCGCGCGCGTGCCCCCCTCGCGCGTGTCCGTTTCGCGTGGTTCAGACTTCTTGCCCCTACTACCCAAGCCTGCGTACCTGGCTGCGCTCGACCTGCTTGTGCTCGCGCGCACAGACTACAGCGCCGGAAGTCGCTTCGCGCCGCTCGTGCGGCTCGTGCAGGAAGCGAGGCATTACGTGCCGACAGGCGACGCGAACAGAGCCAGCGGTGGCACTGCAGGCTCTCCAAACTCCAGGAGCGGCGTGGCGGCAACGCAATACTGGATGTCCCCCGACGCTGGCGACGCGGCCCGCGCGCACTTTTCGCCGCCGCTCACTTTCGAGAGGCTCGCGGAGATGGAGGGCAGTGGCTTGGGTCGTGCGATAGCAGACAGAGGGAGCGCAAAGCAGGCGAGCTGGCTCGCAGACCTGTTGGAGGAAGGCAGCGGCATTGTTCCGGCGCAGCGAGAGGGCCGGGACGTAGGGATCGTCACTGCGTGCATGGATCGCAACGACCTGCTCGTGCGCGTGCTGCCGTCATGGCTCGCGCTGGAGGGTGTGGGGGAAGTGGTCATAGTTGACTGGTCGAGCAAGGAGAGCGTACAGAAAGCGCTCGCCGAGGAGTACGCGGAGCGCGGGGGGCTCGACCCCCGCATACGCGTAGTCACTGTCCCCTCTCAGGAGCGATGGGTGCTGAGCTACGCTCTCAACCTTGGCGTCGACCACATGCGTTCCCGTCGTGTGCTCAAGCTGGACTGCGACACCATCGCGCGCCCTGGCCTGGTGTCGCGTCACCCGGACGCGCCCCACGCTTTCTACACAGGCAGCTGGCAGCAGGCACGCACTGAGAATGAGTTGCATCTCAATGGCATCATGCTCGTGCGCAGGCAGGACTACTTGGACGTCGGGGGATTCAATGAGCACGTCGTGACGTATGGCTACGACGACACGGACCTCTACCTGAGGCTTGAGGCGCACCTCACCAAGTTGAGGGGCGCCCAATCGGGCGCGCGGACCGAGGGCGCGGACAGCCCCAGCCCCGGCGATTGGACTCCCGTGGGTGTACACAACTCGCTGCGGCTCGAGCAGCTCGAGCACATGCAGCACGGCAATGCTCGTCGCCAGCGGAGTTCTGAGGAGTCCCAGATTCCCATCAACGCGCGCATACAGCTGAACCGCCTGCTCATCGACCGCACGCCCAAGTGGGGGCGCGACAGCGAGCGATGCGCGTGGGAGTGCGAGCAGGGCGAGGCTGGGGGCGACCACCAGCGGTGCACGCTCGCGTCGGCGCCGCCGACTTTGGAGGAGCTCGTGCCCAAGACAGTGCGCCAGGCGGACAGATCCAAGGCGTTGGATTCGTGGAGGAGGTCGCTCGACGGCAAGATGGCGAGCGGCGACGTCAAGGGCCTCTTCGGCATTCAGGGGGACCAGCACCAGCGCGTTTCGGAGGACGCCAAGGTGGCCCTGCTCGGGCTCGCGGGCGCCGTGCGCACGTTCCCCACGCCGATGCTGCTGGTCCATGTGCGCGGCACGCTGAGCATGCGCCTGCTTCACCTGGCGCACGGCGTGCTCCTCGCACGGCGCGCGGGCCGCCGCCTGGGGATACTATGGAAGTTCGACCCGTCGGTGTGCGCGTGCTCCTTCGACAACATCTTCGCGTTCGAGGCGGCAGTGCTCACGGAGATGCTGCCGCCCTTCATGCACGGCGGCATCGGCGCCGGCCCGCTCGTGGACTGCGAGGCCCACGCGGGCGCCGGCGCTCAGCAGGCCACCACGGGCGTCGTCGTCGACGGCGTTGACGCGCCCCTCTCGTGCCTGAGTGGAGGCGGCAAGAGCGGAGAGAGGGAGGACGTGCCGGTGGCCTCTGTCGTGTCGAGCAGCAGGCACGTGTACCTCCGGGTGGAGGATATGGGCCGCGAGCTGCCGCCGCGAGGCTCTCCCCTGGCAGAGGCCCTGGTGTCGCTCATCGAAGCCCTGCAGCCCATCCCAATGATGCGCGAGGCCATGATGAACTTCATCAGCAAGTGGGATGCGGCGGCAGGGGATGCCATGTGCGCAGGGTCGGCTGCATGAGTGCGGCGGGGGCGCGCGCGCCGCGAATTGCACACTAATACCATCTAATAATCACGACACAGCGACCCATCTGCCCTCCCGTCCTCATCTCCGGTGAATGCGACTCGTGTTATGAGCTTCCCGGGGCGCGGCGGCGGCGCAACGCGCGCACGCGCGCTCTGTCCGCCGCATGCGCGCCTCTCAGCGAAACTGCGTACGTGCGGCCGCGTGCGCGTGCGCGAGTTAGCACGCGCACGCGAGCGCGCACGTGGCGCGTGGCTGCGTCCGCCCTCCCTCCCCCCGCGTGGGCGCCACGCACCATGTCCTCGTCGATGTACAGCCCCATTCCTAGCTGCACCTCCTTGGTCTCCATGGTCCACTGCCCAACGTTGACCTCGTTGACGAAGGAACCCTCCGCGCATGCGGCGATGAGCGCCGCGCGCGCGTCACCCGCGGCGCACGCGCCTTCCTCCTCGGGATACCACACGCCGGGCGCTGTGCCGCCGGCCAGCATAGACGACGCAAACGCGGCGACGGCCGTCGCCGCCGAGTCCGTGAGGTGCTTGTGCGCGACCACGCTCACCACCTTGCGCCCGCCGACGGTGTCCATGTCGACGCGCATGGCCGTGTCCTCGCCGACCTTGTCATCGAAGAACCTCACCAGCGGCTCGAGCACGCCCGCGAGCTTGTCCATGGCACCCCTGTCGTTGAGCAGCGAGCGCGGCGCGAGCGACGCCACGAGCTCCATCCCCCAGTTCCAGAAGAGCGGCGACGTGGCGAAGCGCGCGCTCACGGTGCGCGCGCCCAGCACCTCGCGCGCGCTGTCGACCTGTGTGTGCGTGTGCGTGTGCAGGAGATGGACGGTCGTGTGTTGGATGGGGGTGGGGGGTGAGTACATGTGCGAGTGTGCGGACATGTGCATGCGTGTGTGCGCGCGCACACAGGCGCACATCCCAGTGCACTCACTCACTACCCAACTCATGTGCACGCGCGCACGCACCTCCGGCAGGTTGAGCAGGTACACACGGCGCTTGCCCACTTTGGGGCCGAAGTCCGCGACGCGGCTGCCGGACATGGGCGCGAGCGACAGCTCCTTGCCCTGTGTGTGCGTGCGTGCGTGCGTGTGTGTGTGTGTGTGTGTACGGGGGGTGAGATGGTAAGTGAGTGCATGGGCGAGTGTGCAGGTGCGTGTGCGCGCGTGCACACACGCAGACGGAACAAATCCCCGTGGCAGCAGTCACTCGCTCACGCTCGCACGCACGCGCGCACCTCTTCGTACGCCTCGACGTCCTCGCCGAGCAGCATGAGGCTCGTCGCGAGGATGGTGCGCCCCGCGCCGCCGCTTCCCGCCGTCCAGTAGCTGAAGCGCAGCCGCTCGGGCACGGCGGCCAGCGCGGCGTCCTCGGGCGAGGCCCCGTCCTCCAGAGCTTCGCGCTCGGCCTCGGCCTGCATGTGCGCCGCCAGCAGGTTGCTCAGCCCCGGATACAGCCCCGCGGCCGTGATGCACGGCACGCCGGCCGCCTCTGCCGCACTCGCGTACTGCTTCGCGCGCCGCGAGTAGGCGGCGTCGTCGCTGATGTCGAGGTAGGCGACCTTGCTGGCGATGGCGGCCTCGAGCGCGTTGCACTGCTCGGCGCGCTGGAAGGGGCCCGCAGCGTTGATCACCAGGTCGGCGCCCGCGATGGCGCGAAGCACCGAGCTCGTGTCGCGCACATCGGCGGAGGCGGAGCTCACGTGCTGCGCGCCGCCGCTGCGCAGCGCCGCGGCCGCGCGCTCGGCGGCATCCGCGTTGCGCGAGGCGAGCGTCACGCGCGCCTCGGGGAGGTGCGCGGCGAGCGCGGCGGCGGCCTTTGAGCGCGGGCCGTGCGTGTGCGCGCGTGCACGCGCGTGCGTGTGAGCTTGAGCATCACAGGAGAAATGCAGTCGACGGAGCGGAGCCTGCGCCAGCGTGTGTGCGCGCATGCGCACGCGCGCACACACGCACGCACGCGCGCACACACGCACGCGAACACGCATGCATCCACGCACTCGCACGCTGGCGCGCGGATATACACATGCACACGCACACACGCGACGCAGACACACGCGCACACGCAGCCTACCTTGGAGCCGATGCGCCCCGAACCGCCGAGCACGACCACGCGCGGGTCGCGCACGCCCGCCGGCGCGTCTGCTGCCTCGGCCCTACGCCCAGCCCTCCTGCGCCTAGTCGGCCACCGCTGAGCCCTGCTCCTCCGAGTCAACCGCCACCAAGCCCGCCGCCCCCTGCAGCGCCGAGCACTCAATCGCCGAATCCCCCTCCTCCGAGAGCGCCCAGCGCACCGCCCACGCCAACGCCACGCGCGCCACCGCGGCCGGCCGCGCGGACTGCGCCCAGCTCAGGTGCATCCAGCAGCAGCAGGAGCGGTGAATCTGGTACGTGGATGTCCACTTTGGCTGCAGGTGCGGCGGCGACCGCCGCCGCTGCCCTCGCGGTTGCGGTGTACATCCGTCTGAGGCGCTCAGAGTTCCGCGTGCTTGCGACGAGCGCTGCCTCCGCAGTGCCTGAGGTGGGCGAGCCACTCGAGGCGCGCTTCGCCGCGAGCGCAGATGCGTTTCAGGCCGCCTCCATGGCCTCCGCTGTGGGCATGGAGGCCGCGCCGCGGTTGAGCGGTCCGCAGCGCCTCGCGCTGTACGCGCTGTACAAGCAGGCGACATGTGGCGACTGCCGCGCGGCGATGCCNGCGCCGCGGTCCGCGCGGCGCGTGGTCCCGCGCGCCGAGGGCGGCGAAGGGCGGGGCGGCGCCAAGGCCGACGAGCCCAAGATCACGGGCGCAGGCCTCAAGCAGCTCATCTCCATGGGACTGGGCACCATCTCGGGGGACATCACCGAGATCAACCTCAAAGACCCCAAGCGGACCGTCGTCATGGAGCTCGAGAGCAACAACTTTGAGCTCAACGAGGACGGCCAGCTGAAGCAGGGCAAGTACCGCGACGAGGGATTCGTGGACAGCGAGGGCGGTGGCGTCAACACCGCGGCGGTCATCGGCGCGCTCGTGCTCGCAGGTGGCGCGGGATTTTTCGTCTACAAGACGCTGGGCGCGCTGAGCGACATGTCGTAGGGCGGCGGCGAGAGCGAGCGGAGGGGGCGAGGCGGCCGAGCCGCTGGGCTGCGCGTGCGTTGCAGCCCGACTGCGATGAGGGGGGCCGCGCGCCGTATGTGCGCACCGCTGCGTACGGAGCGTTAGCATCCACAACTTTTTTTGCTGTCACACCTTGACCAGCGCGAGCATCTTCTCGACGCCGCGCAGCTCGCGCAGCTCCTCGAGGCCCTTGCCCGTCGAGTCCGCCTGCACGAGCCTCGCGAGGGCGATCGCCGCGTTCCTGCGCGCATTGGCGGCCGCGGAGCCCGCGTCGTCCGCAGCCGCTGTCATGAGCTGCACAAGAGGCGCCACCGCACCGGCCTCGAGCAGCGCGGCGGGTCCCGCGTGCGCGATCGAGGCAAGCTCGCTCAGAAGCAGCGCGGCGTTCCCGCCGGCCGTGCGCACGTCGGCGTCGGCGATCGCAGCGCGCACCACGCGCAGTGCGGCGGCGAGGCCGCCCTGTGACGCGCGTGGAGGAGCCGATGCGCCACGCAGCGCGGTGTCAGAGGGGATGGTTCACAGGACAGGCGCGAGATCACACCCGGGCGCGCCAACGCACCTTGTCGAGGGCCACTCTCTTGGCCTCCTCCCCGCCACTCTTGGTCAGCGCTGCCAGGGCCCTCACGGCCGCCCCGGCGGTCTTCCTGGCGCTGCCCTCGTCCGTCCTGGCAGCGGCATCGCACAGGTCGCCGACGGCCGTCGGATGCTCCAACACCACGAGCGGCGCGCGCCCTGCGGCGCGCGCAAGAAGCGCGGCGGCGCGCTCAGCGGCATCCACGTCCTCCACGGAGGCGAGGCTCGCGGCCGCCACCTTGACCGCCACCGCAGCGCCATCGCCCGCATCGTCGCCAAAGAGCGCCTCCGCGCCGGCCGCCTCCGCTGCGGCATTGGAGAGCGCCGCCAGCGCGCCCACGCGGCACTCGCCTGAGGCCGACGCAAGCGCAAGTAGCAGGCGCATCAGCTGGGCCGCCCGCGCGGGTGCGGCGCCTTCTCCCCTCGCGGGCCCTGGTGCCAAAAGTGCCGAACGTACGCCGTCGCAGCGCAGCAGATTGCCCGCGAGTGCCGCCACCCGACTGGCGAGCAGCGCCTTCGCCGTCTCCTCGGCGGTGCCTCCAGATACTAGCAGCCCACCTGCGACGCGCGCAAGAAGGCGCACGAGCGCCTCGGGCTCCGCACCCTCTTCCGCGCCATCGCCCTGGAAGGCCGCCCAGCAGGATTGCTCGGCCGCTGCGCGCGCCAGCACGCCCGCCGCCGCCGCCGCCGCGGGCGCGGGCGCGTGCTCTGCACAGCGGCAGAGCGCCGCCGCCGCCCCGTGCCGTTTCTTTCTGCCAAGCGTCGCAGCCGTGTCTCCACGCCCACGCGGCAGCGAGCATATGAGCTGCAGTGCGTCCGCAGCAGCGCCAGCCATCGGGAAGTCACTCGCGCCATCCTTGCCATTGCTGCCACCGCAGTGAGCCGTGATAATGTCGAGCAACTCCACGATGGCGCACTCCCCTATAGCCGAGCGAATGACGCTGTCCTCCAAGCAGGCCGTCGCAAGAGCACGCAACGCAAGCACGCCCGCCTCCCGTGTCGCGCTACCCGCAGTTGCCGCCGCGCCGCGCTTGGCGAGCCCCAGCGCTGCCTTGACGCCTCCGCACGCCCCAAAATAGCGCCGCGCGGTCGCAGATTCGTCCGCCGCACCCCCCACCTCCGATGACATTGCCGCCCGGAGCGAGTCCAGAGCCTCGGTGGTGGCGCTGTCCGTCTGCTCGGCGTTGTTGGACGACGATGTCGATGCCGCGATCTCTTTCACGGCCGCTTCGACGGCCCGCAGACCGCGCAGCGAGGCTGCACTGGCGCTGCTCTCATTTGCGCGAGCGCCATCTGCGCCCCCACTCGCGGCCGCCTCGCGCAGCTGCTTGGCATCGCGAAGGTCTGCGAGCGCAGCGTCGGCCTCAGCCTTCTCGTTCTCGATCTCCTTGAGCGCCTTGGGATCGTAGGAGCGGAGGGCCTTTGCACCCTCCAGGGCAGCAGCGAGATCGTCGGCGCGTTCGCGCGCGTGACCCAGCGCATGGCGGGCGCGCGCGCGCCGCACGAGCGCTTTGACGGCCAGGGGATGGCGCGCATCGTTGTGCAGGAACTCCGCAAGCTGGTGCGCGGCGGTCGCGTGGTCCACTGCGGCGATATAGCATTGTGATGCCAGCGCGGCCTGTGCGGCGTTTGCATGCAGCGCCAGCGAGCGCTTGTTCGCCTCCAGTCCGCGCTCGTAGCACGCTAATGCCTCCGCCGGCTGCCCCGCTTTCAGCGCCGCGTTGCCCGCGAGCCGCTCGCGCTCGGCGCGCCGCTCACGCTCTGCACGCAGCGCTGCGCGCTCATCCATGTCCTTCTCCATGGCGGCAAACTCGGGCGAGGACGGCGTCATGCCGTACCAAGCGTCGTCCTCGTCGTCGCTCGGGGTGAACAGGTCCCACTTGGCGTAGTCGGTGCCCGACTGCCGCTCGGTTGCTGCCGCGCTCGCCTCGCGCGACGAGGCAAGGTACGCCTCGTAACGCGCGCGCGCCTTCTGCCTCTGCTCGTACTTCGCCTTGAGGTCGGCCACCTTTGCGGCAATGCGCGCGCGGTCCTCGTCTGTCTGAGGCGCCTTGGCCTCCTCCTCCTTCACCTTTGCCTCATTCTCGGCGCGCGCAGCCTCCTCGGCAGCGATCTCCGCGCGCTGGCGCTCGTCGAGCAGCTTGTCGGCGCCCTCCGCGTCGAGCTCGCCCGCTTTGAGCGCCGAGATGGCGCTCGAGACGGAGTCCACCTGCTCCAGGAAGTCCGCGAGCTCGTCCGGATTGGGCATGCTGGAGCCCAGCCCCGCCGGCACCCCCGACATGGTCATCGGCCGCGCCGCGCCGCGCCGCGCCGCGCGTCGCGCGCGCGCCCAGCCGCCGCCGCCGCGTCAGCGCGGCGATCGCCGGCGGCGCGCGCGCGCGTTGACCGCTTCGGGGAACTCACACTCACGCACACACGCACGCACCAGTGTTGTACAGCATGCTCTGGAAGGTTCGACCGTCAAAAACACCGCGCCCACGTCAAAATGCGAGCAGATGGCCGCGACGCCTGCCTTTTCGCCATGGGCCCACGCGGCGCTGCCGCGCGCCGTTCGACGCGCGCGCCCCCGCCCGCGAGCGGGTGAATCTCCCAATGTCGAGGCCGCGTAATTTCGTATGTACATTCCGTGTTTTCATCGCCTCGAGCGAAGATCGGATCGGGAAAGTGCGGGGGTGTTTCGCGGGGCGGCGCCGCGGCGAACGGCAATTGCGCCATTTCGCGCGGCGCAATCGCCCAACCCGAATAGCAGCGGCCGCGCAGCAGGGAGCGTGCGTGGGGGGGGGGGGGTGCTCGCGTGCGTGGGGCGCGTGAGGGAGTGTGGCGCGGTGCCACACGCCGCGCGCGGGACGCGCGGCGGTGGGTCGGGCGCAGGCGACGCGGGGCGACCCATGGGAGGCGACGCGGCGGCGGCGGCGCCGCGCCGGTGGTACGTACGTCCCTGGTGGGCGGTGCCCGCCGCCGTCGCCCTCGCGTCGTACGCTGTGCTCGCGCAGCTCGCGCGCGTCGACGTGGAGCCAACGGCGAGCAGCTGCGAGGCGCAGGTGGCGCTCACCCCCAACAAGGGCGAGGCGCTCGCGGCCTACCCGTGGATCTGCGGCGGGCAGGAGATCGCGCCTGAGCTGGACAGTCCCGTGCGCGTGTATGCCTTCACGCAGCCGACGGGCTCGTGGTGCTGGTCTAACGGTGGGCTGATAGTCGACGAGGGCGCCGGCACGTTCAGCGTGGTCGACACCGCGACCGACGCGCGCCTCACCGCACGCATGAGGGAAGCGTACGAGGGGATCGTCGACGTCGACAGTGCGGAGGCGCGATGGCTCCTATTCACGCACGGCGACATCGACCACGTGTGGGGCGCCGACGTGATGGCCGCCCTGGGCAAATTCGGCGTGGTGGCGCACAAGAAGACCGCCGACATGATCGACAGCGCGCCAAACCCCGAGGAGTTCGCGCTCAAGATCAACCGCGGGAGGCTGGTGTGGGCGCTGCTCGCTCCGGGCGGCGAGCCACGCTTGGCGCTGCGCGCCGCGCTGGCGGTGATGCCGACGGGGCTGCGGGACCACGCTCTCGCCCTCCTCGGCAGGCTGCGCGCCGCCGAGTTCTTCGCGCCGTTCCACTTCGACGAGGTGACGCGCAATACCCGCGCCAGCAACGTGTACGATGAGCGTGTGGCTACCCTGTCGCTGGGCGGCGCAGGCGCCGACAGCGCCACGCACAAACTCGCCATGCACAAGGTCGAAGGCGCACACTCGCCCGGCGACACCTTCATCCACGTGCCGCAGCGCGACGTGGTCTTCGCGGGCGACCTGCTCTTCATCGGCGTGTCGCCGCTCATGTGGGTCGGCCCCGCCGAGAGCTTTGTCGCAGCGCTGAAGGAACTGCTCGCCACGGGGGCGAGCCTCTTCGTGCCCGGCCACGGCCCCGTGACCGACCGCGGCGGCGTCGAGGCGTCGATCGACTACTGGGAGTACGTCGCCAAGGGCGCCGAGGCGTGCTTCAGCGCGGGCGCGGACGCGGACGACTGCGGCCTCGAGATGCTGGCGGACCTCCCCACGCCATGGAAGGACTGGACCGACCCCGAGCGCATCCTCGTCAACGTCAAGGTGCAGTATGGCCACCTTGCGGCCCCGGGCGAGTTCAAGGTCAACAGCACGCTGAAGTTCGACCTCATCGGTGAGCAGGGCAAGTACCTGGTCAAGAAGCAGCTCGGCTACCTGTGAGGGTGCTGTCCTCACCGTGCAGCACGGCCCCTTGTTGTAAGGCACTTATATACAAATGGACTATCGATCTGAGGGCGCCGCTGCGTGGATTAGGGGTTTGTGAGCTCGGCGCAAATCCGCCACGCGCCACAGCATCGCCTCTGCCGCTCGCGCCTCCGCGCAGCCGGGAAGTCATCCGCCTGCCGCGGGGGGCGCCGCCTCGTTCACACCCGCGGCGGGGGCGACAACTGTGTACTCGAGCACCGTCGTCGCATCTTCCTGCCCCTCAGGCACGCACGCCACCCGCAGCGCGCCCTCGCTGCCGACTTTGATCGGGCCGGCGCTGACGAACACGCCGGCACTTTCGCCTTCGTCGGCGAAGGCGACACCTTTCGCATAGCTTGCCGATGCCCCTGGCGAGGTCGCCCCATTTCGGCTGACCTCCTCATTGCCAACGCGCTCCAGTGCCACACCCCCTACCATCACCGCGGTGACGCCCGGTGCTCGTATCTTGAAGCCCACCTCCGACCCCGCCTCGAGGGTGCCGCTCATCGGATGGAAGAGCCGGCAGTCCAACAGCTCGAACGATGGCAAGGTGAGCGGTAGCCGATGCTGACGCGACGGCTGCTGCTGCTGCTGCTGCTGCTGCTGCTGCTTCGGCCCCTTGTTCAGCCCCCGCGAGCGCGCGGCGACCACCTTGAAGGACAGTGCACGCACCTCTTCCTCGCCAATCCTTTCATCTCGCACGTTAAGGTGCGCGTAGTATGTGCCCTCGCACGGCACGCACAGCCGCACGGCGTACACGTCGGCTGCCTCGCGCTGCACGAGCGCGGCACCGGGCAACGGCGAATGCAGATCGCCCGAGCTCACCATCGAGGCAGACAGCGAAACGCCAGGCTCGGGCGCGACCACACGCACGAGCAGGTCCGGGCTGTCGTGTTGTGCGTCCACCACGGCCGCAGCGCTGGTGAGCAGCTGCAGACCAGCCTCGAAGAACGCCGGGCTGCACTGCGGCAGCGACCAGAACTCATTCGCTGAGAGCATGCTGGTCGACTGTGCGGCGGCATCGCTTACGGCCTCTCCCCCAGGCCCGGGGCTCCCCAACACCGGGTAGTGGTCGTAGACGAAATCCGCTGCGCTGCGCACAAAGTGAAGCGCGGGACGACCGCTCTCCGCCGCGAGCGCACAGTCCACCATCTTCCAGTCATCCCCAGGTAAATGCAGGGCGTTCCATGCGGCATTAGGGACCTGTAGCGATGCACCTGGCAAGAAGGCAGGCCCTTTAAGGAAGCCCGTAAGCGAGCACACGTGGAGGTGTGCCACGCGTGCGAGCACTTCGAATGCCGCCGCATGCGTGCACGAGCGTCGTGCGGCGTCGGAGCCATCGGTGCCGGCCTCCAGCGATGAGAGCACTTGCGGAAAGACCGATTCAGAGTCAATGACGAAAAACGAGGGCAAGTCGGCGCCATTGACGACCACCCAGGCGTACAGCGCGTGCGCGCGCGCCTGCACGTCTTCGGCGCTCACGGGCGGTTTGGCACTCGTGCCTTTGCCACACAATGAGTCTACCAGCTCGGCGATTCCCGTCACGTGTTCGATCGTCAACGAAGGCAGCCCAGTGCCTACCTTGTGCGGCTCGGCAACGCCCGCCGCAGCCCCGCTCGCGTTGAAGCATGCGCGTCGCCGGTTGAGACTGTCAATATCGGCTGGGGCGCTTGCAGTGCCCACCCTGTCACCGCCCGCGTGAGCACGGCTCTCAGGTCGCCCACCTGCGCCCGTGTCTACGCCTGATGTCATACCCTCGCGCGCGAGCTTGCTCGTCGCTAGCAGCGCGTTGAGCGTGTCGATCTCCCCAGGGCACGTCGATGGAAAGAAGGTGTCTCGGATGGTAGCCATCGCCGCTGCATCCGCGCCATGAAGATTGGCAGCATGCACCTTCTCCTTCGCGCTCACGTCCTCGGCGTCGAGCGAGGTAAGGCGCGGCAGGATGTGTAGAACGTGTAGGCGCATGTCGTGCGGCACTGTCGCCGAGAGTGAAGGGTTGTCGCGCACGTCGAGTACGTGGAGGAGCGGCAGCGCCCAGAGCGCGCGCAGGTCCTCAAGTGACGACAAAGAGTTGGCGCGCACGTCCAACGAGCCCAGGCGCTCGCACGCAGCCAGCGGTGCAATACGTGCAACCCGGTTGTTTGTGCATCGCACAGCGCACAGGGTGATCGCGCAGCCCACTAGTGGCGCGAGGTCGTCCACCGCGTTCGAGGCAAACGATACGCTGCGCAATGGAAGCGCCTCCAGGCCCTGTAAGGAAGTAATTGCGTTCTTGTCCACGCGCAGCTCTTCGAGTTGCGCCATAGCTGCGAGCGCGGCAAGCGACGTGAGCTTGTTTCCTGACAGGTCGAGTGTTCGCAAGTGGCGGTGTGCGGCGAGCCCGACGAGCCCCGCGTCACCGATGGCATTGTGCGATAGGTCCACGCCGGTCAGGTTGCGTGGGGGCGGCAACACGTCGCTCAGGGCCTCTGATAGCGAGTTGCCGCTCACGTCGAGGCGTGTGAGGTACGGCAGGGCGGCAAGCGCTGCAAGCGACGTGAGCCCATTCGAAGGCAGCGCGACGTCCTGCAGATGAGGGTACTGCGCGACGGCATCGATCACGCCTCCGAATGCAGCTGCCTTTGCACGCACGCGCAGCGTCAAGAAAGCGTGCGACAGGCCGTTTGCGGTCACGCCCAAGTGTCCAAGTCCTTCACGCACGGCCTTCTCAGCAGCACTCAGTGCGCTTGACGGCTGCTCCGCCTCGGTCTCCACGACTGTTTCCGCAGGGGCGGCCTCCACAGGGGCGGTCGGCAGCGCGTCAGCAGGCGCGTCGGCAGCTGCTGGCGCCCCTTCAATTTCCAGCTCTGTCGCAGACGCGACCACTGGCGCGTCGGCGTCCTGCATCGCACCCTCCGCGGGGATGGCAGCCCCTCGCTCTGCTGCGCCACTGTGCGCCGCCCGCACGTGCAGCGGCAAGCGGTGGGACGTGCACGCGTGTGCCTCCTGCGCCAGGCCCCTCGCCTCTTCGCGGCGGCAGCCCGCGCGCGCGCGCGCCGCAGGGCACTGCGCCGCGCGCAGGGTGTGGCCCTGCGTGCGCGGCCGTGCGGACTCTGGCTGGGGAGGTCCCTCAGACACCCTCGCCCCCTCCCCTGGCGTCCGCGCACCCGCGACAGACGATCGCCGCGCACGCGTCCCCAAACCAGCGCGCTCCCGCCGCGCGTCCGCGAGCGCGCGCGTCCGCACGCGACGATCCGGGCGCAGACCCCCTGCGACGGATGGGCGCGGCCGCGCCGCCCTCCCGGCGCACGGCGCGGTCGTTTGATCGGGCGACGATGGGGCCTCGCCCCGCGCCACCCGGCCGGGATGGCGTCCCGGCCAGCGCACGGCTGCGCCGGCTGCGGCCGCCCGCCCCGCCCGCGCCCCCGCGCGTTCCCCGAACGACCGAGCCCGATTTGGAACGCGGCGGCGCCCCCAACATAAAGCGATGATACCATGAAAAAATCGACAAAAAGTTCGTGCGTTTTGATGGCGACCCGTTCCCCCGTCTGCGCTGGCGGAGGACGGACCCGGCCGACCGACCGAGGGTGGTGGTGGGGGGGAGAGGGGGGGCGAGGAGGGGAGCGCGCGCGCGCCGGCTGGTGGGTCCCGCGCGGGGCGAGCGGGCGCGGGCGCATGGAGATGAGCTGCGGACGGACGTCGAGGCGGTGCGGGCGGCGCGCTCCATCTGCGGCCAGGGTGAGGCCGCGCGCTGCTGCGGCGGTACGCTGCCCGGCCAGACTGCAGCCTGCAGCGCCGGTTCCGCTCGCATGGGCACAGAGCGCGCGCGGTAGCGGGCGCGCCCGTCGGGGGCACCCCCTGGGCGGAGCCAGCAGCGATGGCGGAAGAGGGCGCGGTGGTGCCGGATGAGGGTGGGGAAGAGGTCGAGGAGACCCCGCCGCCCGCGCCCAAGTACGCGCTCGAGCTCGCTGCCGCCGGCGCCGCCGGCGCTGCAGCATGGGCGTTCGGGGCGGAGCCCGCCGACGGGTACGTGCGCGCACTTTTTTTTTTTTTGGCTTGGTGAAGGCGAGCGCGCGCGCCTGGGGAGGGGCGGAGCGTACGCGGGCGCGTTGGGCGCCGCGGGGGGCTGCTGGGCGGGGCGGAGGCTCACGGTCGCACTTCGTGCTCCATTTTGAAGCGGGTCGAGAGTGCGCGCGCGCTGAAAGCGAGGAGGCTTGGCGCGGCGAGCCCCTTCCTGCACTCCGTCGCGCGCGCGTGCGAGCGCTGGTCCATTTTTTTTTCTTTCCCTCGAGTCCCCCCAGACACTCTCATGAGTGTGCGCAGCCTCGAATGGGTGTGCAGTCGCGCGTTCGGCGACGTGCGCCTACACGCCCAATCCTGAACCCGAGAGGCGCTCGTCTGCGCGCTGACGTGAACGCTCGCTCTGATGGGTGCCGCCGCGCGACGCCATCGTGTGCTGCAGTGTGACGCTTGAGCTCGAACTGCGCTTCGCCGGTGAAAACGTCACAGTGCCTCCCACCGCCACCGATGGCGACGCGGAGGATGCCGACGCGGACGCCGCCAGTGCCAATGACACTGCGCTGAGCACGAGTGGCCTGCTGCAGCGCGAGGTGAGCCCCGGCCTGGCACAGGAGCTCGTAGACACGCCGCTGGTGGTCGCGCTCGTCGCTGTGAATGGCGATGCGCGTGATGACGTCGCGACTGGCAACGTTGACCTCGCTGCGCTTGCGGTAGGGGAAGTGTCCATTGAGGCTGCCGTCCAGCTCGCGCTTGTCGAGGACGTCGTTGAGGGGGTAGCGCTCCCTGAGGACGGTTGCGAAATTGGGGTGAAGGTGACTGTGCCAGGCACCGCGGCGAAGCTGTACGATGACGCAGACGTCTCTGATGCCAACGTTGTGACGCTCGCTGGCATTGCGGCGGCCCCGTTGCCTGCGGAGTGTGCCTCCGGGTTTAGCTTCGCGGTCGCCCTGGAGCTCCCGGGCGGAGACGCAGCGCCTGCTGTTAGGGCAGAGGGTTATGCCACTCCCGCAATTGAGGAAGAGGGGGAGGCCACTGCGCTGAGCGCCACCTGGGGGGCACCGACGCGCATCGCGCTGTCCCCTGCAGCAGGCGCGGCGCTGCGCGAGGCCGCGTTGTCCGCGGCGACGATGCGTGCCGAGCTGGCGAGATACCCCGAACCGGCTGACTCTGGTTCGGACCCACTCTTTACGAAATATCTCGCCGCGGCAACGCTTCCCCTGGAGGAGCTGGGCGCACCTGGTGCCACCGAGGTGTCGGTCGAGGCCGACCTGTCGTTGCGCGCGCCACCTTCGTCGCCCGACGAGGAAGCAGCCGCGCCTCCCGCAATGCTAGCGGCGGCCGAGCAGGCCGGTGATCCCGTGGCCGCGTGCGCAAACGACGCGCCCCTTGACGAGGGGGTCACTTCCGGCCCCTGGGAGGCAGCAGGGGGGAAGCTATCGCTGACGCTGTCAGTCCTGAGGCCGCTGGTGGACGCGTGGGCCGAGCCCCCGGTGCCGACGATTGCTCTGGAAACGCTCATTCCGGCGCGGCCTGCAGCGCCAAAGCTTCCGCCACCGGTCGCCGCGGAAGGGTTCATTGCTGAGGTGCGCGCGACGGCGCGAATGCTGGCGTCCGAGTATCGGTCGCTCCACAGCAAGGAGCTGCTGTCAGGTAGCGACGTCGGCGTGACGGGCGCACCGCTGCCGCCTGGCCTTGCGAGCGAGCGCCACCGCCACGCTGTCTTCGAGCTCAACCGTACCGGTCAGTTCGCCGCGCTCAAGGCGCGCCTGCGCCAAGCGGCCGTGCGCGTCGCGCGGGAGCGCTTTGAGGCCAAGGGCGTCGACGCACCATCCCCCGAGGAGATTGAGCTCATGCAACACAGCCTCCACGTCGAGCTGGTAGAACTCATGCGTAAGGCGATGGCAGATGAGGCCAAGCCCAAGCAGACCGACCCCGCCGAGCCCTCGGACATCGAGCTGGCGGCGCTGGCGGATGAGCGCGAGCGAGCGGGTGACACTGCGGGGGCTGACGACATGCACGCGAAGCGCGTGGGCGGCGAGGAGGGCCCGCACTCGGGTGGTGCGTGGGCGGCGTACGGCACCTTCTACATGCGGCAGGGGCGCGCTGGTCGCGGGGAAGAGTGCCTCAAGGAGGCGGCGGCACGCCTGCAGGGCGAGGACGACGACGCCGCCCACACAGTGCTGTTGGCGCTCGCGGCTGTCGCGCTCGAAACCGGCCGCGCGCCCGACGCGGAGGCGCTCGGGCATGCTGCCAAGGCTGCCGCCCCCAACAAGGCGTCGGCATGGCTATTGCTCGCGCTGATATACGAGCAGATGGCCATGGACAAAGCGGCGCTCGACTGCGCGTGGGAGGGGACGCGGCTGGAGAAGGCGACGGGCGGTACGCGCGGGTCGGCGTGGGCGGCGCTGAACGCAGAGGTCGCCGCGTTGCGTCTGCCCACGCTGGCTGCCGCCGCAGCTGCCAAGGCGGCCCTGCCCGGCGCCGCAGCCGCTGAGGGCGTGTGCGCGCTGGCACGTGCGCGCGCTGCTGCAGCCAGCGGCTCCCCCGAGGGCGCCGCGGCCGCGCGCGAGCTCGCACTTGAGGCCATCGCCGACG
Organism: Prasinococcaceae sp. CCMP 1430; assembly: GCA_013416795.1. Lineage (NCBI taxonomy): Eukaryota > Viridiplantae > Prasinodermophyta > Palmophyllophyceae > Prasinococcales > Prasinococcaceae > Prasinococcaceae sp. CCMP 1430. Next base: position 102,590 of record RQSC01000626.1, read on the forward strand.
GTGGACCAGACGTCGTGGGGCCTGCGCAGGCTCTTCTTGGCGAACAGGCGTCGGTGGCCGGGGACTACCAGGCTGCAGCGAGTGCGTTTGGTGCTGCTGTGGCGGCCGCCGGTGACGCCACGCGGGAGAGTGCCGTGCTCCTGTGGAGGAAGGGGTCGGCACTGCTGAGGGCGCAGCAGGCGGGGGCCGCGGTGAAGCCCCTCCTCGAATCGGCGGCCTCCATGCCGTGTGCTACACACTGGCTCACGGCCGGCGAGGCGTACGTGGCGCTCGGCGACGCCGAGCGCGCGGAGCAGTGCTTGTCCGAGGCCAACACGCTCGACCCTCTGAACGCGCGCGTGTGGGGTGCGCTTGCCGCGCTCTGCTTCCAGGGCGGCCACGCCGACGAGGGCGCGCGCGCGCTCGCCGAGGCGCGCTACACGGGGCTCGACAGGCTCGACGCCAAACTGCTGGAGGAGCTCGAGGGCCTCGCCTGAGCGAGAGCCCGTGTAAATGACACCCGAGGAGGCCCTCTGTCTGTGGACGCCGCGATGCCAGTTGGGGTTGGGTTTCAGGATAGATAGGGTTTGGATCTTTGCCAAACTGTGGCGCACGGCTCAACGGCTGCTCAACCAACTCCTGCCTGCGGCGTGCGGCTTATCCACATTTCCACGGAGAGTGGCGTCACGCGCGCGACTCCGCGTATTTGGATATTGAAGGTCCAAAGAGTTTGGAAAACACGGAGTAAAAAGAGTGCGTTGCGCTGGGGGCGGCGAGGCGCTGCGCGCGTGCGTGCGGGCACAACGGGGCGAGGGCGGGGAGTGGGCGGGGGGGAGGGGGTCGCGGCGAGCTGAAACGGAGATGAGGGTGTCAGCGCCACACGCGAGCGCGGAGGCATCCTGGCCATACATGCGCGCGGCGGCCGCAGCGGTTGCGTTCGCGCCCGTCGGGCGCGGCGGGGCGCGCCCCGGG
>RQSC01000630.1:0-25569 GCA_013416795.1 Prasinococcaceae sp. CCMP 1430
CCCGCCTGCGCGCCCCCCCCCGCACGCCCGCCCGCACGCTCTCTCTCTCGCGCGCAGCCTGGCTTGGCCGGGCGCGCGTTCTCCGCCCGTCGCTTTCGCCGCGCGTCGCTCCGCAAATCCCCATGTGCGCGCATGCCGCGGCGCCCCCCCTCCCGCGCGTCGGCCCCGGCGAGAATTCAAACGCGCGCGGCGCGCGCGCGCGCGCGCCTCGGGGAACCGGGGCCCGGCAACCATCAAAACGAACGCGAGGCGCGTTTGAGATTCGTTTTGATGGCGGGCGGTTCGGTTCCCCGAGGCCGCGCGGCGCACGGCAGACCGACGGGCGGGCGTCGCGCGGGGAGCCCGCGTGCGGGGTAGATGATGGGACCCACCCAGCCAGAGTCCCACGCGCGACTGTGGGCGCGCCGCGGCGCCACGAGTGGATGCCATGTTCGATGGGCGGAACCGTTGGTGGACCCTGACGTTCTTTGGGACAGGGGCGACGTCCGCCCGGGGCGTTCCCCGACCGAGGAGCGTTCGAAACGCGCGCGTGGTCTCCGGCGCGCGCGGCCTCGCGGCCTGCCGGGCGGTGGCTGCGGGCGGGCCACACCGCGCGCACGCGGCGGGGAAGGCGGAACGTGCCGCGCGCGAGAGTGGGTCATCTGATCCCTGAGGCACGCGACGGAGCGCGCCGCCGCGTCGGCGCTGGCTTGCACCGGCGGCCGTCGCCGTTGCAGGTTGCAGCGTGCAACGCTTGAGCCTCCGTCGTCGCTCTTGTGTCGGTGTGCCAGCAGTGCAGTAGCCTGAGTCAGTTGGCTGACCGGCCGACCTCGATCCGATCGTTTGCGGCCTCAACCGCCGCGTGAACGCCATGGTGCTCGAGATGCTGTCCGTCGACGGCGGCAAGCCGGCGCCGCGCGTGGTCTTCCTCTTCTTGCTATACATGGCGTCGAGCGCGCTCATGCTCGTCGTGAACAAGGGCGCAGTTGTGCTGGTGCCTGCGCCGGCGCTCTTGTTGTTCTTCCAGACCCTCACGAGTTGCATATACGTCATGGTGATGCGCCAGGCCGGGAAGGCCAAGGTCAAGCTCATCCCCGAGAGGCGCACGGGAATTTTATACTTCATAGTGTCTGTCTCCTTCCTCGTGACGATTTACTCCAACATGGGGGTGCTGCGCTACGTCGGAGTGAACGCCTTTGTGATCCTCCGCTGCTCGACGCCCCTCCTGGTTGCCGGGCTCGACTGGGTGTTCCTTGGGCGCGAGCTGCCCAACGGGCGCTCGACGTTGTCGCTGGTGGGTATCGTAGGGTGCGCGGCGATTTACGTGTGGCTGCGAGTGAACGACGTCAGCTACCGGCCCACCTACGGCGAGTACAGCGTGGCATCGGGAGTCTTTTGGGGAGGGGCATGGCTCGTCATCTTTCTCTGGGATCAGATATTCATCAAGCATGTCGTGGACGGCACCAAGACGACGGGCATGGAGCGCGTGCTGTACCAAAACAGTGTCGCGACCGCCATACTCATGCTGATCGCTCTCTCCGACGTTGACAGCTCTGAGTCTTCGTACTCGATCCTCTTTGAGAAGAAGTGGTCGCTGTTGGATGTCGTGACCGTCGCTGCTCCTTGCATCGGTGGTACGATGCTCTCGTATGCTGGCCTCACCGTGCGTTCCGAGATAACAGCGACAGTCTTCACACTCGCTGGTGTGCTCTGCAAACTTTTGAGCATCCTTATCAACGAGGCACTCCTGAACGAGGAAAAGAACTACACGCGCCTCGTCGCAGTGCTCGCCGCCATCGGCTTCTCATCGATGTATCGCCAGGCACCGCTGCGCAACAAGGGCGGGGGAACGCGGGGCGGCGCACCATCCGAGTGTCAGCAGCAGCAGCAGCAGCAGCCACTCGTCGGCGAGAAGAGGGGCACTGACACGAAGGTGTAGCTTCGCCGGCCTGTGATGCAACGCAAAGGACGGAATTTCGCTCGCGCGCCACACGCCCTCGCTGCTATGGCACGCAGTCGTCGGATCGTAACGGTTGCCACGCGCGTCATTTGGCGGCTCGGTACTATGATACTATTACTGTCGCGTCGCTCGTGCGCAAGCTGTCGCGATAGACGGTGCCGTTTTCATTCATTGCGTCCCAAGCAACGGCTGGCGCTCTGACGCCACCGAGGTGCCGGCGCCGCCGCTGCCGCCACACCCGCTCTCCTCGTCGCCACTCGCAGCGCCACGTTTCTCGCCGCTTCCGCCCGCTGCACCATCGCTCCACCCGCTGTCGCTGCCGCCATCGGTGTGCATCTGCTCCCGCTGGAGATCACCCTCGGAAGGTGTCGACCCGTACACGCAGTACTGAATCACGAAAACGAGGTCGTACACCACGCTCAAGACGGACAGACCCCACTTCCCAGGATCGCCCAGAAAGTTTGAGGTCGTCCCGTCAGCGAGCGACTGGAGTACCATCTGCAAGAGACTCAAGACACTGCCAGACATGTCGAGCGCGACCATGCCGAGGCTCCAGCCGTAGCACGTCTTGCGTCGAAAGTTGTGCATCATTTGTGGAAAGTACTTGAACGTGGTGAATGCGAGCTGCAGGTAGGAGAAGAGAGTCACGAAGCGGAGCACTTGGCCGCGCGGGAGCGTCACGACGGCCGCCACCGCCGCTGAGGCCAGCGCACCGCCAACGAGCGCCCAGGCGACGCGACTTGGCTTCTGGCCGCCGCGCTCGTAGCACAGGTACTGCATGACCTGCGCGCCGGTGACAACAACGGCGTGCGCCGAGAACGCCACGTCCGCTCCCGTCACGGGGATGGGCGCGCCCGCGCCGTGCGCGTCCCTGTATTGCCGTTGCACCGCCGGGGAGGCGAATAGCGCGAAATTGTACGTCGCGTAGCTGGTGTGCTTGATCATGTTGAACGCCAGGAAGTCCGCGCTAAAGCCAACGACCGAGCGCCTCCTGGCGTTGAGGACCGTCTGCGGCCAAAAGGACGCGCTCCACGCTGCAAAGTACGCCCAGCCGGTCACCGCCACCCACGGCGCGTACGCGGACGGCGACATCGGCCGAGGCGCGCATGCACGCCTACGACCACCGCCCGCCGCGCGAGCTGTGGCGCCCGCGCTGCCGGCCAGCGGCGCGGCGCCGCCGGGGTTTGGGGTTCAGGTTTCGATTTAAGGATCAGAATTACAATTAGGGTCTGTATTCCGGCTCCACCCTGATTCTGACGCTCCAGGCCTTCCGAAGGCGACATGCTGTCGATACGTATAAATGTTCTTCATTACATTTCACCACGGGAGACATTGGTAGCACACATCCATTTGGATTTCATCAGAGGTAAAAAAGCATGCAAGTTTCGGGGCACACGCCGCGCGCGCGCGCCGGGGCCACACCGCGGCGCCGCAGCGCGCCGTGCTGCGGTGTGGGGTGTGGAGGTGTAGGGCGGCGGCCTGCCTGCCCGCCTGACTGCCTGCCTGCCTGCCTGCCTGCCTGACGGGCGCTGATGGCGGCAGGCTTGCGCGCTGCGACGAGGCGAGTAAGACTGCGTACTGCCATTCCATGCGCGCGGCCGCGCGCCGGGGCGGGCGGCGGCGGGGGCGATGTCGACCGCGTCGACGGCAGCAGTGGTGGCGGCGGTGGAGGGGACGATGCGGAGGAAGAGGAGGACGCCATAAGGCGGTTGCTTGAGGAGGAGCAGGAGGGGATGCGGCCGCGGCGCGGCGCGCTGCGTTCGGCGCTCGCCGAGCGCAGCGCGGTGCCGAACATGTTCCCCGACTTTAACCCACCGCCGAGGCTGGACGCCGGCTTCATGGCGAGCGGAGGCAAAGGCGTCGCCGAAGGCCCCGCCGCGCGGCAGAGTGGGAACGGTGACGGCGTCGATGCCGAGGGTGCAGAAGGCAGCACGTACACCTATCGCTGGAAGCGCAGCGTGCTCGCGGGTGTGGAGGCCACGCCGCCGCGAAAGCGGCCAGAGGGCAGCCCTGCCCCTGCGCCGCGCCCGCCGCCGAGCGAGCCCGCCGCTTCCGCCCTCGCATCGGAGGTCGCGCGGCTGCTCACGTTCGCGCTGTACGCCGTGGCCATCGCACTCACGCTGAGCCGCGGTCTTCTGCTCCCGGACATGCAGCGGCCAGACGCCACGGTGGACAGCGAGTACGCGCGCATGATGGCGGACGCGCAGGGCGCGCAGGCGCGGGCGCAATAGCAGCCTCACACGCGCGCGCGCCGAGCGGGAAGGTGTGTAATAGCGAGGCGAGGGTGCATTATTAATGGGGGGGGGGGGGTGCGCGCGCGCGCGTGTGTGTCCCTCGGCGGCGCCGTCGGGCCGGCGGCTCACCACACGATCTCGTCGCCGCTGTAGTCCAGGAATCGGCCGTTGTCGCGCTCGGCGTCAAGGCCATCCAGGACGGCCAGCATGTCGCGCACGGCGTCCTCGCGCGTGAACAGCTTTTCCGGGCGCACGTTGCGGTGCCAAGGCGCGCTGAGGGGAGTGGCCACCGTGCCCGGATGGAGGGCGACGCACGCGACGTGCCGCTTCTTTCCCTTGGACGTGCGCGCGTCGCGCCTGAGCTCGAGCGCGGCGCACGTGAGCATCTGGTTGAGGGCGGACTTGGACGCGCGGTACGAGTACCACCCCCCGAGCTTGTTGTCGCCAATGGAGCCGACGCGCGCGGACAGCGTAGCGGCGAGCGCTGGCCCGCGCTCCGCGTCGCGCTCGGTGCCGCCCGCCTGCAGCAGCGGCGCGAAGTGCTTGAGCGTGAGCATGGGCGCCACGCAGTTCACCGCGAAGACGCGCTGAGCGGCGTCGGCGTTGAGCTGCGAGAGCGCCGTTTCTGGACGCAGGCCGATCGCGGGGTCGTGCAACAGGCCGCCCGTGTTGAGCAGCGAGTCGATGGCGCCGCCGTGCTCCTCGGCGACGCGCGTGGCAGCGGCGACGACGCTGCCCTCGTCGGTGGCGTCCAGCGCCAGCAACGATACGGTGCCCGGGTGCGCGTCGCGCAGCTCCACGAGTGCCGCACACTCTTCGGGCGCGCGGCTGCACGCGACGACGCGCTCGCCCCGTGCGGCGAGCTGCTTTGCGAACTCCGCACCGATGCCCCCCGACGCACCCTGCACGACGGCGACGCGCGCCGCGCCGCCCCCGCGCCCCGCGCGGCAGCCCCCGCGAATCACCTGAAAAAGATCGCCGGGGGGGCGCGCCCAGCGCGCTTTTTCGCTCCGCCCGTCGCCTCGACCGACCGACCGGCCGGGACCCCGGGGGCCTCGGCCTCAGGCCAACGCCGAACCGGGTCTGGTTTGGTTCTGGACCCCGGGGTGACCCCCCAAAATGGCCTGCGATGCCCGTGTCCTCGCTCGCAATCCCGGGGGAGGGGCGGCCGGTCCCGCCGAGATCTTTCGCGCGCACCGGCGCGCGGGCGCGCGCGCGCCACGCGCGCGCGCGCGCCAATAGGGTTTGGGCGAGAAAGGGTTTGCGTGTGGGGGGCATCGCATTGCATCGCGGGTGCGTTCGCACGGGCGTCTCGCCCCGCGGTTTGGGGGCCGCGGCGCGCGGGTTCGCGCGCGCGCGCGCCTCAGGCGGATTTTTTTTCCCCATTGCGCTCGAGCGAATGCTCTGGTCGGCGCCGCCACCGCGGCCGCTGCGGCTGCGGCAACGCAGTCGTGGCCGCCGCCGCCGCCCCGCGCGAGGCCGCGACCGCCGCCCGCACCCCGCGCGGCCGCATCACGCGTCCTCCGGGCCACCTGTGGGCACGAGAGCCCCACCACCACCCCGCACCCTCCGTGCAGCGCACCCGCCCGCGTGGCGCACTCTGCCGCCCCTCATCCTCATCCGCATCCGTACGCATCAACACGCATGCTGAAAAATGCAAACCCTAAAGACATACCAGACTGTACTTTACAGTAAGTCATTTCTAATGTGAATAGTTAGGGTTACAGAAAAGTTCGTAACCGCCGCAAACCCGGGCGCGCGGGCGTGTGCGTGTGCGTGTGCGTGAGTGCCGCCATGGGTGCGTGCGTCCTCGTCTCCCTCCCTCCCTGTGTGTGTGTGTGTGTGTGTGTGTGTGTGTGTGTGCGCGCGCGCGTGTGTGCGTGCGTGTGCGCGTCACTGCGCGTGCGCTCGCGCGCGGCCCTCACCCCCCTCTGCCTCTCCCCTTTGAGAGAGGCATGGCGTCCCCGCGCGCGCACATGCGCGTGCACACGCGCACACAGAGGCCCGCGCATGCACACGACCGCACGCGCAGATGCACGCGTGCGCGCACACGCGCCGGGGGCGCCGCCCCCGCCTCCGCCGCCGGCGCGCTACCGTACGAGCTCCAGCCTTCGGAGATCGCCTCCATCGCCGTGGCGGACGACGACGCGGGCGGGCCGCGGCTGCTCGTGGCGGGCTTCGGCTCCCTCCTCTCCGAGCGAAGCGCGCGCTCCACCTTCCCTGAGCTGCGCGGCTTCCGCGTGGGCGCGCTGCCGGGCTTCCGGCGCGTGTTTGCGCACGCGTGCGACGTCTTCCTTGACAACGGCATCGCCGACCTGGTGCGTGCGTGCGTGCGTGCGTGCCACACACACACACACACACACACACACACACACACACACACACACACACACACTGCTGGCGGCGAGCGATGCACCATGTGCATCCGTGTGCACGCGTCTATCAACTCACACTGACGCACGCACGCGAGCGCACGCAGGCCACTAAGGAGATGTCCTCGCTCTCCGTGGAGCCTTGCGCAGGCGCGACGACGGTGGTGTCGCTCTTCACAATTCCGGCAACGGACGCCGACATCGCCGCCTTCGTCGCGCGCGAGCACGAGTTCAGGTTCATGGCCGTCACCGCAATGGGTGCGTCCGCGCGTTGCTCGTGGCGCGCGCGCACACACACACACACATTTGCACACACGCACGCACGCGCGCGCACACATACGCCCACACAGGCGCGCCTGTGCGCACACTTACACACACACACACACACACACACACACACACACACACACACATTTGCATACGCATGCGCGCGCGTCCCCGCCCTCACATGCATGCAGAGGCGGATGGCGTCACCGTGGCGTCCGCACCGGCGGTGGTTTGCGCGGCGTACACCGATGAGGAATACCGGCGCGTTCGCTGCGCGCCGGGGGAGTTCGAGGCGCGCTACGCCTCGCGTGGCATCGACAGGCTGTGGCGCGACGACGTGCTGCCCTGCCGCGCCTACCTGCGACACTGTGTGCTGGCGGCGGACAAGCTGGGCCCGGAGGTGCGTGTGTGTATGTGTCTGTGTGCGGGTGTGGGTTTGGGTGTGGATGTCGTTGTGCATGTGTGTGCCTGTGTGTGCGTGCCTATGTGTGCCTGTGTGTGCGTGCGTGTGTGCGCGCGTGCGTTTGTGTGCTTGTGTCTTCGCACCCGGTGAGCGCGCCTGCTAACGCGCGCGTGCTCGGTGCTGTAGGTGTACGACTCGTTCGTCGATGGCACCTACCTCGCGGATAGGCGCACGACCGTGCGCGAGTGGCTGGCGGCAAACCCGGAGATCATGACCACGCTGCCGCCGCCAGCGCTCGCCGTGCGATATGGAGGCTAGGCGCGCGCAGCGACGAGCGAGCGCGTGCGTGCTCGCACGTACGCGCTCGCTCGCACACACACGTACACACACATGTACACACGTGCGCGCGCACACACACGCGCGCGAGCGAGCGCGTGCGCACAGGATTGAATGAAAGCCGCCGGCTCTCGCCATTGGCAGCATTTCATTGCACGAGCGTGCGGGACCGCGCCCCGCGGTGTGTGTGTCTGTGCGTGTGTGCGCGCGCGCCGCTGCGCCCTGCGCTCACGCGAAGTCCGCGAAGCGCGCCACCTTGCCCTCCGCCTCCACCTTGGGCCCCAGCTGCGCCAGCTTGCCCTCGTCCATCATGCCGAACAGCCCGCCCGTGTGCACGAAGACCACTCTGCGCCCCGCCCACGCGCCGGGGTCGGACGCCATCTCCCGCAGGAGGCCGTGCAACGCCTTCCCGCTGTACACCGGGTCGAGCACCACGCCCGTCGCCCTGTGTGTGTGCGTGTGTGTGTGTGTGAGTGTACGTGTGTGCGTGAGTGCGTGTGCGTGCGTGCGTGTGTGCATGAGTGTGCGCGCGCGAAGAGGAGCAAGCCAGCGGCGGCGTACAAGCGCGTGTGCGCACCTGGCCACTGCGCGCACGGTGTCGAGCTCCTCGTCGGTGGCCACCGCGTAGCCCGCGCCCTTGGCGTCCACCACGCGCATAAGCTCGCGCGCATCGTACGCCCCGGCGCCATCACCCTCGCCCCCCTCGCCCACGCCGACGCCCGCCATGCCGTCGATGAGGCCCTGGCAGTAGTCGTAGAAGTACTCGGGGGAGTCGCACACCGAGTACGCAGTCACGCGCGGGGGCTGAGGATGCGCCAAAGACGCGAAGCGGGCGGAGCGCGCGCGTCAGCGCGTGCGCTGGCGCGTTTGTGCTATGTGTGTGTGTGTGTTTGTGTGTGTTCGTGTGTGTGTGTGTTCGTGCGTGTGTGCGCGCGCGCGCGTCCGCACCTGGCCTCCACCTTCGCCACTGCCGCCTCCCTCGCCCGCGTTTGCGTGCTCGTGCGCGAGCCTCGCCCCGAGCGCGAGCCCTGCGGCGGTGCCGCCCGAGCCCGTCGCGACCACCACGTCGGTAACGCCCACGCCGGCGTCGTCCGCCTGCTCGGCGAGCTCCTATCGAGTGTGTGTGTGGGGTGGGGTGGGGGGGGGGGATGCGGGGAGGAGGTGCGGGGCATTGTGTCAGCGCGCACGCGCACGTGACATGTACACACACACACACACACACACACACACACACACATACCTTGGCAGCAAGCAGGTAGCCCCACGTGCCCAGCGCATTGGAGCCACCCACAGGAACGACGTACGGCGCGCGCCCCGCCGCGGACAGCCGCGCGGCGGCCATCTCGCCCAGCGCGACGCTGCCGTGCGTGGCGTACCTGAGGCGATGACAACACGAGGCAGGTGTTTCAGAGGGCAGGGGCGTCGTCAGCGCATGGCATATACACGAGCGCACACACGCGAACAAACACACACACACACGCACACACACACACACACGTACACGCACGCATGCACACACGCACACACACGCTCGCACGCTCATGCGGATGCGCCCCCACGTACTCGCGCTTGGAGACGAGCTCGACGTCCGCGCCCACGAGCCGCTCCACCAGCAGGTTTCCAGAGAGCCCCGGGTCGGCGTCGACCTCCGCGGCGCTGGTGCGCAGCACGAGGTGCGAGTCGAGGCCCACGTAGCGCGCGGCCACCGCGGTGGCGCGGCAGTGGTTGCTCTGCACGCCGCCCAGCGTCACCACCGTGTCCGCGCCGCGCGCCAGCGCGTCGGCGAGGAGGAACTCGAGCTTGCGAACCTGTCGTGTGTGTGTGTGTGTGTGTGTGTGTGTGTGTGTGTGTGTGTGTGTGTGTGTGTGTGTGTGTGTGTGTGTGTGTGTGTGTGTGTGTGTGNGTGTGTGTGTGTGTGTGTGTGTGTGTGTGTGTGTGTGTGTGTGTGTGTGTGTGTGTGTGTGTGTGTGCGTGCGTGTGTGTGCGCGTGCGTGCGCGCGCGCATGTGTAAGCACAAGCGCACGTGGGCGCCCGTGTCTCCGCGCGCGAGCACGGGCGCAAGCGCGAGTGCGTCGTCGTTGTGGGCAGGCGCCCTCGAGTTCCTCGCTCTCACCTTGTTCCCCGAGAGCTGCATCCCCGAGAGGTCGTCCCTCTTGATGTAGAGCTCGCACCCGTCGGGCACGCCGGGCACGCCGCGCCACGGCGCGAGCGGCGTGGGCAGCGCGCCGAGCGGCACGCGACCGCCGGTGCCCGCGCGCGCGGCCATCGCGAGCGCCACCACCACCGGGCGCACGCAGCAGCAGCAGCAGCGCGGCACGTGTGTGTGGCACGCGCGCGTGCGCACACACGTGTGCACAATCACACACTCCCCTCCCTCGCACACACGCGTGCACACACACACACACGCACACACACACACACACAATCGCACACACACACACACACACACACACACAACACACGCGCGCGCACACACACAGCGCGCACACACACACACACACACAGCGCGCACACACACAGCACGCACACAGCGCGCACGCAGCACACACACAGCACACACGCGAGTGCGCCAACACCGTCGTTCCCGTTCCCCGTTCCTTCCTCCTTTCGTTTTGATACTGTGTTGCCGCTCGATGTGGCTCTCCCGTGGGTTACATATAGCCGGGTGCCATACGGCGCTGCCGGCGGGGGCGTTCCCCCGGCGCGGCGGGCCGCGCGGGGCACTGCCGTGCACCTCGTCGCCGAATGCTCTCTGCGAGCCTACACCCACGAGGAGGCGGCGCGATGGCGGCGGCGCCGCCGCCGCCGGCGGCCTCGGATGGCGTTGCAGGCGCAGCAGATGCGGCGCCGCCATGGGGGTGGGAGGCGTGGTACACCAGCGCGGCCATCGCGGCGGCGTTCGCGCTCATGCTGCTGGACCTCGCAAAGCCGGACCTCGCGCTGCTCGGCGCGCTCGCGCTCATCCTGGCGACCACCGACATCGTCACCGTGCAGGAGGGGCTGGAGGGGTTCAGCAACCAGGTGCGCTCTTGCGGCAGGGCGTCGCGAGAGCACCGTCTGTCCACGTGCATGCGTGTGTGCGCGCGCGCAAGCAGTGTGCGCGTGCGCGCGTACGTGTGCGCGCGCCTGCGTGCATGTGGGCGCACGTGCGAGCTGACATTCAATGCGCGGGCGTGGTCGTCACACTGGCGCCCACGCTCTGCGCGCACGCGCCCGGCGTCCTGTCTCCCCCCCCCTGGGACAACGCCTAGGGCCTGCTGACCGTGGGCGTCCTCTTCGCCGTGGCGGCGGGCATCAACAACACGGGGGGGCTGGACTACACCATGGGACGCATCCTGGGCGCGCCTGGCACCGCGGCGGCCGCGCAGTTCCGCCTGATGGTCCCTGTGGCGGTGGTGTCGGCCTTCCTCAATAACACGCCTGTGGTGGCCATCCTCATCCCCATCGTCAAGCAGTGGGCGGCGCGAATCAGGCTCGCGCCAGGGCAGCTCTTCATCCCGCTGAGCTATGCCAGCATCCTGGGCGGAACGTGAGTGTGTGTGCGTGTGTATGTGCATGTGTGTTTGTGTGCGTCCCCATGTGCGCGTACGCGTGTGCGTGTGTGTGTTCACGCGTGTGCGCGCGCGCGCACGCGCGGACTCGGTTCTGACGCACCCCTTCCCCCAACCCGCGCTCGCAGGTGCACGCTCATTGGCACCTCCACCAACCTGGTTGTGGCCGGCCTGTACGAGCAGCGCCTCCCGGGCCAGTCCATCGGCATCTTCGACCTCAGCCCCTACGGCGTGCCCGTCATGCTCAGCGGCCTCGCGTACGTGCTCGCGGTGTCGCCCTGGCTGCTCGTGGGCGGCGCGCGCCGCAGCAGGTCCGGCGCGGCGGGGGCGGAGGGCGCCGACGAGGAGGACGCCAAGGGCGGCGGCGGCGACGAGCTCGTCGTCGCCGCGCGCGTGCGGCCCACCAGCCCCGTCGTGGGGCGCACCGTCGCTGAGGGGGGGCTGCGCGGCCTGCCGGGCCTCTACCTGATCTCCGTGCGCCGCGGCGACATGCTGGTGCGCGCCGTGGGGCCCGAGTTCGTCGTGGCCGATGGAGACGTCTTGCACTTCACGGGCCTGGCGGAGAAGCTGGGCGAGGTGGCCGCGGCGTACGGGCTCGAGCCTCTGCACCACGAGCACGACCACGACGTCGACGACTCAGCCACGGCGCTCTCCCTCCTCGGAAGCGACCTCGCAGGCGACAAGGGCTGGGCGGCCGCCGCGGACGTGGATGAGGGGCGCGGGGGCGCCGCGAGCCACGCGTGGGCGGTGGCACTCGCCGATGCCGAGGCCCCGCAAGAGCGCGCGCCCCTCTGCCCCGGCAGTGATGGATACTACTCCGATGGTGGGGCAGGTGTGATGCGACGGCGGCACTCGGTGCGCAGCGACGCCAACAGGTGCGTGGGCGTGGGCGTGGGCGCGCGTGCGCGCTGGCGTGCGCGTGCGTGTGCGTATCGGCCACACGCGTGCATCTCGCGCTGACTTTCGCGCTCGCGACTTCGAGCGCAGCCTCGAGCTGGGCGTCCACGCCTCCTCCTCGAGGGCCAAGGCTACGCGACGAGCCGCGCGCTACGCGAGCAGCGAGGGCACCGTCGATGGCTACTACGGCCCGCACACAGACGAGCGCAGCGATCGCCCACCTTCGCCGCCCTCATCGCACGACGCTTCGTCGGTGCGCCGGCACCAGGCCGGCGCGAGCGTGGCGTCGCTGCGGCACATGCCGCCGCCTGGCCTGCGCATGGCGCGCGCGGCGGTGCGGCCTGGCTCGAGCCTGGAGGGCAAGGCACCGCGCGACGTGGGCTTCCGGCGGCGCTACGGTGCGGCCATCCTCGCGCTCGTGCGGCGGGGCGAGCAGCTGCATGGCGTTATTGGCCAGACGCCGCTCATGGCGGGCGACGTGATCGTCATGCAAGTGTCGCTAGACTCGCCGCTGCTGGAACTGATCAACGGCGACCTACCCGAGCCGCAACCTGAGCCAGGCAGTGCTTTGCCCCGCTCACGCTGGTCTCTCAACCGCCTGACGGGCAGCTTTGGCTCGCTGTCTGCGGCCGTTGCCGGCGGCGAGAAGGACGGCGAGGCCAGGGAGGGGAGTGCCTCGCCTGGCGGCGATAGCGAGGCGGATGCCATCGAATTGTCCGAGGTGACGGTCCGAGATGGCCCGGCGGTGGCGGCGGATCGCGCCGCCGCGAGCGAGCGACAGACTCGCGCTCCCGACGCCCCGGCGTCGCTGGCCGAGTGCCACGTCGACTTGAAAATCGTGCAGAACTCGGGTGGCGTGGAGCGCGACTTCATGATTGCCATGCGCGTCGCACCTGGGTCGCCCATCATCGGCAAAACCGTACAGGCCGCCGGGTTGCGCGGTCTGCCCGGGCTCTTCCTGGCATCCATCGAGCGCCATCCCGCAGAGGAGGCCGTTGGAGGCGCTTGGTCAGGGGGCGAGCGCCGCGCGGGCGACGGCGGTGGCGATTGTGTACGCGACGATGACGGCGGGGTGGGCGGAGTGAGCGCTGCAGCAGGTGACGAGGAGGCACCGCCGGTAGATGCGCCGGCCACACCATCCATCGTGGTGGCCGACCGGGACGACAAGCTACGCGCAGGCGACGTATTGTGGTTCTCGGGCGAGCTGCAAAGCGTGGCCGCCCTTCGGCGGGTGCCCGGGCTCGTGCCTCTCGAGGATCACCAGCTCAGCAAGCTGAAGGTGGTCAAGGCGGAGCGCAGGCTTGTGCAGGCGGTGTTGGCACAGCGGAGCGAGCTGGTCGGCCGCACGGCCAAAGATTCTCGCTTCCGCACGCGCTACGACGCCGTCATCATCGCCGTCCATCGCGCGGGCGAGCGCGTGCACCACCAGATCGGGGCCATTCGTTTCCAACCGGGCGACGTGCTGCTTCTCGACACCGGTCCGGGCTTCATGCGCGCGCACGGCAAAGATCCCGCATTTGCCCTGGTTTCGGAGATCCGCGACTCCATGCCGCCGCGCTTCCACCTGCTGTACGTGGCTGGTGCGGCCGCCGCCGCCATGATCGCCCTCGCCGTAGCCAATGTGCTGCCGCTCTTCACGTCGGCACTGCTTGCGGCAGGCGTCATGGTCTGCACAGGCTGCCTCACGCAGGAGCAGGTGCGCGAGTCGGTCAACTGGCAAGTCATTGTCACCATCGCCACCGCGTTTGGCCTGAGCAACGCCATGCAGAACGCAGGCATCGCCGGCAACTTGGCCAAATGGATGGTCGACGGCGCAGAGGCCACTGGGACGGGCGAGACTGGCCTGCTGGTGGCCATACAGGTGGGCACTATCGTGCTGGCCAACGTTGTGGGAAACAACGCCGCCGCCGCGCTCATGTTCCCTATCGCCGCTGACGCGGCGGTCAGAGGAGGCACCGACCTGCTCAACATGAGCTTCAACGTCATGCTGGCGGCGTCCGCGAGCTTTGCCAGCCCGTTCGGCTATCAGACGAATCTGATGGTCTATGGCGCGGGTGGCTACCGCTTCGCCGATTTTGTGCGCTTCGGCGGGCCAATGCAGCTATGGCAGCTGGTGGTGTCTGTGCTGGTCCTCGTGGTGGGTCAGCCTGGCGTCTTCATCCTCTGGGGAGTCACGGGCGGGCTGGTGCTGTTCCTTGTCTTCGGCAGCACGGCGATACAGGCGATTAAGACCGTCGGAGTATTTGGGTGGCTCAAGCAACAAAGCCGACCCTTCGAATGAGCTACCGAGATTGTTGGTCACAGGGGTGCGGGCACGGTTGTCTCTTTACGAAAGCGGAGCTCGGGCGCGCGCGCGAACGCGGGCGACGCCATCACTGGCGCGCATGCGTGCCGCATGGGGATGTGTAATATATAGAGAAAGGAAGCCACCCTAGGTGGCGGGTACCCTGGCTTGCAGACGGCACACTCCGCAGTGTTTCAGAGGATCTTGATGGCGCCGGCGACGCACACGTACGAGAGGAAGACGCACGACCACATGCCGACGGAAAAGCTAAGCGTGCGCAGCGGTCCGAGCCCAGCGGCGTAGCAGACGTTGTGCGCGATGCGCGCAGCAGTGAAAACGCCCACAGCCACGGCGATGGACTTCGCCTCCACCACGCCTTCACTTGCTTGGGCATTGACCAGGCTTGCCGCCATGGCCAACAGCAGCCCGAAAGGTTCGGCCTCCAGATTGTTCTGCGTGGAGCGGCGCACAGCGGAGTTCAGTCAGCCCGGTGTCGCTCGCTTGCCAGTGCGCGCTCTCGACACCGCTCGCGCTCCGACAGCTTGGCGCACCTGGTTGACGCGGTTCCAGCGCGCCTGCGGATTTGCGCAGTCGCCAGGCGCGGTCGTCGCGGTGATGCGGGAAGGGCACGACGGAGAGAGCCTCGCACACGTCAGACAGATAGACAGCTGATATGCGAGACGGGTGCATGTACATACATGTTCAAGCAGAATGTATCGTCCGCGACACCAGCAGGACGCGGACGCGGATGCGCACATAGGTGGCCACGCACCAGTGCTATCGCGGCCTCCTTAGATGCTGGCGGGCGTTCCGCGAAGCTCTGTGGGGCCTTTTGCGTGGGCCAAAGCATGGGGCCCCATATGGAGTCTTCAGGTGCGCGCACGCCCGCCTTGCCGCGCGCGATAGCGAACGAGCCGCCGGTCACGACATTCTTGGCTGGATTGTTACGCACACACACAGGTGGTAATGTCAGTCAGCCACCAACAACAACTCAGTCGCCAGCGCGCGCGCAGGCCTTTGGCGCGCGCGCACCGAAGAGGGCAGCGCACGCCACGCCGATCATCGCCACGTCGGCGCCCGCGGTGCCGCCCATGACCCCCGCACCCGCGGCTGCCGCCCGCTGCGCGCTCTGTGGCGCGCCCGCACTCGGCAGCGGCGGCGCCGCCAAAAATAAAATAAAATAAAAACTGTCTGCTGCTGTCTCCTACCGGTACCGACGGTACAAGAGTCAATGCCTCAGGCTGCGTTTTACGTGGGGTGAGAGCAGCGTGTGCGATTGCGTGCCGGGCGAGTGCACATGTGCACGCGCGAGGCTACTCCGCGGCCGGGGCATTGGGCGGCGCCTCGACGATCTTCCGATGGAATTCGAGTTTGATGTTCACCCGCCCCCCGCGGACGCCCTCGAGCTTCCACGTGCTGTTCATGGTGCCGAGGCGCACGACGTCGGCGAGTTGGATGGACGTGAAGCCCAGGGAGCGCCTGCCCACGCCACTGGGCGTCCACACCGCCACGTCGAGGTCCTTTTGCGCATCCACATCTACGAACTCGAACGTCTGTGAGCCGAAGCTGGGATTGAGCCCGCGCCCCGGCTCGGAGGTGAACACCTCCGTGCCCACCGACAGCTCCACGCGGGGCAAGATCTTGCGCAACGGCATGCGCCCAGTCAGTGGGACGCGCACAGGGGGCTTCTCCATGCCCTCGCAGCTCTCGAGGGTAACCGTCAGGGGCCCAACGGCAGTCTTGACGCGGTCAGCCTGCGTCATCCTCGAGGACCTCAATGACGCCAAGTCACGCACCAACGTCATGTTTCGGCCCAGCGAGGTCGCGTGAGACGTGTCTGCGTCCGGTTTGACAATCTCGCGCGAGCCGAGCACGAACGTCTCGACGGCGAACTCGATCAGTATCTCTGGACGTGCTACCTGCCCATCACCCGTGGGCATCGGCGTCCCTCCATCGAGAGGGATCCAAATCGCCTCTCGCTCACCCTCAGCGACCAGCTCGTCGACCTTCACGATGGTCGCGCCCAAGAGATCGTTGCTCGCAAGGACCGACTGGTTCTTCATCATCTGCTCCACGTCGCTGGCAATGTGTTGCTTGATCTCGCCGAGCTTGTTCCCTGCGCTCGTCTCGCTGTCCGTTCTGTCCTCCGACTCCATGCCATGCCCGGCGGCGTCCTTCTCCATACGAATGCGCTCCTCGAGCGTGGCCGCCCTCACAAGCGCCCTCCCCGCCAAGAGCTTGTGCACTAGGCTCTTCCGATTGGGAGACAGGACGAAGTCCTTGAAGTTTTGGTCCCAAGGAATGTTGAGCACATCGATGGTGAACTGCTCGCGGGTCAACTGCGACCGCTCCGCCAGGTGTTTGATGGGCGCGACCTTGCGCGCGATCGCGCCCGGTGAGGCCGCCTTGCTAAGGATCGGCTTCCGGTCCTTATCGAAGACGGCGATGACCATCTCTGAGTACGCGAGGTCGCCGCAGGTGAATTTGAAGTCCTCGTTCCACTCGGGCGAGCTCGCGTTCTTCTTGTGCGAGGTGTGGCGGACGCGCTCCTCGTACGGGAGTTCTCCTGCGAGCACGAGGACGGCGAACGGGTCCGCACTCTCCGGCAAGTTGCGCGCGCCTATCACGCTCGCGCGAATGGTGTGCGACAAGCCGTCCTTGTCGGTTTTGGTGAGCTCCTTGACCGCCGGAAAGGAGAAGTCGAGCACGGGCACATGCAGGACCGACGGGTAGCGCCCGGCGCGACGCAGAACGGGCCCCGTGAGCGCATCCTTCAGCGCGCCCATGCCGGGCAGGTCCATCAAATCGAACGCCGGTAGCAAAGGGGAGGGGCGCAGCACGAGAGACCAGTCGATGACCGGCTGGTCGATGAACGACAAGCTGACGCCCGCGACGAGCGGGAGGCGCGAGATGAGTGGCCGCATGCGCATACGAACGATGGCGATGAACTGCATCTCCCGCATCTCAAAGCGCACCCTCCACAGAGGGTTGAATTTGAGCCCACAGCTCCCGCCCACAACCTGGTCGCCAGCGATTTTGAGGGAGAACTCAACCAGCAGCTCGTCGTTGTTGGTCATCTGTGAGCCATACGCGCGCACAGCCTCAAGCACTGGCGGGCACTCCCCGAGATCGAAGTCAATGCTGGCCTCCACGAAGCCTGGGACGAGCGTTCCGAGCACTTTGGCGTTCAGCTCATCGATCTCATCCTTCACCGCGTGCCTCATGTAAGGCCTGCGATTGGGTCGCGCGCGCGCGTGCATGGTCAGTGCTGTGCGCGTGCGGCGGACAGGCACGACCGCGACGCATCTGGGTGATGCCAAGCGCAGGTCGCGCGCACGCACCACATGTCCAGCATGATCGTGTTGAGCCACGCGCTACGCTGCCACCCAGGAAAGGCCGCCCAAATCGGCAGCCCCTCGCCGATGCCCATCTGCACGGGCATAGCACTGGCGAGCTTGCGGATCATGTGCTTGGGAACTCCCTCAAGGGACCCATCGTCTTCGCGCAGGTAGCTGAAGAGGGCCTCCGTGGCGAGGCCCAACTCGCGCGCAATCGCGCGGCCGAACTTCGTCGGGCCTAACCTGCGCTCCGCGGTTGACGACGTGCCTGCTTGCTCCACCAAGGGCTGGTACTCGAGCCCCACCGCCACTTCGCCGCCGCTCTTCCTCACCATCGAGTCACCCACCATTCTGACGGACAAGGAGTTCTGTCCCTTCATTGGGGTCCGCAGAGGATACCACTTGTGCGTCACCGTGTTGGGCGGTAGGCTTGCGATGCTCACGCACACCTCGCCTACTTTGTCGTCCTTGGACGCCGCGTCGTGGTCGTACAGCGCGATCCACAGGTATTCGAGGCCCTCCGAGTACACGTCGAGCTCGAAGTCCTCCTCGAAGACAGGATTTCGAATACGCTTCGCGGTGCGCGTGCGCTGCATGCGCCTCCGTCCGTCCTTGTTCGAGAGCGTGGGCGAGGTGCGGCGCCCGCCAATGCCGACCGCAACGTACGGGTCGATCGAGCCAAATGTGTCGGTTTTCTGCAGCGCGCGGCACCTAATAATCTGCACGCGCAGCTTCCCGACGGGCTTCACCTCCAGTGCGCGCTCGATTCGCTGCACGACCGAGGGTGGCTGATCTGTGGCCAGGACGACGGGCACCGCGTTCGGGTACACGACGGTCTTCCTGAGGGCCTTGGAAATGATGCCATTGATCACGGGCTCGACACCCGGAAAGCTACTGAGCGAAACCGAGGCGGGCTTTTTCACCTGCACGTTGTAAGCGATGCTCGGCTCCTCGAGCATGGTGATCTGCACGCCTCCGACGCAGGGGATCTCATCCATGAGCTGGCTCAGAGTGATCTGGACGCTTCCCGCGAGGTCGAGGTCAGTCAGAGAGATCGCGAGGGGAACCAGTCCCCCAAAAATTTTCGGTCCGCTCAGCTCGAAGACGATGTCGGGGTCGCCGCGCCATTCGAGTTCGAGCTGGATCTGAATTTCGTCCGCCTCGTCTGCAGGCACCAGCCGCACGCTCTCCACGCACGGCGAGATCGTACCCAGCGAGAACTTCTTGAAGCGCATGGAGTTAACGCCGGGCGGTCGCATGTCATCGAGCATCGGCTCGACGATGTCGCGCACGCTCGAGCCGGACGCCGCCGAGATGTGCTTCCACAGCGACGCCAGCATGCTGTTCACCCAGTCCACCTTCTCGCGGCCGGTGCCCGCCTCGAGCCATGACTCGTCCTGAACCCAGTCACCGCGCGGCAGCATGCTCACCAGACCCTGCAGCCGATGCACGCCCGCAATATTCAGATTGCGCTGCATCTGTACCGCCGCGGCGCGCCTCGCGCGCCGCCGCCTCCTGCGCGGGCCGACGACGCGCGCCCACAGCACGCTCAGGAGGACGTAGCGCAGCGTGGGAGGCGCGGCGGCGAGCGCCGCCCACAGAGCGCGCGCCTCCCACGAGGCGCCGCCGCCGACATCCCCCTTGCGCGCCTCATCGGCACCCGCGCGCAACGCCTTGGCGGCCCCTCGCGCCGCGCGCACCACGACGGGCCCCGCGGGCCCGAGCACACAAGTCGTCGCCGGCGTTGAGCATGATGGACTCGGCGCCGCCGCACGCCACGCCGCGCACTGCGCGCGCCGCAACGCGGCGCAGGCGTACCAGCATCGCGGCGCCTAAACAGCGTCGCGCGGCTCGAGCGGCAGGAGACGATGCAGACCAGGGGAGACGCGCCGGGAGGGGAGGAGGGGGGGCGCGATGCGGACAGCGCTCGCGCGCCCTCCGCCTCCCCGCCCGCCCGCCTGCCGCGTGGCCGCGCCCGGCGCGCGCTGTGGCCGCATCGGGCGGCGCCGCTGTGGGGGAACTTCAAGCGACGCCCCCAAAACATACGTAAGACGCCTCGAAATGCACATACTCCGTCATATTCAGATCCGGAATCCACTAGCGAACGTCACCTCATCGCCGGCTGCGTCCAAATCGCGGAATACAAAATCCGACGAGTGCCTACCAGTTCGAACGAAGGGCGGTGGCACGGAATCTGCATCTGCGCCTGCGTCATGGACCCTACCGTAATTAACTCACCCTTCGAAACCTTAACCCCGCACTGGAGGTGGAGCGACCCGCGCGATGCGATTTGATGGGGAGCGTTCAGATTGATGGGTGTTTTCGCGCGCCTCGCTGCTCTTTCGAAAACCGCGCGCGGGTGGCGGTGATGCGGGGGGAGGGGGAGGGGGAGTCGACATGCTCGTGCTCACCCAAGGGATGGCCACATTGCAGGGGGGGGGGGGGGGGGGGGGGGGGGGGGGGGGGGGGGGGGGGGGGGGGCCACACCGCGTGCTCGAGAGGCGGCGTCCCGCCCTCCGCGCGCGCGGGGCCCGCCGGGCCCGCAGCGGACTGCGTGGCGCTGCGCAGTGCACCGAGTGGGCGACGCGACTCGCCGCGCGCGGCGCCGCACAGTCGCGCGCCCGGCGCTCGCTGCTCGCTACTTGGGCGCGAAAATAGGCAATCGCGCCGCACCGTCGCGCTCTACGCGCGTCGCACGCCGTGCCGGCGGCGGTGACGGATGGCGGCCATGCTGACGCTGGTGGCTGCGGCGACGGCGGGTCGTGGGCTCGTGAGTCGCCGCCGCGCCTCCCCGGCACCGGGCGGTGCTGCTCCGGTTGTAGCGGTGGCTGCGCACGCACTCGCAGCAATGTTTGCTCTCACGACGATGGCGAGTTTTGCGTCTTCGCTGCCGGAGGCGGCGGTGCCCGCTCCGGCAGTCCGCGTCGTGCCCAACGGCGCGGCGTACGTCGTGGCTCGTGTGGTCCGCCCGGACGGCGGCGACGGTGAGTCTGGCGTGGGCGGAGGCCGTCCAGACTCGGATTCCGGCGATGGCAGCTCCGCAAATGGCGCCTTGGCGTCCCCCGACAATGTCGCCGCGCCGCCATGTGTGCTCGTGACGATCGGCTACGAGGTGCTGGGCACCTCACAATTTTCGTCGAGAGAGGCGCAAGTGGCCCCCGCCGCAGAGCATGTCGCGGGCGATGCAAGTGTGCAGCAGGAGCACGAAGCGATGCCGCGCGGCGCTGATGCTCGCTCTCGCGGCAGCGATAGGCACTCGCGCTCGCGCCGCGTGAGCGAGGGACGCTGCGCGTGCGGCAGCGGCAGCCCCAGTGTGGTCTTCGAACTGCCAGGCAATCGAGCGCTAGAAGATGATCTTGCAATGGCGACCGACGACTCGGATCGTGGCACCGCGGCCATCGCTGGAGAGGTCGTGTTTTACGCTCAAATGGCAATGGAAGAGTGCGATCGCGCGATGCTCGACCCCTGGGCCGTCTCTCTGGCGGGCACAAACACTCGCGCCCCCGAACCACGCGCAAGGTTTTATTTCAGCGTCGGTTCCGCGACTGGAGAAATGCTGGCCACCATGTCAGTGTCCGCCGCCGACCTAGAGCCGAGTGCCAGTGCGCACATCACAGCGGCGAAATTTGTCCACGCAGCCGGCCAGGGAGAGAAATGCTCTGTGCCTGGCGGCCACCTTCTCGGTGGTGGAGGCGACGCATGTCCCGGCGCGATGGAGACGCAGCCGCAGAGTGTGGCCGCGCGCATCTGTGCGAACATGTGCAGCGGAGGCTTCGGCTATGTACTGCGGGCGATGATGGGGGCCGCCCCGCAGCTCATCAAAGCAAGGCGCAGCGCGCCGCACTGGCATGGTGGCAACGCAACTCATGACTCGGAGGATCAGGGCGAGCCGTTGCCGGCCGACGCCCTTCTGTTGCTCTGCGCGATACTCGGGGGCGCATTGCTGGCGACGCTGTGCGCGTTGGTAGGCATGACAGTTGTGTCCAACAGCTCGAGAGCGGCGGCAGAGAGGACGCTGCATGCTACTAGTGTGCCACCGACTACCGAACACATCACTGTTGCCACGCACTCTCGGCGCGAAGGTAGCGGCGACAACGAGGAAGATTTGATCGTCAGAGGCGGCCTCTTGCATATGCACACTGCAGTGGCGGGCACGTTTGTGCGTGTGGATGATTCGGATGCAGATTCCGAGGGCGCCCCAGCTAGCGGCACGGACATCATCAACGGTAGCGCCTACCGCTACGACTACGAGACCGTGAACGCGGAGAACACCACACTAGCAGGAGGCGAGAACGGAGGCGAGGGCGCGACCAGGTCGCAGCCCGGGCACGTTCCAAGGGGCTGCCAGTGGCAGCGCAGCGGCGTCCGGCTCGAGCGCCAGCAACCGCCATCAAGCCGCGGCTGAACGGGGTGCACACCGTGCAACTCTGTCACCGCTCATTAGCTGGCACGTGCAAGTCGGACCGTGCCTACCTCAGTGTCCCCGAGTCGACGGCACTTATTGAAATGTGAATGGCATCCCCCCGTCCATCGAAAGAAGGAACCCAAACGAGATATTAATCAACCGCGCGCACATACACACATACGCAGGCATGAACACGCGCACCATTGCTTCATCTTCCACACGACGCCCACCAGCTCGACACGAAACGCGCCTGACTTCCAAGCATCGCACGGGCGGCGTGCACCCCGCCTGCAGCGCACTCATTGCAAGACGCAGCGTCGTTGGGCATTGCATTTAATTCACAGAGCACCTCATTCTACGAGGCGATCCTCACGCGCCCCGTATCGCGCACAAACGAGCGCACGAGGGCAGGCGAACCGCGCGGAGCTCAAATGTCATCGTCGCCGATGCAGCTACCAAAACAGCTCTTGAGCACTCGCTGGGCGAAGGGGATGTAGCTGCACGCGTACCACACCAGTGCCATCATCTGAAGCACCACGCAGATGATGACGAGCATGGCGTCCTGTCGGGCGGCGACGCACGCGCGAATGTGTGACGTTGGTCCCGCGCATTCGCCGAACGCGTCAGAACACCCACGCGCTCGCGAGCCCGCGCCCGCGCGCGCACACACGCACTGACACGTGCACCCTTACGCGCCGCACCTGCACAACGAGCGCGAAGACGAGTGTGAGAATCATCGTCACGAAGTACATGAGAGTCGCCCAGATGCGCCTGGCCTTGAACATTTTCTTGATCTGTACGGCGTGCAATCACGCCGGAGCGCCCCGCCGTCAGCCCTCACGAAAGCCGCGCGGGTGCGCGCTCGCGTCCGCGCGGAGAACCGCGCATACACGCGCGCGCATGTGCGCTTGTGCGCGCGCGCTTGCACACGCGCGCGTCCACGAACGCGCATGAGCACGCGTATGTGCGAGCGCGCGCATGTGAGTCTGCCTGCGTGGGCCCCGCGCACCTGGTTGACCGGTCCCATGAGGAAGGCCGTTGAGCTGATGGACAGGATGTTGCCGAACGTGTACGTCACCGCAAAGTGCGTCGCGTCGAAATTCCACACGAACATGCTCGACATGAGCGAGCAGGCGATGCCCAGGCCCGCGCAGATGAAGAAGCCTGTCAGGCGCTGCCGCCACGTGAGCGTCATCGCCTCGTCGATCTGCTCGAGCAGCGTGGGCTCCTCCTCCTCCTGCGCGCGCGCGCGTCAGTGCGTGACAGCAAAGGCGGCTCCGCTCGAGCCGCGCCAACGTGCGCCCGCCCTCCGCACCTTGATGCCCACGGCCACCTGGGCACGCTCGAGCCAGCCACGCGCCATGGCCCCCGCAGCTCGTGCAGCTCCCGCCCCTCCCCCCTCAGTGTGCGCACGCGCTCCCCGGCGCTTGCGCTTGCGCTCGCGCGGGCGCCGCGCCCGCGCAGCGGCTGCGCGTGTGGCGGCGCGCGTCCAGCTCGGACCCTCCCGCGGCCCCCGCCCCGCCCCCGCCGCGCCCTGACGTGTGGCGCGCGCACACACGCACGCACGCTTCGCGCGCGCGTGCTCGGGGGAACGCCGCCGACGTCATGTTTGTTACTGATGCACAGGAATTGATCTCCCGTGGGTATATATGACATGTTGAGTCATTAGAAATCAAAGGGGAGAGCACAGGTGCGAGTCGCGCGAGCGCGCACGGCTGGCGCGCCGCCGCCGTTGGCCGCGGTGGGCGCCTGCCCGAGCGAGAGCCGCGCGGGAGATGAGCCGCGCGCGCGCGCACGCGCGTGCACGTGCGCCTGCGCGTGTGCGCGTGTGTTTGCGTGCGTGTGCGCGCGTGCCATGTGCGTACTCGTGCGGGCGTGCATGTGGATGCGTGCGCGCGCGCGTGCACGTGTGCACACGGCCGGTGCCGAGGGGAGGGAGGTTACAGCCGCGCGAGGCCTCCCGCTCGCCGCACTGGCCAGCGCCGCGCCCTCATGTCACCAGGGGTATGACGATGTAGCCAACGATGGAGAGAACGACCAGCGCCACTGTGTGCGTACATGGGTGCGTGCGTGCGTGCGTGCATGCGTGTGAACGCGAGCGCGCATGCGTGAGCACGCGTGGCCCGGGTGAGCGGCGCACGTAACGCGCGAGCGACGCGCTCGCGCCCCCGCAACGCAATCCCTCGGTTGGCGGCTCGGCGATCCGGCCGCTCGCACGCGTACCCGCCCGTGTGCATGCACACGCGCGGTCACTCACGCACGCATGCTCGCGCGCGCAAACGCACGCACTCAGGCACGCACACACGCGCACACG
The DNA here is from genome assembly GCA_013416795.1 of Prasinococcaceae sp. CCMP 1430. Classification (NCBI taxonomy): domain Eukaryota; kingdom Viridiplantae; phylum Prasinodermophyta; class Palmophyllophyceae; order Prasinococcales; family Prasinococcaceae; species Prasinococcaceae sp. CCMP 1430. The sequence continues at coordinate 24,341 of RQSC01000630.1, forward strand.
CGCACACGCGCGCATGCACGCACCGATGATCCTCAGCTTCCACATCCTGAGGAAGAGCGTGCGCTTGACAGCCGTGGCGCGCGTGCGGTACGTCGCTGCGTCCTCGAGCATTGCCTCCGATTTGTCCTCCACGCCACGCAGGCTCTCGGCGTTGCTCATCACCTGGTCGATGTTGTTCGCCATCGTGCTCTTGACCTCCTCGATCTGCACGCTCACCTCCGCAAGGCGGCTGCTGTCGCTGTTGCTGTTGCCGGCGCCGTTGCTTTTGCCGCTGTTGCCGATGCCACCGCTGCCGCCGCCGCCCGCGTAACGCTGCAGGCAGCCCTTCAGATACAGCTTGCACTCCGCCTGGAGCGCGCCCTCCCCCGCCGCGGCCTCGACGGCGTCCGCGTCGAGTCTCTGCGCGAGCGAGCGCACGCGTCAGCCGGAGCGCGGGGCGACGCACGAAGCGCGCCATCGCAAGGGCGCGCGCGCGCATGTGCGTGTCAAGACACGCGAGGCGTACCTGCGCTGCCCAGCCGCTGAGCTCGGCGAGCAGCCTGAGCGCCGCGCGGCGCGGGTAGTCCTGCGGCGCGAGCAGCAGGAAGACGCACGACGCGCCGGCACTGAGGTGCAGATGTCCGTGCTCCTCCCCGATGGTGACCGTGAGCTGCGTGTCGGGCTTGATCTGCCCGGAGGCGAGCACGCGAGCGACGGTCGCCTGCGCGCCCGCATCGAGCGGCGTCGGCTGCGCGGCCTGCGCGAGCACCACACCGTCGGAGAGGCGCGCGACCGCCGCCCACCGCGGGGACGACATATTCGCGCACGCGCCCTGCCCCACTCACGTCCGCTTGCCACCCACCCAGCCCACACACCCGCCACGAACACACACACGCGCGGGCACACACGCAACGCACGCAAATGCAGCACGCGTGCGCGCGCGGTCTCGCCCGGCCCCCTCGTCCCAGGCTCGCAGGGACGCCCGCGGACCAGCGCGCCCCGACTCGAATTTGGCGCGCGCTGTGGCGTGGCGCGCCGCGGCGTGCGCTCGGGCGTGCGTGCGGTGCGTCCGCGCGCGCACGCGCGCGCGCCCACGCGCGCACACTCCCCCTGCCCGCACGCAAGCAACGCACGCACACACGCCCCTCTCCACCGGAACACACACACACACACACACACTGAACACACTACGGGTGCGTGCGTGCGCGCGCGCCGCGCGTGCGCACGCCCCCCGCCGCGCCAGCCTGCGC
>RQSC01000630.1:26069-42958 GCA_013416795.1 Prasinococcaceae sp. CCMP 1430
TGTGTGTGTGTGTGTGTGTGTGTGTGCGTGTGTGTTGTGTGTGTGTGTAATCACTCGTCCCCGCCCGCCTCGAGGCGCAACACCTCGTCGAGGACGTCGCGGAAGGTGGCGTAGTCGTGGCCGCGCGCGGCCATCCACGAGTACAGCCGCCGCCGACGGCGCTCCTCCTCCTCGGGTCGCGCGCTGTGCGCGCGCGTCGACGCCCATGTGTGTGTGTGTGTGTGCGTGTGTGTGCGCACACACGCGCGAGGATGTGTGTGCGTGAGCGTGGGTACGTTCGGGCGCACGCGCGCGCGCACACACACGCACACACGCGCGCACACACACGCGCACGAGCGCGCACGCACCGCTCTTCGGCCGTCCGCCTGCGCGCGCACACGCCTGCGTTCCACCGCCGCCGCGCGGCGGCCACCAGCTCCGCGCGCATGCGCGCGCGCGCCCCTTCGCCGTCGCCGGGCGCCGGCGCGCCGAGCGGAGAGGCGCCGTCGCCGTCGGCGACTGCGCCCAAGCGTGGATGGATAGGTGGTAAGGCGCGCATGCGCGTGAGCATGAGCACGTGCACACGCACACACACGCATTACACACACGCGCGCGCACGCACACACACACACGCATCACACACCCGCACACGCACGCACAAGACACCCACGCACACGCATTACACACGCGCGCGCACACACACACACGAGCACACACACACACACGCATGCACACACGCACCGTCTGCGTCTTCGTCTGCGTCGGCGTCGGCGTCGAAGGCCGTCCTGCCGCCGTCTGGGCCGTACACGCCCTCGATGGCCGCCTCGGCCAGCGCGGGGTCGCACCCCTTCCGCGCGAGCTCGCGGCGCACCCGCGAGGGCGCCCACCTGGAGGAGCGGCGCCACGCACGCGCGAGCGCGCGTGTGTGCACGCGTGCATGTGCGTGTGCGTGCATGTGAGTGTGTCAGCGCATACCACACCCTCGGTACGGACGCGCTCGTGCCGCACCAACCACCGCGTCCACGCATACATAGACACACACGCGCGCGCACATACACACATCGCTCACGCGCACACACACACACACACACACACACACACACACACACACACACCCGCCCCCCGGCGCACGTGCACCGCAGGCACGTATCCGCTCTTCATCAAAACCAAGGCCGTCCTGCGTGCGGCGCCCGCCCCGACCACCTTCCAGCTGTACAAGTCGACGTGCGTCTTCATAGCGGGATGCATCTTCACCATCGTGCGCCTCGCGCGAGGCGTCACGCCGGCGTACTCGTTCACGCGCTGGGCGGTCGTCTCTGCGTGCTGCTGGGTGCCCAGCGGGCTGTGCACCATCTTCTCCGTCCCGCTCGTCGGTACGAACGCGCGCGCCGCGGGCGCCCGCGCTCGCGCGAGGTCGCTCCGCGCCCGTCTGCCCAACCGCGAGAGGGCGCTGTGTGTCCCCGCGCGGCTGCGCGCGGGTATGCGCGCGCGCGCCCGTGCTCACTGCAAATCCCCCCGCCCACACCCCCGCAGGCATGTCGCTGTTCAACGCGCTGTCCTCAGGCACCACTGCTGTGCTGTCCTTCCTCGCGTTCTGGCTCGTCTTCGGCGAGCGCATGCGCGTGCACTCCTGTGGCGAGGGGTGCGAATTCTACCTGGCGCCGGCGTACCTGGCGATGACTGTGCTCGGCATGTTCGGGATGGTGTTCGCCGATGGCATCGCGGCGAGACTGTTCGGGCGCGAGGGGATGCGCGCTGGCACGTGGTCGGGGCCGGACTGGGAGGGAGCACAGCCGCTCCTCGAGGCGGCGGCGGAGTGCGACAGCGACGCCGACGGCTCCGCGCAGCCGGGGAGCACCGAGTCTGGGGGCACCGAGGCCCGCGTCACCACGACGCAATGGGTGACTGGCGTGATGGTGTCCATCCTGGGCGGCGTGTTCGCCTCTCTTCAGTACGCCGTCGTCACACTCGGCAAGCGCTGGAACGAGGAGGCCGCCGGCTGCTACGGGGCCGGCGCGCCCGCGTGCCCCCCGCGCGTCTCCGAGCGCTTCGACGACACTGGGTCTTGGATGATGTCCTTCGGCGCCGGCGCGCTGGGCACGGCGGGCGTGCTGTACGCGCTGACACCGCTCCTGCAAGCGCTCGCGCGACGCTCCGCGGCCGACAAGCGAGCGCGCGGCGCCGAGGCCGATCAGGAACGGGGCGCGGAGACGGCGTGCGTGAGTGGCGGCAGGGGAGGAGGTTTGTGGTTCCCAAATGGATACCGGCTGCCAGACCTGCACTGGAGCGTCCTTCGTACGGCGGGCGTCGCCGCGGGCACGTTCTGGGTAGGCGGCAATTACCTCAACACCATGGCGGTGAGCAGAGGGGGGCAATCCACGGTGATGGCGCTGTACGTCAGCATGCAGCTGGTGACGTCGGGCCTCTGGGGAATCCTTTACTACAGAGAAGGCGGGAGCTTCAGCTCCAAGGCAGTCTGGTCCGCGTCGGCGGTCTTCACTCTTGCGGCGGTCGTATTGCTGGGCCTTGAGAAGGCCTAGCTCTCCGTCCATCCCTCCTCAGCAGAGCACACCGCAAACGCACACAATTGAGTTCGTGAATGTCTCATCACCTCGCCGGCAGGGATGCACGCGCTCGACGGCGAAGCGCGACGGCTGCCCAACCTGCACCACACTCTCCCGTTCCTGTGCGTGTTCAATGTCGTGATGTGTAAAGAAGTCCCAACGAGGCGTCCGTGATTGAGCACTGACGCAAGTCGCGTCGCAATCGCTCGATCCACGAGCTGGCGCTCAGCCAGTGACAGTCTCGTCCCTCGGCATCGCGAGTTGCTCCTCGAGGTCGCGCACGCGCTCCATGAGCGCTACCTCCCTCGCCCCAAGCTTGCCGGCGAGTGCAGAAAGCTCATTCTCCTTGTCCTCCAGTGCCTGCGCGGCACTCTCGGCGGCCGTAGCATCGGCATCGGCGCTGCGGCGCAACGTAGCGAGCTGCTTGGTCAGGTTGCGCACCTGCTCCTCGAGCTCGTCCACGCGAGCACGCCAGCGCTCCAAAGCCAATTTCGTTCCTGGCTTTTCGTACGCAGCGACTTGCGGAACGTTCGCCGCAACTGACCCGCCCGCGGTCGACTCCCTCTGAGCGAGCTGCGCTTCGGCGGCGGCCAGCCTCTCGCGCGTCACCTCCAGCTCGGTGCGCGCAAGCGCGAGCTCCGCCACCGCCTCGGCGCTCGCACGCACACCTTCGTCGGCATCGGGTACGGCTGCGAGCTGCTCCTCCAGCTCGCGCACTTGGCTCGTGAGCGAGTCGGCGCGCGCTGCTGTGGCGCCCAGCTCGCTGCGCGCCGCTTCCAGAGCGTCTTCCATCTCCGCTAGGCGAGCAGTGACGGCTGATGTGTCTGCCGACTCCTCGACGGCCGCATCAGCGGCCGGGGCCGCGCTCACATCGCTGGCCTCGGCAGCAGCGACCGGAGCAACGCCCGACACGTTGGCCTCCGCCAGCATCCCCTCGAGCTCGGCCACCCTGTCCTTCCACACCTGGAGTTCGGCCGAGTTGGCAGTGAACACGCCCGGGGTGGCATCGGCCAATTTGGCCTCAAGGTCGGCGCAGCGCTGCTTCCAGTTCTCGAGCACCACCGAGTTGGCTGGGAAAGAGCCTGCGGTGTATGCTTCGAGTTGCTCCTCGAGGTCAGCACAGCGCTCCTTCCAGTCGGCGAGCACCGCGCTGTTGGCGTTGAAGCTACCGTCGGCGGGCGCGAGCTGCGCCTCGAGGTCCGACACGCGCGCACGCCACACATCTAGCACAGAGCTGTTCGCCGAGAACTTGCCGGTCAGCGCCGCGTCCAACTCGGACTCCAGGTAGGCCACGCGCTCCTGATAGGTCTGCAGCACGGTCGCATTCGGACCCGGGAGGTACGCGCTCCCGTCGGCCCCCTCGGCATCCTCGCCCGCTGGCGCCGGCACCTCTGCCGCAGCGTTCTCCAGCGCGGCCACTGCCGCACGCAGCTCAGCGACATCGGCCGTCTTGTCGAGCAGGGCGCCCTCCATCTGCTCCGCAGCGCCCTGTGCCTCGTACAGGGCAGCCTCAAGCGCCCGAGTCTGCTCCAGCAACTCTGCCTCCCGCGCCGCGCCCGGCGCGTCGGCTGTGTCTGCGGCACCGTCATCGGCGTCCTCGCGGACTTGCGCGAGCTCTGCGGTCAGCTCAGCCGCACGCGCCTGCGCCTCCAACAAGGCCTCACTCGCTTCCTCATTGGCGCCGCCCTCCTTCGCGAGCATCTCCTCGAGCTCCCTCACGCGCGCTGCAAGCTCTTCCGAGCGCGAGTCGTCTCCCGGGGCGGCCGCGGGAGCGTTCGCCGCCTCGAGCCGCGCGTTGGTGTCCGCGAGCTGCGCGGCAAGCTCCGCCGCGCGCGCTTGCGCCTCGAGCAGCGGCTGGCCGGCCTCGTCCTCGAGCTCGCCGGCCGTCGGGGCGAGCGCGAGCTCCGACTCGAGCTCGCGCACACGCGCGACGAGCTCCGCGTTGCGCGCGGCGCTTCCCGCTGCCTCGCCAGCGCCCGCGGCTAGCTCGGCGGCCGCATCAGTGGCGGCCTGCTCGAAGCGCGCGGCGCGATCGGCCTCGGCGGCGGCGAGGGCCTCGAGCTCGGATATCTGCTGGCGAAGCGCGTCCAGCTCCCCGGCGTCCGCGGCGGGCTCCTGCGCCGGCGGGGTCTGCGCCTGCGCCGGTGGCGGCGGCGGAGGCGGAGGCGGAGCCTGCGCCGGCGGCGGCGGGTACGCGTACTGCGGGGGGACAGCCACGGGCGGGTAGCCGTACGGCGGTGGCGCGTAGTACTGCGCGGGCGGCGGCGGCGGCGGCGGCGCGTACTGCTGTTGCTGCGCGGCCTGCACCTGCGCGAGCGTCGCCACGTCCGCCCTGATCTTGCGGAGCGCCTCAGCGAGGTCCTGCCGACGCGAGGGCGCGAACAAGCGGCGCGACACGCGCGTCAGCGGCAGTAGACACACGCGGTCGCCCTCGGCGATCGCAACCCCCACCCTGCGCCTCGCCCATAGCGCCGCGCCGCGCCGCACCTGGTCGCCGCCCAACATGAAGCAGCTCGCGAGCGTGCAGACCACGGTGCTCGGCGGCCGTGCGGTGCGCTTCCGATGGGATCCCAAGGGACGCCTGCTGGCGGTGGGCGGCGTGGAGCGCACGGTGTGCGTGTATGACCGGACGGGCGCGCAGATCGATCAGATCGTGCTGCCGCCCGTCGATGACATTGCGCCCAAGCCAGAGAAGGGCAAGGCGGTCGATCCGCGCCAGGTCGCTGCGCTCGAGTGGGACGCGAGCGGTGAGAAGCTGGCCATCATGGCGACGGGCACGGCGCAGGTGACGCTGTGGAGCGCCACGTCGCGCCAGAAACAATTCATCGAGATGGCTCCCTCCGCCGCGCACACACTCACGTGGATGGGGTGGTCGCGCCTCACGACTGGCCCCGGCGCGGCAACGCTCGCCGTCGGCACCGCCAAGGGCGCGCTGATGCTCTACGACGACAAGCATGCGCGCAAGGTGCCCGTGATGGGCAAACACAGCAAGGCCATCACCTGCGGCGCCTGGTCTATCAACGGCACGCTCGTACTCGGCTCTGAGGACAAGACTGTCACCGTCTCGCTGTCTAACGGCGACACGCTGAAGACGCTGCCGATGGCGCACAGGCCCTGGAGCTTCCAATTCGGCACGCGGCCAACGGGCGCAGATGGCGGAGCAGTCACGCGGCTAGGCACGCGCGGACCGAACGTGTTGAGCATCATCATCGGCGGCCTGAGCCTGCTGACATACTCCATCGACGGGCAGGGGATGCCGAATGACTCGCCCGTGGAGCTGGTCTTCAAGGCCTCATACGGCACGCTCATGTCCCACCAGTGGGTGGGCACCAGCGGCTTGCTTGTCCTTGGCTTCCAGAACGGCTACGTCAACGTTGTCGACGGCCGTGAGGGCCACTCGCAAAACGCGCTCTTCACTGAGCGACTACACACCGACTACATGGTCATGTGTGCCTACTCCGAGTCCCTGCAGAGGCTCGCGACGCTTGGCAAGCACTCGCTACGGGTGGTGGACATGGCAGGTGCCGGGGCCAGCGCCCAGTTCCGGGAGCTCAAGGACGACGCCATTGACTACTCGCAGAACTTCTACATGACGGAGATCGCGTGGACGGCTGACGGACAGATGCTCACTACCGCCAACGAGACCGGCGTGGTCACCCTTCTGTTGGCGTCGCTCCCCGTGGTCAACGCTGCCTTCGGCTCGCGCGCGGCATACCTTACGTCGCTGCTGGAGATGTCCATCGCAGACGTGGTCACGGGCTGGAGGGTGTACGTCAAGCTTGAGGCGGAGCCCAGCCTCGTAGCCATGGGGGAGAGCCACGCGGCTGCGGGGCTCAACAACCAGGTGTGGTTCTACGCCGTTGAGGAGGACCAGAGCCAGCCACTCGATGCCGCGGGGGTGGCGAACACCACCAAGGTCATTCGCCATGTGACGAAGCGCGACTACCTCGGTGCCGTCAAGGCTGTTTGCATGAATGCGCAATGGGCAGCAGTGCTCGCGCAGGGGCGGGTTTTGCTGCACGCGATCGAGCTCAGCGCCGACCCGGAGGACGCCATGGCGATCACGCTGCCGGAGGGGGACCGTGGCGAGGTCACCTGCGTGGCGATGACACCTGCTTTCCTTGTGTACGCAACAGACTCGGGCCTAGTGTGCTACTATGACGTGGGCGCGCGCGCGGCCGTCAACGAGTACCGCCACGCTCGCGGCACCGTGCGCGCCCTGTATCCAAACCACTCGGGCACTCGCGTTGTGATGGTCGACGACTCGAACGACCTCTGGCTGTACAACCCGGTGAATGACCAGGTGCTCGAGGTGCCTCAGTTCGAGGGGGAGTTCGAGCGCATCATCTGGGACCTCGCCCAGCCGCACGTGTTCGTTGTGGCCACGCGTCGCGAGCTGCACTGCATGCTATACTCGCCCGTTACCATCTCGGGGCCATCGGTGACATTGTTAGGGACGGACTCGCTGCTCACCGGGCACTCACCCGTGACGCTCAACAACGGGGTGGTGGCCGTGCAGGGTGCCGGCGGTGAACTCAGCCGAGTGCGCTTACACTCGCATCGCCATGTGCAGCCCCTCGAGGCGGGCGCGCCGCTCGACGCGGCCTCGCTAAGTCTGCGATGCGAGCAGCTGCTCGCACTACGCAGGCTCGCCGAGGCGTGGGAATGTGCAGTGCAGCTTCGCGAGCCCGCCGTGTGGGAGGAGCTGGTACGTGTCGCGCTCAATCAACTGGAGGTTGGGCTCGCCATCCGCGTGTACCGCGCCGTCGGTGAGGCCGGCATGGTCCAGGCGCTCGAAGCTGTGGCGGGCATCGATGACCGGGTACTGCTGGCGGGTCACGTCACATTGCTGCTCAGTGGCGACACCGAAGCTGCGCAGGATCTGTTCCTGCGATCGAGCAGGCCTGCGGCGGCGCTCGAGATGAGGAAGGATCTCAAGCAGTGGGAGGCAGCCCTCGCGCTCGCGCAGCAGTTGGACGCGCAGCACGGTACTGGTGCGCAGCTGCCGGAGATCTGCCGCGAGAATGCCGCCCTGCTTGAGGCGCGCGGCGAGTATGAGCGCTCGCTTGCATTCTACGAGCGCGCGCTCGGGTACTCGGATGGCGACGACCCCACGCGCGATGCCGCGCGCAACGCCGCGTGCGTGGCTGGCATGGCACGCGTGTGCGTGCGGCTGGGCGATGCGCGCCGCGGGAGGCAGCTCGCGCTCGACGCCAACTCAGAGACCCTTTGCAGAGAATGCGCGGCCATTTTTGAGGAGATGGGGCTCCTTACTGAGGCCGCGGAGATGTACCAGCACGGAGGACAGCACGAGCGCGCTGCTAGCATATATATCGCAACCAAGGCGTTCTCGCTGGCCAAGCCGCTGATGAGCCGCATCAAGTCGCCCAAGCTGCAGCTGCAGTACGCGCGCGCAAAGGAGGCCGAGGGGCGCTTTGATGACGCTGCCGACGCCTACGAGGCCGCCGGAGCCAATGACTACCTCGTGCGCGTGTGCCTGGATCGGCTGGGCGATGAGAAACGCGCGTTCGCGATCGTGCGTCGCGCCCGTAGCCAGGAGAGCGCAAACATCGCTGCGCGCTATTGTGCCGCCCGCAATGATCACACGCGCACGATCGAATTTCTTGCAATGGCGGGTCGCTTGGAGGAGGCCTTTGCATGCGCAACGGAGCACCGCTTGATCGACGCCTATGCTGCCACGCTTGGTGATAGCGCGCCGGCAGAGGAGTACCAACGGTTGGCGAGATGGTACGAGGGCCAAGGCGAGCACGAGAAGGCTGGCCGCCTGTACGAGCGCTGCGAGGAGTGGGCGCCCGCTCTCAAACTCTACTTGCGGTGTGGTGGCGCGCTGCTAGACGATGCCATCGAGCTCGTGGGTAAAGCCGGCAACGATGCGCTGACCAACCAGCTGGTGGACCACCTGATGGGCGAGTCGGACGGCGTGCCGAAGGACCACAACTACCTCTTCCGACTGCACATGGCGCTGGGCAACTACGACCAAGCGGCGCGCGCTGCGGTGCTCGTCGCGCAGCAGGAGCAGGAGCTCGGGCAATACAAAGTTGCGCACGCTCAACTCCTTTCAACGACGCGCGAGCTTCGACGGCAATCGCGCCGTGCGCCTAACGAGCTCAGCCGTCAGCTGATGCTGCTCCACAGCTACGTGCTCGTGAGATCGCAGGTTCGCATGGGGAACCATGAGCAGGCAGCGCGGCTACTCGTGCGCGTGGCTCGCAATATCTCGCGTTTTCCCGCCCACGTGGTGCCCATCCTTACGAGCACAGTCATTGAGTGTGTGAAGGCGGGATTCAAGGCGCTCGCGCTCGAGTATGCCACGGTGCTCGTGCGACCCGAGTACCGTTCGCAGATTGCGCCCGCCTACAAAAAGAAAATCGAGGGAATGGTGCGGCGGCCTGACAAAGAGGCGCAGCTTCCTCCGCCCCCCGAGCCAACCAAACCGTGCCCCTTTTGCGGGGCCGAGGTTCCCGAAATGGACCTGGAGTGCTCGTCGTGCAAGAACATCCTTCCGTATTGTGTCGCCTCTGGCAAGCATATGGTCTTGGACTCGTGGACACAGTGTCCAGCGTGCAAATTCCCGGCACTCTACTATGAATTCATGACAGTGCTGCAAAATGACAAGGCGTGCCCGATGTGCAGCGAGACGGACATTCCGCTCGCGTCGATCAAGGTGCTCGACGACCCGCTGGGGGTCCTCCGCGCCGACAGACCGCCGTCTTCGGTTGAGGGTCGGTAGGGCGCGCGGGCACAGACGTGCGAGCGGCGCGACGCGTCACTCACTCCCACAAATATGACTCAGCATAATCTATGTGATGCACGCACGTGGGACGCGCTCGAGCTCAAGCGGGCACGGACGCCCTGCCGCCAAACGCGCACGCTCCGCAAGTGTGGGTACACTTCTGTGGACATGCTCCTTCTCACGACGACTAGCACTTATTGGGGTTTCTCCCACTGCGTTGTGTTCGTGGAAACGTTGTAGTAGTAGGTCGTCCCCGTTTTGGCATCCACGCCACTTTGCCACCCAGGTGGCAGGTCAGACGCGGCGGGTGCGACGGGTGCGGGCTGCGCGGCAGCGGGCTGCGCGGCAGCGGGCTGCGCGGCGGCGGGCTGCGCGGCAGCGGGCTGCGGGGCGGCAGGCTGCGAGGGGGCAGGCTGCTGCGGGAGCTGCTGCTGCGGGTAAGGCTGGCCCGGGTACGGATGGCCCGGGTACGGTGGACCAGGGTACGGCTGGCCAGGGTGCGGTGGGCCAGGGAACTGCTGCGGCGGGGGCTGGCCGTACGGCCCAGGCGGGCCGTAGCCGGGAGGGGGCTGGCCGTAGCCGTACGGCGGCGGTTGGCCGTACGGCGGGGGCTGGCCAAACGGCGGGGGCTGGCCATATGGCCCCAACGGCGCGCCCCCCGGTGGCGCGCCCTGAGCGATGGCGTGCGCTGCGCGGGCGTCTGGTGCGTTGACGACGTCTGTGACGAGCCTCTGCGCCTCTTTGATGCATGCCGCGTTGCCAGAGAGGGTAACGACCCGCTCCGTCGAACCCGGGGCAGTCTCCCTGTCCGGCTGCACCTGGATGCGCGCACCGGACCTGTCCTGCAGCAGCTTGATGGTCTCGCCTCCCTTGCCGATGATGGTGCCCACTTTGCCGTTTGGTACCCTCATGACCAGCTCCTCGTCACCAGGATTGCGCTGCGCCGAGCGAGGCAGGCCGAGGCCGGGTCCACCGCCCGGGCCCGCCTGGTTGTTGATCTCTGCCATGATCATCCTCTCCGCAGCGGCGACCGCTTTGTCTGATCCCGTCAGCTCGATGGGGCGCATCTCCACGCCAGTCTCGCTCCGCTCATTCTCCTCGTCCTTGCGGATCTGAATTCGACAGCCGGTGGTGTCCTGTAGCATGCGAATGACCTCACCGCCGCGCCCGATGACCTTGCCCACCGACGCGCTGGGCACCTTGATTACCTTCGTCGCGTTCGGATCGTCCAGGTACGTGGTGTACTCAGAGTCCGCGGCGAGCGGGCGCAGCGTCGTTGTGGCGAAGCCAGCGGCAGCGCCGCCCTGGCCCTGAATCGCAGCCAGCGTGCGCCTGTGCGCAGCGATGGTCTCGTTGCGGATGTCCTCGTCGAACAGCAAGTCCCGCACCTTGGCGACGCCTTCGCTGACGTTCAAGCCGCTGTCGGCCTCGATCACGACGCACAGCGGCTCGCCCAGGCCGCCCTGGAGCGTCACCTTGCAGCCCGTCTCTGCCTCCAAATGCTTCTTGTGCATCTCGCGCGGACCAACGAGGAGGTCTGCGCAGCGGCCCGCGGGCAATCGCATGCGGCGGGGCGCGCATCGAGGTCAGCGCCCTAAACGTCAGCGCGGGCGGGCATGCGCGATCGCGTGGCGCGCGGCGCCGCGGACGCCCTCTGGCGCGCGCACACACAGGGGAATGCGGCGCGCGGGAGGGCGCGCGCGGGGGCGCGCACCTTCCCAGTCGACGCCCAGCACGTCCTCGGGCACGAGCAGCTTCTCCGTGCGCGGCCCGCTCGCGCGCGCGCGCTTCGCCGCCGTGCCTGTCGTCGTCGCACGGCGGGTCCGACATGGCGCGCGCGCTCCCGCCGGCAGCCGCCCCGCCCGCCGCAGAGCGGGGAAGCGCGGGGGGCAGGGCGCGCCGTGTGGCGCCAACAACCAACGTGACCCCCGTACATGTACCAACACCTGCCCCGGCGAGCCCCCTGCTTTTTGACCTCCGTCCGCGAACGTCCGCCCCTCCCCACGCCGCGCGGAAAAGAACAATGCGGCACACGCGCGCGAACATCGCTACCGAACCCTAAAATATGTATCCCCTAATGATTGCGTTGATTTTGATTTTGATTTTGATTTTGATTTTGATTTTTACGCCGTTTTTGTGGCGAGGCGCGGCGACCGCATGCGGAGCATGAGCCCGCGCGCCCGGGGCGCCGTTCCCCGAAGTGGCACCCGCGGGGCGCGGCGCGGGCGGCACAGCGCGCACGGCGCGAGCGCGCGGCGATCGCGCGCGGAGTGGGATCGGAGGGAGAACGCCGGCGCCGGCGCAGCCGCCATGGTGCGTGGCGCGCCGCGCGCCGCGGGCGCGCGAGGGCGTTTCGAGCGAACGCAGACGAGCCAGAGGAGCGCGCGCGAGAGGACCCCCCGCCTCCCAGCCCCCTCCCTCCCCACCGCGCGCACGCGTCCCCCGCGTGCCGGGCCGATGTGCCGCACGCGGCGCATTCGAAGGCTGCTACAGGAATCGTTCTGCTCTCGAGCGCGCGCACTTCCCAGAAGGGGGCGGGGGGGGGGAGCAGGCGCGCGCGCGCGCGTCCGCGCGCACGAATTCGTGCGGGAGGCATACAAAGCGCGCGTCCTCCGACCGCCTTTCGCCGTGTCGCGCGTGCACGTGGAGCGCGCCCACGAGCGCCGTGCAACCGGGCCTCTCTCGTCGCAGCCCTTCGATTCTGACGCGGCATGCCCTCCCCGCCTGCTCCCCACCCACCAACCCACCAACCCACCAACCCACCAACCCACCAACCCACCAACCCACTCGCTCCCCCTGAATTCTCCTGAATTCCCTTCCTCTCCCAGAAGCTCGAGTGGTCGTTCGGCCTCGCGACGGCCGTTTCGGGCGGGGTCGCCGACCTGACACCCCTCGACGGATCGAGCTCGTCCATTGTGCACCTCGCGGGTCACACGGCCATCGTGTACGACCCCGCAGCGCACTCGCAGCTCATGCTGCAGGGCCACTGCAACCCGATCACGTGCCTGTGCGTGTCGCTCGACAAGACGGTGATAGCGACGGCAGACGCGGGCGCCGAGAGCGTGGTTGTGCTCTGGGACGCGGCGTCGGGTGCGCCGCTTCGGACCATCGCGGCGCCTCACGACGGCGGCGTCGCCGCCATGGACCTCTCCACCGACGGCTCGCTGCTTGTTACGATGGCCGCGGCGCCCGCCGGCGGGAGCGACGCGGAGGATCCCACGCTCGATGGTTTCGAGCAGGGGGTGGCGCTGTGGCAGCTAGACGGTTCGCACGAGATGCCCGTGGCGAGCGCCAACCTTCCGCCGGGCGACTTGCAGTCTTGCGTGCGCTTTCGCGAGAGCTGTAGCAGTGCGACGCTGCTCGGCGGCGAAGGCTCGGGGACCGGCGGCGGCGAGGCCGGAACGGATGTGCCCGCCGGCGGCGCGTCGGACGACTTCGAGTTCGTCAGCAACGGCCACTCAAGGGCCTGCTTCTGGAGCGCCGGCGGTGGCTCACGGCTGGCGCACACGTCGCCCGCAGCCTCGGCGCGCGATTTCAAGCAGAGCATCGGCGCCTTCACGGTGAGCGCGTTCATGCCGCGCGACCCGACCGCGCGCGCAGTGACGGGCACGTCCGACGGCGACGTGGTGGTGTGGGAGCGCACGGGCGGCCATGACGCCGCAACGGGCGCACCGCGCCGCAAGGCCGTCAAGGTGGTGCAGCTGCACCAGAGCGCCATTATGTGCCTCGTGAGCTACGGTGACTACCTTGTGAGCGGCGGCGCAGACGGCTACGTGCGCTGGTTCGACGGTAAGTTTCGCCTCGAGGCGTGGTTCGAAGAGCTCGCCGCGGGCGGCGTGCACTCGATCTGCTTCGCGGCGGGCGGTGCGGACGCGGGCGACGGTGTCGACAATGAGGCGCCGCTGCCCGACTTCCTGGTGGGCACGGCCGAGGGCAAGGTTAAGCTAGTGCACGGCGACTCTTTCGAGGACCCCACGGTCGACGAGGAGCGCTCCGGCGAGCTCCTGCTGGCAGGGGTCAGCAGCGGCGCCGTCTACGCGCTCGCAGCGAGCCCCTCAGCGGACGAGTTCGCCGTCGCGGGGGCTGCTGTCGGCCTCGAGGTTTGGGACTACGTTAAGCGGTGCTCACTGGCGCAGCGCGGCTTTAAAAGCGGCGCCGCCGCGGTCGCGCTCACGTATGCCGCCGACGGCACCTCCATTGCCGCGGGGTTTCGCTCGGGCCACGTCGCCCTGTACGACTCGCGCTCGCTTGACGAACTGTGGGCGCTGCGATTCGGCGTGTCTCCCATCGTGGAGCTTGTCTTCCGTCCCGATGGCGCGGTCCTCGCGGTCGCCGACGCCGCGCGCACGGTGGGAGCGCTGCGCCGCGGCAGCGAGCCGCCGCCCGGGACTGACGACGGCGACGAGCCCGAATGGGAGGTCGCGGGCAAGCATCGCGCCCACACTGGCGCGATCACCGGACTGGCGTTCGCCTCGTGCGGGGAGACCGAGGGCGCGGCGCACCGGCTTTTCTCAGTGGGGGAGGACGGCGCCCTCGCCGAATATGACGTGAACGGCGCGCGCGAGGACATTGGGCTCCCCTTGGCGCGCCGCCGCCAGGTGTCGCGCGGCGCCAGCCCCACTGGGCTCGTGGTCCTCGAGCCGCGGGCAGCGGCGTTCAGGGGCCGCGACGACTCGTCGGGGGTGGGCAGTGCCGGTGCGTCCGAGGCGTCGGGCCTGCTGCTGGTGGCCGATTCGGAATACAAGCTACGCTCATACTCGATGGCCACCCTCGAGTGCGTAGGGACGGTGCTCGCGCCCACCTACGCGGGCCCCGTCAACAGGCTGCTGCCGCTGGGTGAGGGCCACCTCGTGTACGGCACTCTGGAACGAGTGGTGGGTCTGTTGCAGCTGCCTCTGACGGGCGATCCCAACGCAGCTATGGGGCTCATAGCCCACCCGGGTGAGGTGGCGGCGCTCGCGCTGAACCGGGATGGCAGCCGGCTGCTCACAGCAGGCGCAACGGACGGTGTGATCAACCAGTGGCGCGTCGACACGAGCTCCTTCGAGGCCGCAGTCGCCGAGGGCACGGGCGACGACGCGCGCTGCGCTGCGCTGATCGAGGGCGGGAAGGAAGGCGCCTTTTACTCGGAGATCGTCGACTACTTCTACTACTCGCAAATTCGCGAGCAGGGCGAGGCCACGCGGCAGGAGCGACGCGTCGAGCAGTGCGTGGACGCAGAGCAGTTGCCTGACCTCATGCGCGCACTGGGCTATTATCCCTCGCAGGCCGACGTGGAGGACATCGCCAACGAGCTCAAAGCCAAAGGCGTCATTGGCCACGAGGCCGGCGGTGGCAGCACGGCACAGATCCGTGTGGAGGGGGGTGCTGAGGGTGGTCACGAGAGCGGCAACCGCGGCGGCGAGGCCGACGGTGATGGCAACGTCACCACCAGCAGTGGCAAGGTGCCTTTCCAGGAGTTTCTGAACTTGTATACAAATTATCGACCGGTCTTTGGAGTGACCAAGGAACACATCGAGACCGCGTTCGCGGAGCTCACCAGCGGGCATGGGGCAATCTCCACGGCGGACCTACTAAAGCTGCTTACGTCGATGGGCGACATGATGTCCCCCCAAGAGCTCGAAAGCTGCCTGGTAGGCCTCATGGGGGAGGATGGCGTCCGGCAGCTGCCCGAGACGGTCGACGCACATGCCTTCGCCGAGACTTGGCTCGGGTTCGAGGCGTGAGCGTGCCACGCGCACGCGCAGACGCACGCCACGCAAACTGTAATGCATACGCACAAGACATCCCAGGGGCGGAGAGGCTCGTAGTCTGCGGCGCGCACGCGCTACGGCAGGGCAGCGCCCGCGAGGCGCGCGGCGGCACGCAGCTCGGCGAGCTCGCTCGGCCGTAGAATCAACAATTAACCCTAGTACCGGATCCAACCCTAACAATACATACCCAAACCGCGGCTGATACAAATTGAAAAGTGGGCAACGCTGCAGAGCGGCCGCTGCGCTGCTGCACGCTGTGCACGTGCACGTGCACATCCACAGCGCGTGCGGCGGGCGCAGCGGGCGCGGCGGGCGGCGGCATTGCTGCCGCCGCTGCCCCCTCTCCCCTCCCTTACCGGGCGCGATGAGCGACAGCGACGACGACTGGCTGGACGAGCCCGCGCCTCCACCCCCGCCACCGAGCGCGCGCGCGCGCGCCGTGCCACCGCCGGCGGCAGTGGCCGCGCCAACACCCGCGCCCGGCCCCGCACCCGCATCCTCTGCTCTGGACCAGGGGGCGGCCAGGGTCACTCGGACGGACACGCACCCGCCTGAGACCCAGACGAGTGGCTCACCGCCGGCGGCGGGTGGGAAAGGGCAGCCGGGTCCGCCGCGCCAGCCGCAGCCGCAGCAGCAGCAGCAGCAGCAGTCGCAGGAGTCGCAGCAGTCGCAGCAGCTGCAGCAGTCGCAGCAGCCGCAGCAGCCGCAGCTGCAGGCGTCGCTCCCGCCGACGCGCCGACAAGAAATCGAGCTCGAGCTCGCGGGCGCCAAGGCGCTGGCCTGCACACAGGGTGCGCTACGCGCGCTCATGGCGCGCGCCGCGGACCGTTCGCTTGCCGCCGACGGTGCCCGCGCCTCAGCGCTCGCAGCGGCTGAGGCGCACGCGCTCGCGCTCGCCGACGTGCACCGCGCGCTCGACGAGGCGGCAGCCGCGGCGGCAGCAAGCCGAGGGGCATCGGAGGCCTCGCGCCGCGAGGCAGACGCGGCGGCTCAGGCGGCTGCTGAAGAGCGCGCAGCGCAGGCCGCGGACCGCACGCGCCAGTGCGCCGCCAGGTACAGCGCGGTGAGCACGAAGCCGAAGAAGTGCAGCAGCGTGGAGAGCGCGTTGATCTTGGGCAGGAACAGCGACACGCCCGCAAACACGCCGACGAGCTCAACCGCAAAAAGCGCGAGAGACGCGCCCACTATGGACTCCAGCCAGTCCTCGTCGTCGCTCAGCTGCGCGGCGGTCGACGTCGCAGGCTCTGCGCGCACAACCTTCATCGGCGCACAACCAGCGACGTGCGCGGCTGTCAGCACAGCACGGAGGCCGCCGGGGCGCGTCTGTCGTAGTGCGCTGGCGCACGCGGCGTGCGCGGCACCTCCAAGCGAGGGTCGCGGAAACGATGCGACACTGCTCACGGCTGGCGAGCGCTGCCGCGCGTGCTGCCGCGCTTCGACGCCACTCTGCGCGCACGAAGGGGCATGCGCGGGAGCACGCGCCGGCTCGCGCGGGCGCGGACGGCCGCGCGCGCGCGCATGCAGCAGCACTTGGCGCGACGCACCGTGCCGGCGAGATCGTAGGCCGCCGTCATGACGAGCACGAGGTGCGCGACGACCGTCAGAAAGCGCGCTGGCAGGAGGATCTCCTCGCGGGACGGCATGATTGCCACTGGGCGGGCGGCGCGCGGACGCGCGTTCAGGGCGGGGCGCAGGAGGGGGGAAGAATGCGAGGGGAACGGGGCAGCTCGCCGGCCGCACGCGCTTGAGCGCTTGAGCGCTTGGGCGCGGGGGTCGCCGCCTCGCGCCCGCAACGCGCGCGTCGCGCCGCCCCCGCTGTGGCGTCGCCGCGGCCCACTC
>RQSC01000630.1:43601-85195 GCA_013416795.1 Prasinococcaceae sp. CCMP 1430
CTGAATTGGCAGATTACGCAGCGCGCGGGCGCGCCGCCGCCAACCTCGACGGCGAGCTCGTGCTCGCGCCCGGCACCGTCCTCGAGGCACACGGACAGCGCGCAGCGCGGGCCGAGCGAGCGCACGCCCCGCAGGCGGTGCCAGCCCGCACACCGCAGCTCGGCGCACGTCGAGCGCAGCGCGGAGGCGGAAGCGCGCGCGCCGACCCCGGAAGCGGAGCCGGGCGCGCTGAGAACGTGAGCGTGAGCGTGTGTTGTGTATTGAGGGCAAACCCCGACCCCGCCAGGCGACGCCAGAGCGAGAATGTGGGCGTCAGGGTGCAATCGTGCGCATGACATCTCTCTCTCTCTCTCTCTCTCTCTCTCTCTATTGTGCGCGCGCGGTGTGCGCGCGTGCGTAAATGCGCGTGCGTGCGTGTGCATGCGCGCGCTCTCCTACCTCGGTGCGCCGCCGAGCTCTCTGGCGGCCGCGGCGAGCGCCGCGTCGACCTCTGCGAGGAAGTCGCGCACCGTGCGGCACGCCGCGCGCGCGGCGGCGAGCTGTGAGCGCGCGCGCGCGCTGCTGGCGAGCAGATCGTCGACGACGCCCTCACCGCCCACCTGGTGTATGTGCGCGCGCTCGCGCGTGTATGTGTGTGTGTGTGTGTGTGTGTGTGTGTATGCGCGCGTGCGTGCGTGCATTCGTGACAGCAAGCGTCAGAGCTCGCACGTGCGTGTGTTCATGCTCGTATGTGCATGTGTGCATGTGCGCATGTGTGCATGCGTCTGTGCGCGTGCGCGCTCACGCACCTCGGCGTGCGCCGCGGGGCGCTCCGCGCGCGGCTCGAGGCCGCCCAGCACGGCACGCGCACCAGCGGCGGGAGGGCGGCCCCCATCCTCGGGGCTGATGAGGTTGGGGGCTCCTCCATGGAGCAGACGAAGTCGCACTGGGAGCGCTCGCTCGAGGAGAAGGCCTCTGGGCTGGCTGACGCGCTGCTTGCCGCGCAGGCGCGCGCCGAGGCCGCCGCGTCGGACCGGAAGGCGCTGGCGCTACGGCTGGATGCCGCGATGAGGCAGGAAGAACGCCAGCAGCAGGAGAGACGGCAGCAGCAGCAGCTGCAGCAGCACGGCAGGCGCCGCGGACTGCAGCAGCGCGGGCCATGGGACGTCGAGGCGGCTGCCGCTGCTTCTGCCGGTTGCGGCGCCGGCGCTTCGCGGGGCGCGACGTCGAGGGCCGCGAGCGCCGCCGTGCGCGCGGGCTGGCTACCGAAGGGTGCGCTGCCCGCCGCTGGCCTCGTCGACGAGGTCAGCGTCGTGGGCTCGCGCATGCTTCGGCGCCACGGGCCGCTGCGGTGGGGTGTGTACGGCTACTTCCTCCTGCTGCACGTGTGGTTCTTCGTGGTATGGCGCGACTGGGGATAGGCGCGCGGACGAGGCGCGCGCAATTCGCGGACCAGTCTGGGTGTGCTCAGGCGGCGGCGCTGTGGCGCTTGGGTGCTCGCGCTGCCAGTAGCAGAGCGCTACTGTATGTTGAATAATGTATATGAGAGCAGGTCTCTACCACGACCCGTGATCGTCTTACCGCGTGGCGCCCGCGCAGACTGGTCTCACTCATCGTCCTCGACGGCGTCCACGCCGTACGTTCGCTTGGAGATGCCCGCGTACTCGCCGCCCATGAGCTCCATGCACTCGCGCCACAGAGGCACCGGCAACGACAAACACTGCTTGAGCACCACCGGCCGGCTGGCGCTTGCAGCGTACCACGCGCCGGCGGCCACCTCGCGCTCAAGCTCTCCCGGGCCCCACATCTGCATCCCCGCGAAGAAGCGCACACGCGACGGCCGCAGCTCGCCCGGCTGGACCCCGGCGGAGAGGCAACAGGCGCGCGCGTGCACGCGGGGTCAGGCATGTGTGTGTGCGTGTGTGTATAGAGGGGTGCGGCGGGCGTCAGTTCGCTGGCCGCAGGCACCGACCGGGTGAGCAGCCGCTCCGCTTTTCGCAAAAGCGCGGCGGCGCGCACGCGCGCGGCAACGCACCGGCTGCGCGAAGAGCCACTCCATGCCGCCTGTGAAAACCCCGGGGAAGACCTCGCGGGCCCCTTCCGCCTCGCCGCACGGGTGCACCACACTGACGCCCTGCTGGGCGAGCGCACCGCCGTAGTAGACGCACTGCGACGCGAAGCCTGCCAGGCCGCCCGACGAGCCCGCAGCACCGACGCCCTCCTCGGGCTCCCACACCTGCTCCATGCCCCAGCCGGCGGGCGGGCCGAGCTCGCCCACAGAGTAGCGCGTGGGACGGTTGAGCACCACCGCGGCGCTGCCCTCAGGCCCGTGCTGGAGCACAAGCAGCACCGCCTGCCAGAGCTGCGGGGGCACGCCTTCGCCTGTCTCGCCGGCCAACAGCAGGCAGCCCTCCTCAGGGCGGGGCAGCGGGAAGCAAAAAAAGTCCTCTTCCGCGAGAGCTGGATCCTGCATGGCCAGCAGCTGCATGTTGGCGCGGCTCGTGCGCGAGCGCCAGCCCGCACCTCCCGCCTCGCCCTCAGACGAGGACACGAGCTTGGCCCGGAATGCGCGCCAGTCGCCCAGCGGAGCTTCTTCTCCTCCTTTGTCTTCACCTCCAGCGGCATCCGAGTCCTCTGTCTCCCCCTCGCCGGCAGGACCGGGCGTCTCTGCGGAGCACCTGCGCGTCACGCGGCGGGTGCGGCACGCGCGCATTGGGCGGTGGGAGGTGCCGAAAGAGGCGCCGAGGGGCGCGGCGCGACGCGCCGGCGCGGTCGCCGCTGCCATGGCAGGCCCCGGCATTCGGCGCGTTGGGTTGCGCGGTAAGGATGGGCGGGCGGGGGGGGGGGAGGGGGGGGGAGGANCGCCGATTTGCATGCAGATGCGGCGCTCCTGATGTACTTGATGCAGATTCTGCGCTACGGTGGCACCCTTCTGAAGGTCACCGTGCTGCTGGTCATGGAGCTGGGTCTCTTTCCGCTCATGTGTGGATGGTGGGTTGATTTTTGTACGCTTCCCTTGCTGGGCGCAACGCTCGCCGAGAGGTTCGAGTTCTGGTCATCATCCCCGGTCACGTCTACAAACGTGCACTGGCTCGTGGGGCGACCCACTCGCGGCGCGCCGTGCATGGCCATGGACGGGGGCTACGAGACGGGCACGGCGCCCACTCTGCACGCATCGCCGCTGCCGGGCGCGGCGGGCGCCGAGGTAGTTCTGAGCGATGACGAGGCGCGCCACGTTCGCTCGCTGCGCCTGCGACCCGGCGATGCTGTGCGCCTCACCGACCTGCAGGGCGGGGTGTGCCTCGCCGTGCTCGCCCCCTCTGCGGGCGCCTCCGGAAACGGTGCGCAGAGGGCCGGCAAGGGACGCAGGGGCGGCGGCGGACGAAGGGGCGGCGGTGGTGGTGATATGATCGCTGTGTCGACTGCTCCCGCCGTCATGGTGCCGTGGGAGGGGCCGCGCTGGGAGATGTGCGTTGCGTGCAGCACGCTCGCGGGCGGCCGCGCCGACTGGCTGGTGGAGAAGGCATCGGAGCTCGGCGCGTGGTCGCTGCAACCGACGCTGACGGCGCGTTCGAGTGGCGGCGGCGGCGAGCGCAAGGGCGGCGCGCCTGCGCGCGCCGAGCGCTGGGAGCGCGTCGCGCGCGCGGCGTCCAAGCAGTGCCTGCGGCCGCACGCGCTGCGCGTGCCGCCGCCGGCCGAGCTCCTCGGCGAGGACATGCGAGCGCGCATGGCACGCGCGCCGCTGCTGCTGCTAGCGACGCCCGGCGGCGCGCCGCTGCCAAACGTCCTGGCGGAGTATGCCACCAGCACCGCCGCAGGTGACTCGCAGGCAGAGCCTTGCATGCTCATCGTCGGGCCGGAGGGCGACCTCACGGTGCGCACGCGAACCGCCAAGCACGCCTCCTCAACGCGCGTGCCTCTAGCTGCGACGCAAGTGAGCCTGCGCGTTCACGCGCGCGCCTGCGCTGACCACGGCGGACGCGTGCCGCTTCGTGCCTCCCTCGCGTTGCGACGCGCGCACACACGCGACCGCACGCGCGCCCGCGCGCTCTGCAGGATGAGGAGAAGGAAGCCGTCCTGGCAGCAGGAGCGACGCCGGTCGGCCTCGGCAAGCTACGGCTGCGGGCAGAGACTGCCGCCGTCGCCATGCTATCTGCTTGCGCGCTGGCGGCATGAGCCCGCGCGAGCCCGCGCAAAAGGTGCCAGCATGTATATGTACCGATCCGTTTGACTCGAGGGCGGGTCGCGATCATGCGCGCGCGCGCATAACCCTCTGATTTGAAGAGGTGCGAGAAAGCAGCAGGTGCCGCGGAGTAGCCCCGGCGCGTGCAACGATCCCCGCCCTACTCGTACTTGGCCGAGGTCGCGCGGCCGTCGACCAGCCACGCAGCGACGGCGACGCCCAGCGCGAGCTGCATGAAGTCGCCGAATGCGTTGTCATCCCCGCTAGCGCGAGGCTTGCTGCGAGGCTTGCTGCGCACGGCCGCCGCCGGCTTGGCAGCAGACCTGGGCGTGGCCACGCGGGCCTGCCTCCTCGAAGCAGCGGGCTGGGCGACAGAAGTGGACGC
Source organism: Prasinococcaceae sp. CCMP 1430 (assembly GCA_013416795.1). Lineage (NCBI taxonomy): Eukaryota > Viridiplantae > Prasinodermophyta > Palmophyllophyceae > Prasinococcales > Prasinococcaceae > Prasinococcaceae sp. CCMP 1430. The sequence continues at coordinate 48,149 of RQSC01000630.1, forward strand.
GGCCGCCGGTGTCGCGGTTCGCCTGACGCGCGTGCTCCTGGCGGACACGGCGGGTGCGGCGGCCTCGGCTGCCGCGGTTGGTTTCGCGGCCTCGGCGGTGACCGCGGCGCGCCTCGCGCGCGCCGGGAGCACGCGCGGTGGCGGCTTTGCCGGAGCCGCTGCCTCGGCCGTCTCGGCAGCCTCGATCGGTTTCGCGGCCTCGGCGGTGACCGCCGCGCGCCTCGCACGCGCAGGGCGCGCGCGCGGCGGCGGCTTGGCAACCCTCTTGGGCCGCGTCACCTTCACGCGCTCACGTTTGGCCTTTGTGACTTTCTTGCGCACGGGCTCGCGCGCGAACCCCTTTGGCTTGGGACGAGCCACCGGCTTCTCCGCCTTCTTGCGCACGCGCGGCGTGCCAGTGCCGGTACGCGCCGTGGCGGCAGCGCTGGACCTGCTGGTTGAGGCGGGCTTCGTGACTCTGGCACTGCGGCTTGAGCGCTTGATCTTCGGCATCGCTGGCTTCGGCGCGCGAGCAGGGGCGGGTGGAGGCGCCGCGCGCGTCGAACGCAGCGCCTCAGCCCGTGCCCGCGCGGCCGCCTGCGCGGCAGCACGGGGGTTGCCCGCAGGCGCCGCGGGCGCGGGTGCGGCCTTGTATGCGGATGCGACGCGCACGTCTGGTGCCTCGTAGCTGTTCATGGCAACCTGCCGTGAGATCGTGCCCGCGGAGGATGAGCGCGCGGCGCCTTTGAGGGCCACGTCAACGTGGCGTGCGAATGGGCCAGGCTTGCTTGCGAGGGCGGTCGCGAGGGCCTTCTCGTGCGCAATCGCCCGCTGCGACTTCACCAGGCCGGCGGCGCTGTACACCACCTCCACCTCCACCTCAGGGGGCGAGGGGCGCTTGTAGTTGATTGCTGCGTTGGCGTGCGGTGGCGCGACGATGCCTGACGATGCGATGACGGCCGCGAGCGCGAGCGCCGCAGCGCCCGCGGTGCCGCCGCTGCCGGAGCCCTCGGCGCATCGCGCCTGCAGCGCCGGCCGGGCTGCCTCGGACGCTCTCGCCACCGGCGGAGCGCGCCGCTGAGTGCGTGTCGCCGGCGCGGAGGCAACCGCCTTCGCCGCGGTTGCCGTCGCTCCCGCCGCCATCGTTGCCCCGGCCGCGCCTACCACGCCCACCCCGTGTGCGTCCCTGCCCGCACACGCCAGCCGCACGCGCATCCGCACGCGCCGCTAACACCGAGGAGGCGCGCACGTGCGGCCTTTACCCACGCGCGCCGCACTCCCCCCCACGCCCACACACACCCAGCATCTCGCTCGCTCGCTCGCGCGCGCACCCGCGCACCGGAAAATCCGCGGGCCGCGCGTCCCTCCGAAATTTCCCCCGCGGGTTCGCCCGCGCGCCCTCGTTTCGATGGCGGGCGCCCGCCGAGACCCACGGTCCCGCCGCGGCGCCCCCCCGGGGCGAAAAGACGGAATGACTAAAATGACGGATTGGGTTTTATTCACAAAACATTACGTAAAATATGTCACAATGCATTAAAACGTTTTCCATCGCTGTGAGAGGCGCTGAAAAGGTGGATCGCGCGGCGAAAAAGCGGATCGCGCGGCATCCACGTCAGCCCGGAGGGCGGGATGATGCGGGGGAGCGCGCGGCCGCCACGCGCGCGCGCGTCCCGCAGGCCATCAAATGGCACTGTAGGAACAAAGTAACCACGGGAGAGCTCTTCATTCGTGTACAGGAGCATCTCCATTGAGTGCTTGGCGCGACAGGGCGTGCACCGCCGCGGGTACGCAAGGCTGCCGTGGCGCCGACGGCAGGCCGTGCGGGCCGTGCGGGCCGTGCGGGCCTGCGGCGGAGGCGGAGGGGCTGGGGGGGTGGGGGGGGGTCAGAGCTCCGGCGAGGGGAGCTGCAGGCGCGTGATCCAGCCGACGGGCGGCATGGTGCGCGTGGTCGTGTGGACGGCGCCGCGCTGCGTGTCGACGGCCCTCGAGAAGGCCCTGGCGGGCGCGACGCCGCGCGTCGACGTCATGCACGAGCCGCTGTCCAAACACTACTACTTCGGACCCCAGCGAGTGTCCGAGCGCTACGCGGGCCAGCCGCCTGACACCGCGTCTGACGCAACGCCGGATGGCGTCTTCGAGCGCATTCTCGCCGCGGGCGACGGGGAGAGGGGCGCGCACGTGGTAGTGAAGGACATGGCGTACTACCTCGACGGTTACGACGTGCGAGCTGCCGTGCGTTGCCTTCGCGCGGGCGATGTGCGACACGCGTTCCTCGTCCGCTCGCCGCGGGCAACCGTGCCGTCGCTTTACAAAGCGTCGCTCGACACGGAGCGCACAGGCTGGGACTACTTTGACGCTTGCGAGGTCGGCATGGAGTCGCTGTCGAAGCTGTACGACGCCGTCGTCGAGGAGGAGGCGTCCGAGCCGGTCGTGCTCGATTCGGACGACCTCATAGACGACCCCACGGGTGCCATGAGGGCGTTCTGCGGGGCGGTTGGCTTGCCATTCGATGCGACTCGCATGCTTGCCTGGGAGGAGGGTCCTCTGCCAGGCTGGGACACGTGGGGCGGGTGGCATGACGACGCCATACACTCGACGGGCTTCCGGCCGAGGGCGGAAAGGGGCGCGTGGCTGAGGGAGTGCAAGCCCACGGGCCTCGGCGTCGCACACGATGCTGTCGCGCGCGAGGCTGCAGAGGCTGCGATGCCCGCGTTCCAGAAGCTGCACGTAAAACGGTTGAGATGGTGAGCCGTCCAGCCCCTCCTGTCCGCACCCAGTCATTCAAGAGATGTTGACCCGATGCGTGCGCACTGGTACGGGTCAAATGTACATGCCTTAGACGGGACTGCGGTGAGCTATTTGCCACCCCGCGCCACCACTTCTGTAGCGGCGCTTCTCTAGCTAGTGCCGCGTCGACAACAATCGGGAGGCAGAGCAAGCAAGTGATATTACAATGAGAGGTCGAGTACGCTCGCGCGTTTTGCGATCGCTTTTGCGTCTGTTGCAGGTCGCGATTCTTTGCAGTGTCGTGCTGTATACAGTGTGTGCAGCGTATGCGAGGTACGATCGAGAGGCGTCTGCCTTCTACGGCGGATGGCAGTCTCCCAGCGAAGGGGGCGTGAGAGGGAGGAAGGCGGCTAGATGGGCTGTACTCTTGACTCGGAGCACAGTATGATGTCGCCGGGTACGCCAGAGCGTGCAGGCCGCCTGATCGTCAACTACAAAGCGGACTACAGGCCGACATACATCCTCCACCAGCACGTGAGCAACAAGCAGTGCACCAGCGCGAGCGCACGGGCCAGTCTCACGGCTCGCCGGTTGGCGAAGATGCCCCCCCCGGCTGCCGCGATCAGCGCCAGCGGTCCCAGCGCAAACGCGAGCAAGCACAGCACGGCGCTTGTCCTCCACTCGTTTGGCGCGTGCTCCGGGAATGTCTTGATGTTGAGGCCGACCGCGAGCTCTCGCGTAGCGTCAGCCTGGGAGGCCGTGGAACGCGCTGCCTTGCGGAAGAGCTTCGCCGTTGCCGACAGCGACGAAGCTGCCGGCGCATGGCGACGCTCAGAAGCTGCCGCAGCACGGCTAGACTCAGCGGTCGTCTGCTGTCGCGAAGAGGAGAGAGCGTGCAGTCGGTAGGTGGGCTCACCGCCCAGCTTTCGACCAGCGGTGAGAGTCAGATCGAAAGGACGCCGCATGATGTCGTCAATGCGCGCGAGGCTCTGCCGGCAGCACGTTGGCAACGGCGGCTGCGAGGAGTGACGGAGGCCTCGAGCACCGCCGCATTCACTTCCCCCGGGGCCTGGTTGATGTCCTCCATCGACCCTTCCCGTATTGTGCAAAGCAACAGGCAGGTCATCCCCGTCCTGGGCGGGTGGGTGCGGAGATGGCACCGCGTGCTCCCCAGACCACGTCGCCTGCTGCTGCCCTGCCGCTGGCACGACCCCGCAGGCGTCTGAGCGCGTGGCAGCACGCACGCCAGCCGCCGGAGCCTCGGAGCGATGCCCAGGCGGTAGCGCTGTGTCTACGTGACCACGGGTGGCCGCTGCGGCTATGCCTCGTCCGCAGACGATGCAAAGGATGTCTCCCGGGCTGTTGAGCGCAACTTGGTTGCGTTGGAGCTCCCCGTTGGAGACGATGCAGCTCCGTGCATTGGGCGGCGGCGCGGAGGGTACGGGTCTCGCGTTCGCGCGCAGCGCGTCGACATGCTTCGCCTCGCGACGGAAGAATGACCCGCGGAGAAGTCCCAGCTCCAGTCGGACGTCGGGGTTGCCTGGTCGGGCGCGCATCAGCGCACCGCCGAGAGGGGCATCAGTAACGACCCGCACGGCCCTGCTGAAGGGGGCGTCGTGCGTGCCTCGGTGTCGCGCCGCGCCTCCGGTTTGGAGGACGCCCTCGAGTGTACCACCCGACCCCACGGCAGCAGCCGCGGGCGCGACCGCGGACAGCGCATCGATGTCCACTGCGACGAGCCCCCCGGAGTCGCTGGGGCACCCTCCCATGGGCGCCTCGTTGTCGGCCGGTGCGTCGCCGCGTGCGCAGGGGGTAGGGGCCATGATCGCCCCGCGCCAATTTTATCAGCACCGCCGCGCAGCGGCCCGCGGCAGGCAACGTGGCAGGCGGGCGCCCGGGAGGCGGCTCAGCCGCGGCTGGCGTCCGGCGCCCTCGCGGCCTGCCGCGGCCCGGCCCGCGCCCGCGCGGCGCGGCCCCTCACTCAGCGCGAGGCGCGCGGCCGGCGGCGCGGCGCTGTGGCGGCGGCGCGCCGCGCGCCCACGCGACCCACGCGGCGGGCGCCGCCGGCCGCGAGGGCGCGTCGCCGCGCCGCTATGACTGAGTGCTCCAATGATTGCGGTCGTGCGCGTATCAGCGACAGATCGCACACAGACACTGCGTGCCGACACTGCATGTGGACCATCCTCAGACGCGTGGCAACTCATCTACGTCATGATCATGCGGTGAATCCTGACAATGCCGTGTTCACAGATACGCCACGTCACCCCGCGCCCGGCGCAGGCACGGGAGGGCGCTGGCGCAGCAGCGCGGCGGCACTCCACTGTCGGTTGCCCGCTTCGTCCGACCATGACGTTGTGTATCTCGTCGGTGAGAGCGTATCATTCCGTATCTTTGCTCGGCGCGGAGCCCGCCGGGGGAGAGGCCTATCGCGCAGAGGGGAGGCGCCGAGGCGCCCGCGCGCCTCGAGTCCCTCAGCCGGCCGTCGTCCGGCCGGGGGTGCCGCGTTGCTGCCGCCGCTACCTGCGCGCACACACCGCCTTCCCGCCAGTGGCGCTGCAGCCCTCGTGCAGGGGCTGCTGAAGGCCGCGCGAGCCCTCGCCCAGGTGCGAGTGTCACATAAATGGAACCACGCCAGTTTCGGTGCGAGTTTCGATCCACCCCAGGCGACAATGAAAGTGTGCGCTCTTGATGGCGCATATGTTTCGACATTGCGCGCATTGCGATGTGACCTTTGCGCGATCTGCACGCGAGAGAAGGAGAGACCAACTCTAATTTTATGAGCGAGCGGCCAGCGGCCTGCACTTTTGTTGGTCGGCGGAGCGTTTTTGCTTTCACCTTTGATTTGAAAGGGGGTCGAAGTTCTCCCCAACACACACACACCGGAACAAAACGGCCCAACGGATGGGAAGGCGCGCGCGTGGGTGGGTGTGTCGATATGGTCGCACCACGTCGGGTGATGGCGGAGCGCGCGAAAGCGAGGGCGGGAGGGGAGCAGGAGAAAAATTTTCGCGCGACACAGCGCGCGCGCTGCGCCGCGCCGGGGAGCGCCCGGGAGCGCCGCGCCGGGGGAGCGCGCGGCCTCTCCTTCGTCCCCCCCTCCCCCCCTCCCTCGGCGGTGCGCTGGGATCGTGGTGGGCTGGCGGCGATGAGCGGCGGCGGCGGCGGCGGCGACGCCGATGCGCTCCGCGCGCAGGTGCGCTTCCTCGAGGACAACGTGCGGCGCCTCAACGAGGCGCTGAGCGCGCAGCAGCTCGCAATGACCGGAAGCGCGACGAAGCCTCTCCATTCGGCCCCGCGCCGCCGCGGCTCGTCGACGCCCAGTACCTCTCGCCGCTGCTCGTGGCGTACGACAGGCGGCTCGCCGCGGCGGAGGGCGCCGACCGCGCGGCGCGCGCCGACGCCGACAGGATGCGGTCGCGCATCGATGAAGTCGTGGCGGAGAACGAGGCGCTCGCGGCGGAGGCGGCGCGGGCGACGGAGGCGCTCGCGGCCAAGACGGAGGTCGCAGAGGCGGCCATGCCCCACGAGAACCGCGAGCTGCTCGAGCGCATCGACATCCTCACCCGCGAGAACGACTCGGTGCTCGCACAGGTGAGCTCGCTCGAGGAGGAGAACGGGCGCCTGCACGCAACGCTCGAGGCACGCGCCGCGGAGAACGCGCGGATGGCTCGAGAGCTCGCGGGAGTCAAGGGGAGGCTGGAGGCCTCGAGCCGTCGCGTCGCCGCCGCGGAGCGCGAGGCAGGCGCCGCCGCCGGCGCCGTGCAGCGGGCTGCCGCGGCAGACGCGGCGGTTGTCACGAGTGCGGGCGCTGCGGTGGACGCGCAGCGCAAGTTCGCCGAACAGAGCGAGGCGCACCTGTCGGAGATCCGTGCGCTGCAGTCTGGGAGCAGCGCCCTCACGGCGCGGTGCCGCGAGGCCGAGGCCGCCGCCGAGGCGTCGCGCCGCGAGGCGGCCGCCGCTCGCGAGGCCTGCACCTCAAGGGAGAGGGAGCTCGAGGTCTCGCGCAAGGAGGCGACGGACCTCGCTGCACGCACCTCTGCTCTCGAGCAGTCGGTCGCGGACTACCAGGCACGCGACGTGGAGGTCTTCCAGCGGGTGAAGGAGGCGCTCGATCGCTCCGAAGGTGCGCACGCGGCGCTGCGATGCTCATCGGCGCGCGCGCACCGCATCTGCCGTGCTCTGACACTCGTCGCGCGCGTGCGCACGGTGCGCGTGGCGCGCAGAGGCCAAGCGAGCCCGCGATGTCGTGCTCACGGAGAAGGGCGCGCTTGAGGAGGAGAACAAGAGCTTGGTGGAGCGCCTGCGCTCGGTGCGCGCCGAGTCGCGCGCTGAGCGCGAGACAGAGATGGCGCGTCAGAAGGCCGTCGCCGCGGCTGATCGCGATCGTCTGGAGCGCCAGCTGCAGGCTGCGATGGAGGGCCAGGCTGTGGCTGAGCAGGCGTGTCTGCGCGCGAAGCGCGAGGCTGCCTCGGCGGCCGCCGATGCGCGTGCTGCGCGTGAGGCAGCGCTCTCGCAGTTCGGTGGCCAGGCGCTCGCCGCCGCGACTGGCACTGCAGCCGCCGTGGCCGCTGGCGCCCCCGTGGCGGACGCCGAGGGCGCTGCTGCCGCCGCTTCGGCGCTCTCGCCCCTGCAGTTGGTGGCGCAGCTCGAGAACGCGGAACGCGCCCGCCAGGAGTCCGAAGAGCGCGCGGCGTCGGAACAGCGCAGCGCCGAGCGCGCCGCAAGCGAGGCTCGCGTTACGCAGGCAGCGCTCGCGGCGGACGTGTCGCGCATCGAGGCGCACTCCAAGCGCCTGCAGGCCGACACTGATATGCTCCGCGATCGCGTCGAGCGCGAGCGCGTCCGCCGCGAGGAGGCCGAGGCCGGGCAGCGCTCAGCTGAGCGTCGCGCTGCCGAGGCGGGTGCCATGGCTGCCCGAGAGATTGATCGCCTTTCTTCGGAGTCTGACCGCAAGACGCGCGCACTGGCGTCGCGCCTTGAGCAGGCGGTGTCGCTCTACAACCAGTCGGCCGCCGAGGCTGAGAATGTGCTCGCTGAGAAGGAGGACGCGCTGGACACGTGGAAGAAGGAGGCCAAGGAGGCCGCCGCGCGCCTTGAGCGCGTGGGCGAGTCGCAGCGCCTCGAAATCGAGCGTCTCACCCACCGCAACGAGGAGCTCTCCAACAAGCTGCAGACGCTGGTCAAGGAGGCATCCAGCGACCGCGAGGGCGTTGAGCGGTGGCGCCTCGAAGAAGCGACCCTGCGACCCGAGCTTGAGGCCGCAGTGACCGCCCGCGACGACCTGCAGCGGCGGTTGGCGGCGATCAGTGCGCGCGAGGATGGAATGCTGCGCGAGCGCCGCGAACTGGCCGCGGCGGTGGACGCCGCCAAAGTGGAGAGCGCGCGTGCATGCCGCCAGCGCGACGCGGCGCTCGCGCAAGCCGAGCAGCTGCGGCGCGAGGCCGACGAGACCGAGCGCGCCAAGCGTGACGCCGTCGAGGCGGTCCAACGAGAGCGCGCGCTTCAGGCGCTGGTCGGCAGCATAGGCGGCACAGCCGTCCTGAAGGACACCAACGGCTCGAAGGCCTCAAAGCGCGCCCAGGCCAAGGTCGCGGCCAACTAGCTCCGTGCCATGGCGCATGTAGACACGTGCACGCATCGACACGCATCACACTAATTCCTCGAGTATTACCATCACAACTGTGCCCACGCCCCGTCGCTGTCTCTCTCTCCCGTGCTGGAGAGGCGCGAAGCCGCTAATCGCCGAGCAGCGCCTCGAGTCGCGCGCTGATGTCCTCCCCGACCGCCACGGCGCTATCGGCATTGCCATCGATGGCCGGCAATGCGCGCGGCGGGTCGACCGCTGTCACCGGCGCGGCAGCGGTGCGCCCGAGCGGACGTGGCATGGCCATGCGCACACTGCCTGCAGCGGCGCCCGTGCCCACCACGGATGCGAGGGGGTCGCCTTGCTCGACCGCGCCCCCACCCGCGTCGGACGGCGCGTGAAGATCGGACGGCGGATCCACGCGGTTGGCGTGTATGCTAAAAGCTGGCACCACCCAGGCGCCGCACGAGCATTGCGCGCCGTGCCAGCTGAAGGCGCCCAGCCGGTAGTCGCAGTGTGGACAGCGCAGCTTGCCCTCGACGTCACCGCGGTGCACCTCAGGCGACCACTCCGGAGGGTCGATGAAGACGTGCGAACACGCCGCCACATCGGCGGCGTCCGCCGCCGCGCGGTCGCGATCGCGCTTGACGTGGCGAAATGCGCGCTGCCCGTCGCCGCGTTCGTGGCTCACGACGTCAGACGGCGCGAAGAGCGGCCGGCGACAGCGGCGGCACAGGTAGGCCTGCGCGGGGTCGAGGGAGGACTCGCCGGGCGTGCACGCGCCCACGCTGGCGAGCGATTGGGCGTCGAGGGCTCCCTCCACCTTCACCTTCTCTGCACTGTCCGCCTCCTGTTCCACCTCCTCAGCCTCTGCCGCCACCTCCGCAACGCCATCTCTGCGAGCCTCCGATTCTGCCCGCGCCTCTCGGCCCATGGAAGCGCCAGCAGCCCCGGTGGCCTGGTCCCTGGCTGCGCCCGAGGCGGCGCGTGCGGCCGTGCTGCCGACGCTCGCGACCGCACCTCTTGCGCTCGCGCCGTCCGCACCGTCGGCATCGCAGCCACCTGCACCTACGCCTGCCCCTGGCCGCGCCTCGAGGCCCATCGCCTGCCGTTGCGTGCGCCAGCGCCTATACTGCGTGATGCGTGCCATGCGCGCCGCGGGCGGGCAGCCCATCTTGCGCCATGCCTCAAGCTGTCCAGGCGCGCACATGCGTACAGGTAGTGCGCGTGCGCGAGTGTTTGGGGTCAGAGGACTGCGAGCGCGGACGATGGGGCACCTACTTGCGCGAACGCGCAGGCGCGAGCGACTGTGTCCTTGCGAACGTGCGTGCGCTGCATGCGTGTCGTGCGCTCACCTGCTTCATGAAGCCCTCGTTGGGCTCCGCCCCAGGTGACGCGCGCCTGACGATGCGCAGCGCGCCGCGTGCCGACAACGCGGTGCCGCCGTCGGCGTCGCAATCCGCCGGGTCGACGAAGACGGCGCCAGCGGACATGAGGAAGGCGCACACCGCCGTCGCTGAGCGCGACACGCCGGCGACACAGTGTACAAGCGTGGGCACGCCACGCGCCGCGCCTTCTGCAACGAAGTCCGCGCAGCGCGGCAGGTGCGTCAGAATATCCGCGTCGGGGCTGTCCTCGACCTCCACCACTAGGCGAGCGACCGTTTCCGGGCTACCGCCGAACGGCCCCAGCGAGAGCACGCGCGCCACGCCGGCGCGCGCGAGCGCCGGCGCGTCGCCAGCATCTTGTGCATCACCCAGCCACACGCCCGCCACGACCTCACGCATGGCGGGGGAAGCGGCGGCGACGGCGACGGCGGCCGCAGTAGCGGCCGCCGCCGCAGCGGAGCGCGGCGCGGGACGGTGGCGGCGGCGCGCGCTGGCACGCTGGAGGCAGGCGCGCGTGGGTGGACGGGTGGGTCGAGCAAGGTGTGGGGCCTGCGGTGTGCCGGAGGAGGGGCGTCGGGTGTGTGTGTGTGTATTTGAGGGGTGGGGGTGGCGGTGGGGGTGGGGGAGGGGGGGAAGCCTGCCGTGGCGCACAACAACCGGGACGCGATGGCCGAGCCCGCGGCGGAGCCCGCGCCGGCAGCAGGCGGCAGCGCACCGCGGCGGCGTGGCCCTGTGGTAGTGCTGGTGGTGGGCATGGCGGGGACGGGCAAGACGAGCCTCATGCATGCGCTCGTAGCGCACCTTGAGGCGCAGGGCAGCCCCGCGTACTCGATCAACCTCGACCCGGCCGTCTCGACCGTGCCATACGGCGGCAACCTCGACGTGCGTGACACCGTGGACTACAAAAAGGTCTGAGCTGCGCGCGCGCGCGCTCGCGGGCTAGAGGGACGGAGGGGCGGGAGGGAGAGAGCTGTGCTCGCGTGCCTACGCGCGTGCCTGCACGTGTGCGCGCGCACTCTCCCTCAATGTATTTCCCCGCGCGCACGCTGCCCCTGCGATGCGCTCGTGCGCGGCACGACTCCTGACTCTCGCACGCATCGCGCAAACGCCAATGCCCGCGCAGGTGATGAGCCAGTACAACCTTGGCCCGAACGGTGCCATCGTAACGAGCCTCAACTTGTTCGCGACGCGCTTCGACCAGGTGATTGACATCCTCGAACGGCGCGCGGGCGTGGGCGCGAGTGCTGGGGAGGGGAGCACAGGGCGTGAGGGAGAGCGTGGCGAAGCCAGCGGGAAGGCCGAGAAAGGAGAGCCTCCGCTCGAGTACATCCTCGTCGACACGCCTGGCCAGATTGAGATCTTCACATGGTCGGCCTCGGGTGGCATTATCACCGAGCTGCTCGCGTCGTCTTTTGCGACCGTCGTGTGCTACGTCGTCGACACCCCGCGTTGCGCCGCGCCTCCGGTGTTCATGTCCAACATGCTGTACGCCCTCTCAATCTTGTACAAGGCCAAACTTCCCATGCTGCTCGCTTTCAACAAGGCGGACGTGGCCGACCCCGCCTTCGCTGTCGAGTGGATGACCGACTTCGAAGCATTCCACGCAGCGCTGGAAGCCGATTCGAGCTACCAGGCTTCGCTCTCGCGCTCCATGTGCCTCGTGCTCGACGAGTTCTACTCTGGCCTCAAGCACGTCGGCGTGAGCGCAGTCACCGGCCAGGGTCTCGAGGGCTTCTTCGCTGCCGTAGACGCGGCGGCAGAGCAGTACTGGACAAACTACCGCACGGAGCTCGACAAGCGTATCGCAGACAAGAAACGGCGTGAGGACGAAGCACGCACCGCCGGTGTGGAGAGCCTCAAGGCCGACCTGGCGGAGGACAGGAAGAAGGCGGTCCTCGGAGGTGGCGGCAGCAGCGGGGGCGACGGCAGCGGCGAATAGATGTCAATGTCAAAGAATTGATGTATTAAGTCAATCGGGGAGACGGCCCTCAGGCCGCTCACCACACACAGTATGTACACAAGAAAGGCGAGCACGTGCACCTCAAAAAGCGTCGGCCCCCTGCACGCGCACGGGTGTGCGCGCCTTCGCGTGTCCGGTCACCCCCTCGTCGGGAAGCAACAGGTTGCGCGCGCCGGTCGCACCCGAGTCGTACAAGCTGTTGGGCATACCGAGCCAGAACTTGAAGCGCTCGGCCCACACCGGCGAGTCCGAGTGGGGAGCGCCCTCGAGCAGGTTGCTTTCGCGCGCGAGGATGTCCTCTGCCAACTCGCGCCGCGCATCCCACGCGTCGCGGCAGCGTGCGCGGATGGCATCCACGGGGATGTACGCGTGCATTGCCTCGATGTCCTCGATGAGCCCCACGGCGGCGGAGAACTGGCCAGCACCAGCGTATGCGTCCACCAGCGCGCTGAACATCCGCTCGTCGGGCGGCACGCCAGCCGCGCGTGCGCGCTCCATGCACGCGCGCGCGCCGCTGGGATCACCCGCGACGCAGTAGGCATCCACGAGCGCGCCGTACACACGCGCGTCAGGCGTATACCCTTCAGCAACCATATGCTTCACGGCGGCCTCCGCGCGACCGAGATCGCCCGCGCGACACAGGACGCACACGTGCGCGTGGTGCGTGCCGAGATCGCGGCGTCCGTCGTCGGCCGCGCGGAAGAGCGCCACGGCGCTGTCGAGCATTCCCGCCTCAGCGAGTCCGTGCATGATCACGCTCATGTCGGCGGCGTCCGTCTCGTAGCCCGCCACGCGCATGGCAGAAGACACCTGGAGGAGCATGAGCGAGTCACCCGCGCGTCGGGCGCCGTCGAGCAACGCGCTGAAGTAGCGGTGCGGCGGCACGTGCGCGCCTGTGGCCTCCAGCATCTCATCATGGAGCGCGCGGGCCTCGTCCAGGCGGCCAACGCGAGGGTCACACAGCGCGCGCGCAAACTCAACGAACGCCGGCAGTGCCGCGCGCGCGCCGTGCAGCAGCGCGCCCGCGCGGCCACGCGCGGCCGCGAGGCGGGGGCGATGGGGGGCCACGTCACGCGCGCGTGCCCAGCCAGGGGGGGGGGGGGGGGGGGGGGGGGGGCACGCGCGCCTCGTCGCGAGCGTCGACCACGCCCGGTGCGCGGGGGCATCGACCGTGCAGGCTACCAGCCAGCGAGCGCGCGCTCGCCAGCGCCCGCAGGCCGCCTGTGCATGCAGGGCGGGCCCGCGGCCAGCGCTCCAATTCGTTTCGAGCGCGCTCGCGCGCCGGTGAATTGATATCCCGTGGGTTACTTTGAGCTTATATTATATTTATGTCCTTCGGGCGCGCTGCGCGCGGAAGCGCCGCGCGCGCGCGAATCTTCGCGCGCGCGACAATCCGCGCCGGGGGGCGCCGCGCGGCCCCGACCGCCGCGCGGCACACGTCGCGCGCGGCCTCCACGCGACCGGCGCGCGCGAGCGCGCCGGCGATCGCGGCGTAGGTCTTTCCGGTCGGAGGCGGGCACCCGCCACGCGAGGCCTCCATGTACTCGAGCATGCGCCGGGTCGCGGTCACCTGGCCCGCCTCCGCCGCGCCCTGCGCCGCCTCGGTCCACGACGCCGTCGTGGGGCGCAGGCCCGAGCGCACGGCCGACACCAACAGGAGGCGCGCGGCCCGCCGCTCGTCGCCCGCACGCGCGTACGCGTGCGCCAGCGACACGTACGTGCCCAGCGTCGGCCGCGCGGGCGAGCAGTCCGCCGGCAGCAGCACCTCGCGCGCGCGCTCGAGCGCGGCCGTCAGGTCGCCCGCGCGGCTCCAGCCGTACAGCAGCACGTTGTGCGTGGTGACGTCGGGTTCGAGACCATGCTTGGCACACATCCTGTCGACGAATTCCTCCGCGCCGCGCACATCGCCCGCAGTCACGTACGCCGTCGCGGCCGCGTTCATGGCCCGCGTGTCCGGCGCGATGCCGTCGGCGCTGACCATGCGCTCGAAGAGCACTTGCGCGCGAGCGCAGCTCGTGCGGTCGGCCGAAAACCCGCGCATGACCGCCGTGTACGTTTCGAGGCCGACGGCGTCGCCGCGCGCCTGCAGGCCCTGCATGAGCACCAGTGCGCGCTCGGGCTCCCCGCGAAGCGCCACCGCCGTCGCCACGGCGCGCTCCGCCGCGGCGCCCACGCGGACGCCCGCGCGCGCGCCGGCCTCCAGCAGACGCAGCGCCTGCATCGCGCGCTTGCGCTTCGTCGACTTGCAGAGCACGTGCAGGATGCGCTTGAGCGTGGCCGTGCTGGGAAGCGCATCCCCACGGGCGCCGCCGCTCCCGCCGTCCTCGCCCGCGTGCGCCCGCAAAATGGCGGTTGCGAGCTCGGCCGCCTCGGGCGCCGTGCGCGGGTTCTTCGAGAGCGCCACCAGCCTCGCGCCGCCATCGCCCCGACCGACCTCCGCCGCCACCTCCACCGCCTCCACCACCGTCGTCTGCGCACCGCCGTCGCCCCCGCCGCGCGGCGCGCACACGCGGCGGCGGCCGCCAACCAAGCCCCGCCGCGCGCGCCGGCCCCACCCGCACACGCTCACTTCTGCATGGGATTTGATGGGGAATATACACATTGGGTAGAACCCATTCCAAAAGGGTTTACTTTTGATGGCGGTTCGGGTGCTTGTCCTTCTCCCCCCCCCCCCCACCACCTCGCCTCGGAACATTTTTTCCCCCCCAAAAAAACAAAAAAGGCGATTTCGCGGCGCGCGGAAGCGCCGCTTCCCGCGCGGCGGCGCAGCCCGCGCGAGGCGAGGCCGCGGAGCTTCGCGCGCTACGCGCGCGCGGCCCGGGCTTTTTTTTTAAAAAATGCGCGCTCGTTTTCCCTGCGTTGCGGCTGCTTTCTTTTGTTGTCGTTTGCGTTGCCCTTTTTTTGCCCTGCGCGGGCGGCGTGCCGGGGCCGCGCGTCGCGCGGGGCGGTGCCACACGTGTGCGCCCCGCGCGCCGCATAGCTGCCATGGCGTCGATGGCGGTCTCCATGCCCGCCAGCGCGGTACGTGCGCGCGCGGGGAGGGAGGGGTGAGGCGGGGAGAGCTTCATGAGGCGTGCGGTAGACGTCAACGAGTTAAACGTGCCACGCAACGTGCGCTACCAGCTCGGAACGGAGCGAAAAGTGTTTGGCGTGCCAAGCGGCGAAAGTCCGGCACGCCAGACGTGGGACCTTCCGGAGGGCACCGAGNGCGCGCGCCCGCGGCCCGCAGCGCAGCGCAGCCGGCGTTCTTCGTGGAGGCGAAGGCGGTACGTGCGCTGCGACGCGCGTGGAGCGCCGCCACGCCCGCCGGCGCGAGCGTGCGCGCCCGCCGGTGCGCTACGAGGGGAGAGGGGGTTGAAGGCGCGCTGCAGCGCCCTGCCAATGCGGATGCTGCTGCGGCGCACGCATTGGAAACCCTGAGGTCGAATGCGCAGGCACAGTGTGCCGCGAGCGCGGAGCCTCGATGGCGCAGCGACGCTGGCTGCACCGCTCTCACGAGCTCGCTGGCCGTGCGAGTGCGCGAAGCGCGCCGGCGCCGCTTTGAGGTGTCCTTGTCCTCGCGTGGTGCTGACACCCAGGCGCCGTCCCACGACCATTCGTCTCTGCGCCCGCTCGCGCCCCCACACCCCCTCTGCCACGGTCTCGCGCAGTCCAACCGCTACAAGAAGAAGCTGCGCGTGAAGTTCAGGAGCTACAACGTCAAGGCCATCGAGAAGGCGGTTGACACGCTGCTGGACCTCGCGGAGGAGCACGACACGGACGTGAGCGGCCCGGTCCCGCTCCCCACCAAGATCCGCCGCTTCTGTCTGCTGCGCTCGCCGCACGTCAACAAGGACTCGCGGGAGCACTTCGAGGTGCGCACACACTCGCGCCTCGTTGACCTGATGGAGCCCGAGGCCGGCATCATCGACGGGCTGATGACGCTGGAGCTGCCGCCGGGAGTGGACCCCGAGATCTCTGTCATCGAGGCGCGTGCGTAGGCTCGCAGCGCGCACGCCCGAGCAAGCAGGGGTGTGTAGTATCATAAGACCTTAATTGTTCTCGCGAATTGCCCGTGAATCCAAGCGAGGGACTACGCACGCGCGTTTGTAGCGTGTTTCCGTGCGCGAGGGCCTTCCAGGGCGCGCGCGCCGTGTCGCTCAGTCCTCCATCAGGTCGTGACCCCGCGAGCTCATCGGAGGCAGGAAAGGCACAGCCGCCGCGCCCGCAGCCGCGCCACTGCCGAAGAGGCCCCCAGCGCTCGGCGTGCCCGCGAACACCGATGGGGCGCGCGCGACACCCGCGGTGGCCCCCGGCATAGGTGACGCGGCGGGCCCTGCCGTTTCAGGGACGACCACGGCCGTCTGTTGCTGCACCATGAAGGGCGAGGGCACCGACGTGGCGGACGCCGCTCGCTGTGCGCCGCTGCTCGCGACGGCGAGCAGCAGCGGCTGCTCCTGCCCTTGCCCCTGCCCCTGCTCGCTCGCTAGCGAGCCTGCCGCCACAGCAGGCATGTCCTCGTCCGCAGCCTCCGCGACAGCCTCGCGCCTGTCGGCGGCGCTTGCGCCGCGGCACGCGGCCTCGACCAGCACGGCGCGATCCGCGGTCGCGCCTCGCCTGCGCTCGGCGGCGTCGCCGCCCACGACCGGGTCGGACGCCCAAGTCTCCTCCAGCTTCACGAGCTCGCGGTGTGCGGCCTCTGCCTCAAGTGGCCGCGCGCGCTGCAGGTAGTAAGTCACCAACGCGTCGCCCGCAGCGCCGCCCGGCGCTTCGCCCGCTATCGCCTCGAGCTCGGCCACGAGCGAAGCCTCTTCTGCCTCGTCGAACGGCAGCTGCACGAGCCGCGGCGCGGCACCGCATGCGAGGCAGCTCCGCGCGATTTGCGCGACAAGCTCGGCCCTGCGCATGGCACGCTCTCCCTCGCCCTGCGAGCACCCCGCGGCGTCCACGCACTGCCGCGCGTGTAAGAACGCTTCCTCGATGAGCCCGCACGCCAGGCGCGCGCCGATGCCAGCCGCCGCGCGTTCCGCCTTGGCGAGCGATGCGCCGTCGCCCGCCGCACGCAACACGGCGAGTGCGGCCTCGGGGCGGCCCCGCGCAAGCAACGCCGCCGGGATCTTGGCGGGAGTGTTGGGCGAGGCCGCCAGCGGCAGTACCCGCGCGGCAGCATCGAGGCTGTCCTCGCGGTCATCGTCCAGCCAAAAGTACGCGCGGCAGTCGAGCACGAACGCACTGGGCAGCAGCAGGCGCGCAACGAGCGCCTCGAAAGGCGGCGAGTCCGCCTCGAGGCCGAGGTCGAGCAAAAAGTACAGCAGCAGAGCGTGTTTTGCCTGCACGCTGTTGGCATCGCAGCCGCCCTCGAGCATCACGTGCTGAGCAAAGTCCGCCACCGAGGCGCCGCCCTGCGGAGGGTACTGCGGCCAGCCCGAGGGGGCGCCCGCACCGTCAGCGAGCACGCTGAGCGCCTCCAGGATGTCATCGAGGAAGGTTGTTGCCGCTTCACCAGCGAGCTCTCGCCGCCGCTGGACGCTCTCCATCCACACATCGTGCGTCCCCGCGCTGCGCTCGTACGGAGCCAGGTCCGCGCGATGCGTCGCGACCCACAGTGCGACCTCTGCGTGCTGCGCATGCCGCTCGGCCTCCAGCGCGAGCCGCAGCAGCGCGAGCAGATGCGGCGGCGCTCCGGCGGCAGTGCCGCCAACCTCTTCGTGCGCGGCCTCGGCCGCATCGGCCAGCGTGCTCGCCGTCGCGCTGATCCCCTGCAGCGCCGCGCAGCAGCGGTCGAGCTCATCGACGGTCGCGCCCCGCCGAGAGCACGGCGCGGACCACTTTCGCAGCGCCGCCGTGCACCATTCGCGCACGACGTCGCCCTGCAACATGGCCGCCTCAGCGGCGTCCGCCGACACAGCCGACGAATCTAGGCACACCTCGTCCACATCTACGATCGGGCCAACAGGAGGCGACGGCGCGGTCAGCCATGCGCGTCGGGAGTGGCAGCAAGCTCCGTTGCGTGCAAGCGAGAGCGATCGGCGGCCGCGGGCCTCGGCGTCTAAGGTGAGTGCAGTGCGTCTCTCGCGCCGGGGCGCTCGCTCGCTCGCGCGCTTGCTCACGCAGGAGAGAAAGAGAGCGCGCGCCACGCACAGTGCACTACGAGCGATCCGAGGTGGTTGTCCAGCGCCGCGTCGAAGAACGCAAAGAGCCTCGCTTTCCCCTGCTCTCGCGCCGCGCCGCGCGCGAGCACGCCCGCGCGCTCGAGCAGCTCGGCGAGGTGCGCTGCGTGCCGCCCGCCGTCGTACAGGCCCGTCAGCTGGCGCGGGGGCGTCTCGGCGAGCGCGCAGAGCGCGCGCTCGCGCGCCTCGGAGCGCGACATCGGCGGCGAGTCACGAGGCCGCGGTGGCCACAGGGAATGAGGTGGATGGCAGGCTCTGCGGCGACGAGGCACGCAGGCGATGGGGCGCGCGGGGAGCGCGGGGGCGGGGGGGATGGAGGCCGCCGGCCACCGCCTCCCGCGCGAGCTGTGCTGCGCCCACCGACGGCGCCTCGCAAAAATCGCGGAAACAACAGAACCTGCGTGCCAACTTGCATCGGCCGCGCATTTGCGGTGCATTTCGACCTGCGGCGCGCGCGTTTTCGTTGGCGGTGGAGGCGCTGGCGAGGCCGGTTTGGCGACCGCGGCCGCTTTTTTGTGCATGCGCCCGGACCTGCGGTCCGCCGTCCCCGCAATTCTTCTCGCCGTGGTTTTTGTGCGTGCGTTGATTCGAAGTCGCGTGGGGGGCCAAAGCGCGCGCGGCGCGCGCCTCCCGCGGCCAGCACCCGCAGGCCGCCATGGCTGCGGCGGCGGTGCTGACGTCGGCCGCCGGCGTCGTCGCGCTTCTGGATGAGCCCGCGCCGCAGCTCAAGGTCCACGCGCTGCGCTCACTCGACGCGCTCGTCGACCGCCACTGGGCGGAGATCTCGGCTGCGGTCACGGCAATGTACGTCGCGCGCGGGGCGCGTGCGCGCGCGAGGATCTATGCTGCGCGCGCGGCGCGCGCGGCCCGCCTGGGCGCGCCATCCCTGCCCGTTCGCCGGGCGTGGGCGCTCTCATCAGAGCAGATGGCCGGCCGGAGGGGAGGGAGGCAGGGCATGGGGATGGGTGGGAGGAAAGGGAGGGGGGGGGGGCGATGCCAGTGGTGCTCTCGGTGTGGAGCGCCCTCGGTGCGCCTGTGCGAAGAAGACACTTTGCCGCTTGGCACCATGGCAGTCCAAGGCGTTGCCATTCGTGGAGCGCCTGCGCGCTGGGACGAGCTGGAGTAGGGATCGCGTGGCGCGTCCGACGATGCGCTACCCTCGTGCGCTGACTGAGACTGCTGCCGTGTTGGGTGTGGCGCAGTGAGGCGCTCTACGAGGATGACGAATTCGAGGAGCGCGAGCTGGCAGCGCTCGTGGCCTCCAAGGTGTTCTATCACCTCGGTGAGATGGATGACTCCATGCAGTACGCACTCGGCGCGGGCGGGTTGTTTGACCCGACATCGAGCAGTGAGTACGCGCAGACGATCATGGCCAAAATGATCGACACCTACATCGCTGCGCGCAACGCCTCGGAGCCTGTCGAGGTTGACCCCAAGCTTGTTGAGATCGTGGAGCGCATGCTCGAGCGCAGCATGGTCGACGGCCGCACGGAGCACACTATCGGTATGGCCCTGGAGATGCAGCGGCTTGACAAGCTGGAGGAGGCCGTGAGGCGCAGCGACGATTCCGCGGCGAGCCTCGCGTACGCCGTGCGCGTGACGCACAAGCTGGTGACCTCGAAGAAGTTCCGCTTGGAGACTCTGAGGAAAATAGTCAGCCTGTACGAGGCGGTGCCCCACCCGGACTACATCGCGGTGTGTGAGATCCTCATGTTCCTCGACGACCCCGGCAAAGTTGCCGATGTGCTCGTCGGCCTGATCAAGGAGGGTGGCGATAAGTTGCTGATGGCGTACCAGATCTGCTTCGACCTGTTCGAGAACCAGCGACAGCGTTTCCTGCTGGACGTATCGGCCAAGCTACCCGCCACTAAGGACCCAAAGAAACCCGACGGCAAGCCGAAGGCCGAGGCCGAGGGAGACGCGGCCGCCGAGGGCGTCAAGCCAGAGGGAGGTGATGCCACGGCCGAGGGCGGCGATGATGCCATGGAGACCGACGCGGCGGAGGCGGCGCCGGCCGCCGAGCCGGCCGCCGAGCCGGCCGCCGAGCCCGCCGCCGAGCCGGCCGCCGAGCCCGCGGCCCCGGAGGAGCCCGACGAGTGGGCGCCGTTCGCCGATCAGCTGTCCAAGCTGCGTGGCATCCTCACAGGCGACATCCCGGTGAACCTTCTCCTTGACTTCCTTTACTCGCGCAACCGTGCCGACCTGCAGGTCATGAAGAACACCAAGTCCTGTGTTGACGCGCGCAACAGCGTCTGCCACAGTGCGGCAATCTTCGCGAACGCGCTCATGCACAGCGGCACTACGGTGGACACGTTCCTGCGCGAGAATCTCGACTGGCTCGGCCGCGCCACCAACTGGGCGAAGTTTTCTGCCACTGCCGGTCTGGGCGCCATCCATCTCGGCCACGTGCGCGCGGGACGCGCTCTCGTGGCCCCTTACCTGCCGTCCTCGGGCGGAGGCGGCGCGGGTAGCAGCGCCTACAGCGAGGGCGGCGCGCTGTATGCGCTCGGCCTCATCCACTCGGGTTGCGGCCGGGGCGTGCAGGACTTTCTGCAGGAGAGCCTGCGCAACACGCGCGACGAGACTATCCAGCACGGAGCGTGCCTGGGGCTGGGCCTCGCCACCATGGGCACGCACGACGAGGGTGTCTTCGAAGACCTTCGCAGCGTGCTGTTCACCGATTCGGCCGTGGCGGGTGAAGGAGCTGGGCTTGCGATGGGGCTGCTGCTGTGTGGCAGTGCCGCGACGGGGAAGACAGAGGAGATGCTGAGCTACGCCAGGGACACGCAGCACGAGAAGATCGTGCGTGGGCTCGCGCTCGGCATGGCGCTGACGTGCCTCAACGCGGAGGAAGGGGCGGACACGCTGGCCGAGACGCTGCTGCTCGACCTCGATCCGATTCTGCGCTACGGTGGCATGTACACGCTGGGACTCGCATACGTGGGCACCGCCAACAACAAGGCGATCGAGAAGCTGCTGCACTATGCCGTGAGCGACTCGAGTGACGACGTGCGCCGCGCGGCCGTTCTCAACCTGGGCTTCGTGCTCTGCGCGGTACCCGAGCAGTGCCCGCGCATCGTCAAGCTCCTGGCGGAGAGCTACAGCCCGCACACGCGGTACGGCGCGGCGATGGCGGTGGGCATCAGCTGCGCCGGAACGGCCCAGCCGGAGGCGCTGCAGCTGCTAGACGCGCTGGCCAAGGATGGGGTCGACTTCGTGCGCCAGGGCGCCTACGTTGCCAAGGCGATGGTGCTCATCGCGTCGCAGGAGTCGAAACAGAAGGCGCTGCGCGCACAGCTGGACAAGGTCGTCGGCGACAAGCATGAGGAGCAGCTGGCAAAGATGGGAGCCATTCTCGCGCAGGGCCTGCTGAACGGCGGTGGGCGCAACGTGACCATCGCTCTGCGCGGCAAGGGCGGCTTCCCGCGCATGAACGCCGTGGCGGGCATGGCGGTCTTCACGCACAGCTGGTTTTGGCACCCGCTGACGTACTTCGCGTCTCTTGCCTTCCAGCCGGCGGCGCTGGTGGCGGTGAACGAGGATCTGAAGATGCCCGTGATGTCCGTGATCTCCAACGTGGCTCCCTCAACGTTCGCCTACCCCCCGGTTCTGTCGGACAAGCCCAAAAAGGAGGCCAAGATCGCCAAGAAGGCGGTGCTTTCCACCGCCGCTCGCGCGAAGAAGCTCAAGGCCGAGAAGGCAAAGGTCAAGGCAGAGAAGGACGGTGGCGCCATGGACGTCGACGGCGGCGCTGCCGGCGGGGAGGACGCGCCCAAATCGGGCGAGGACGAGGACGCCAAGGCTGAGGCGGAGGCCTCCAAGCCAGAGCCCGCCAGCGAGGAGCTGGACAACCCCGCGCGGGTGGTGCCGGCGCAGGAGAAGTTTGTGTCGTTCATGGAGGGAAGCCGCTTCTTGCCGCTTAAGAAGGGGGCAAGCGCGGGCATCCTGGTGTGCAAAGATACGACGCCGGGCGAGGAGGTGTGCGTGGTAGCTGCGGCTGTCGCTGGCGACGCGGGCGACGACAAACCGGCGGCGGGCGCCGGCGCTGACAGCGCGCCAGCGGCCGACGAGCCTGCACCGCCGCCAGCCTTCGATTTCCAGCCCTGAGCTGCCTGTAACAAAAGATGGCCACACCAGACTCCAGTCGTCCTGGCTGTCGACACTGATCGCGCCAAGGGGCACGTGCTCCGGCGCGAGCTGTGCCCCTGGTCAGACTTGTTGTTATAGAGTACAAAACTATCGCTCGCGCACGCACAGCTGCAACTTGGCTCGCTCCTCACGAGAACCAGTTGGAGGTCTTGCGCCCGTAGCTTGGACGGTGCTCCGCCGCCGACGCCCTCTCGTACGTCTTCTTGATGTCCTCCGCGATGGCGCTCTGGTAGGCCTGCTCGGCGAGCATGGCCTGCCTGTACTCGCGTTTCGCCTCCATGGCCGCTTGCTGCTTCTTCTCTTCCCTCGCCTGCATCTGGGCCTCGATGTCGGCCCTATTTTGCACTTTGAGGCGGTAGGAGCGCTCGGCGTCCTCGCGCGCGCGGCGGTCCATCTGGGCCTTTTCCTCGACCAGACGCGCGCGGTCCGCCATCATCTCCTGGTGCGAAGCGCGCTTCTGCTCGTCGTGCTCCGCCACCTGCCGCTTGCGCGTGGCCAGCACGTCCTCAAGCAGCTTGGCGCGCGCGTTGGCCTCCGCCTGCCATACTTTCTCGCGCTTCGCCCACGCTTGGTCCTCATACTCCTTGATGAGGCGGTCGCGCTCCCCCTCGGTCTGTGCCTCCCGCTGCATCATGGCCATCAGGTGCTTCCTGTACATGCGCGCCTCCTCCTTGGCCTGCGCCCTGGCGTCCCTCTCGCGCTCCTCCTCGGCCTTGGCCTTGTTCATCGCGTCGCGGACCATCATCTCGTCCAAGCGGCGCTCCTCTGCCAGCTGCGCCTCCACCTGCTTCTGGTTCTCAATGTTGAAGTTGAGAAGGTCAACGCCAAGCTGGCGGGCATGCGCGCGCGCGGCCTCCTCCGCGGCGGCGGCCTCGGCGTCCGCGGCCGCCCAGGTCTTCTTAAGCTCCTGCTCCTCTCGTTCGCGCTCCCTCGCATCCTCGCTCTTGCGCAGCTGGAACACGCGCAGCTGCTCGTCGAGCATCGTGACGCATTCGGCGTCACGCTGGCGCGCGGCGATGATGTCGTTCGTGTACCTTTCCTCCTTCTTCAGGCGCTCCTTCTCCCACATCTCGGCAAAAACTGCCTCCTCGGCCTGGGCCTGCTCCTTCTGATCCTTCTTGGCCTGCACCTGCTCCGCGCGGCCGTTGGTCGCGCTGACTGTGATAATTTTGGAGTCGTGCGAGCGCAGCGGGTCGCATGCCGCGCGCCACTGCTTGTAGCGCATTTCGTCCGCGTACTTCTGGCGCGCAGCCTCGCGCCTTTCACTCAATGCCTTGGCGCGCGCCTCCATTTCCGCGTGGATGGCGACGGGGTCAGGCTTCTGGCGAAGCAGCTCCTGCTGCAGCTCCGCCTCCTCTTGCGCGAGCAGTGAGCGCAGCCGCTCACGCTTGGCGTCCAGCTCATCCTTGTCTGCGGTCTTCAGCATTTCGAATCGCCGTTGCACGATGTTGTTGGCGATGCGCTTGTTGGTCTTGTTCTCCCACTGCGCGATGCCACTGATCGTGTTGTGGTAGTCGACGTTCGCCTGGGCGTTCAGGCGGTACTCCTCCTTGCGCATCTGTTGGGCCAGCGACGCCAGGCACGGAGGCGTACGCGGCGCGGAGGGGGCACGGCGGTCAGCGCCCAGCCTCGAAGAACGACGGTGGCACAGCCCAAGACACCGCTCGACAGCCGTTGGGGGAAGGCAGCGGGGCAACGCAACCACGGGGCACGGGCACAGCACATCCACGCGCCATGCCGCGCAGCACTGCGGCGGGGACGGCGGGCGCCGTGGCCGTGGCCGACGACAGCGAAGCCGCCGCATCTCTGCAAGCCGTGTTCGGCAAAGCGCTGTGGGCGCGCGACAGGCGCTCGCGCCACGCGAGTGGGCGCGAACCGTGTGCTCATCGCGCGCAGGTTCACCCCAGGGCGCCGCTCGCCGGGGCGCGCGCGGAGGGAGCAGTCACGAACGTGCTTCGCCTCCTCGAAATTCACTGGAATGTTTTTTCGGGCGCAGCGCGCGCGCGCGCCCCAGCGCTTCCAAGCTCGCGCGCTCGCGCCGCGCGCGCGCCCCCACAGCGCGAGGCGGGAGCCCTGCCGGCAGGGCATAGCCATGGCATTGCAGTCACACCACGGGGAGGGGCACCAGCACGCGCTCGAGGGCGTAAAGGGTGGGGTGGGGTGCACCAGTCCCCACCCACCCCGCCCGCGCGCGCCCGCTCAAACGGGCAGAAGAAAAACGGTGGGCCAAAACCAAAAGGCGGGGCGGGGGCGCGCCGCGTCGGGCCGCTCCTCCCACCGCCCCCGCCGCCACGCGCGCGCCACCAGCGCACCTTCGCGATGCGGTAGTCGGGCGGCGGCCCGCCCTTGCGCCGCGGGACCATCCCCAGGTACGACATGGAGGCCGGCCGGCAGGCGAGGGGCGAGGGGGGGGGGGGGAAGGGCGGCGCGCACGCGCCCGCTCTGGCGCGTCCCGAGCGCGCGCGCGCCGCGCGCTCGAAATGGCAGAGGAGAGCAGGGGCAAAGGCAGGCGCGGGCAGGGGTCAAACGCGCGGGGGCGCGCGCGCGCGTTTGCGCGGGCGCGCCGGTTCGGTGCGGTGTTCGGTGTTGGTTCGGTCTGGTCCGGAGTGGTTTGCCAATTGGTTTGGTTTGGTTTGGTTTGGTGTGGTTTGGTTTGGTTTGGTTTGCTTCGGTTCGGTTTGGTTTGGTTTGCTTCGGCTTTGTTTGGTTTGGTTTGGTTTGCAATTGGTTTGATTTGGTTTGGTTGTGTGTGTGGATTGCTTCGGTTTGGTTTGGTTTGTGGTTCGGTTTCGATGAGGGTTAGTGGCGCGGTTCGAGGAGCGTTCCCCCGCGGGCGCGCGCGCGCGCGCGTGGCGCCCGCGGACCGCTGTGCATGCCGTGGCGCGCGATGGTTCCGTGCAGGAGAAGGGGGCGAGGGGGACAGGGGCGCGCGTGCCACAGCCGCCGCCGTCGCCAGCGGCGCCTCCCGCGGCCAGGCGGCGGCGGGCAGCTGTCGCCGGCGCTTCGTCGGCGCCTGGCGCTGCTCCGTGTTGCAGCGGCGCGCGCCGCCTGCCTGCACGAGGCTGCACTCAGCGGCGCCAATGGCATTCGAGGGCACAGAAAATGCTCAGCCAAGGCGACCGCCGCCCACAAAGCCCCCACCGCCGATAGGTCCACCACCCAAGAAGCCCCCACCGCCCCCAGGTCCGCCGCCCAGCAAATCGCCGGCGCAGACACTGAAGGTGCGCAGAGGAACCCGTCGCAGCGCGAGCTACGTGACGCCCCCACGCGTGCTAACGCAATCCCCTTGTCCGCGCGTGCTGCGTGCGGCTCCTCTTCACGCACTGGCGGCGTGGCGTACGCGGGCGTCGCGGCGATCATGCTCCACAGAATGGCGCCCATCCGACGTTCGCAGTGGTGGTCGAGGGCAAGGAGATTGTCATCGAGGTGGCGCAGATGGCCCTGTACTTTCGCGACCCGGTGAGCCGCGGCGCGAAGAAGGTGGCTCTCGCCAGCGTATACCAATGGACATATGCGGACGAACGTTGGAAGCCGGGTCCGCCCGAGTGCATCGACCTGCAGGTGCTTGCGCCTGGAGGCTCGGTGGCTGAAACGCGCGTTGTCTGTCGCTCGCGTGCGGACGCGGAGACTTTTGCCCGAGCTCTCTCGGAGGCAGTGGCGCGGGCCACCGGTGCTGATGTCACCGTCGGTACGAGTGCGCAACTCGGTGAGTCAGACATTGCGCCAACAAAGAAGTCGGAGCACTCTTCAGAAGCGAGTAGTCGCGTTCGAGACTTGCCAGCACAGGGCAACGCGAAGTCGCCGCTTGAATTGTTTTTCAGGACGCTCGATGGCAGCGGCGCATGCACCGAGCCGAGGCAGGAGGAGGCAACGACCCTTGACATTCCCGCCAGCGAAAGCTCGGTGCAGACGGTGGCTGAGACGGACAGCTTGGAGACACATTCAGCAGCCGCCGCGAGTGAAGTCTCAGCGCCCGCGACGCCCAGTGTTGCTCTCGCGAGTGTCCCCGACCCGGGAGACGTGGGAGAACGCGCGGTTTCCATAGTGGTGCCGGGGAAGGCGAACGAGCCCGCCATCGCGAGCCTCAATGAGGGCACGCTAGTGCTCAAGGCTCCCTCTGGTGATACTATGGCATCCATTGCGGCCTCGGAGATCGTGCAGGTCCAGCACGGTCGCGGGGATGACGACGACATCGCTGGGGGCCACGTGGACTTGCGCTTTGCACTGCGCACGACCGGCGCCCTGCGCGACATGCGCCTGCGATGCGCGCCGGGTACAGACGCATCGCGCATCGCAGAAGAGATGCGTTTGCAAATGGATGTGGCCAAAACCACCATGGCAGGCGACAAGGCAGTCGCTGCTGCTGAGAGTGACGTCTTTCTGTCGCCTGCTCGAGTGCGCACACAGTCTCCAGAGGAGGCGGCGGCGCGCCACATAGCCTACGCCGCTGTGGAGGCCCTCGTGCAAGCGCGCCGCAGCGAGGTAGAGGCTGCAGAGGCTCGCAGTCAAGCGGAGGCCGCGGTGCGCTGCTACGAGATGGACTTAAACGCTGAGGTGCGCCGACGTGAATTCGCGGAGGCTAGGGCCGAGCTTGCTGCCAAGGAGCTCGCACTGCAGCTCGCTGAGGCACAGCTGGGCGATGTCGTGCCTACGCGCCGCCTACGCGGAGTGGTGTGGCGCTTGGCCGCCAAGGCAGCGCTGTCGGCGCACCGATTGGGCTTGTGCGAGGAGCTCTTCGCTCAAATGCGCCGTGAGATTCAGGAGCAGCGCACGTGGTTGGTGGCTGTCGAGGGCGGGGCGAGCGAGTGCAATGCACAGCGCGCGATTTTGCACGAGGGCGACACCTCCGCCGTGGAAGCGCACGATCTGGCGAAGCAGCACGGTCCGTCCGAGCAATGGAAGCACCTAGCGGACAGATCCAGGCGCATGCGCGCGATCGAAATCGTTACTGAGACTGCTCGCGAGGAGGGCCGAGCGCAGGCAATGGCCGAGGCAGCTGCGCTCCAGGGGGCCCTGGAGCAGAGTAAAGGGGAAGTCGAGGAACTCACGCAGCAGCTGGCGACGGCACGCGAGGAGCTGCGTTTGCAGGAGGTTTCCCTGAAGGACACGCTCGGACGTGCCGAAGGCGCCGAGATCAGAGCGCACGCCGCCGGGCTGGCTACGTCCGTGATTGTATTCGACGGCGAGGTGTCGGACGACACTGTGCTCGGTGAGGTCCCCATCGCCGAGTCGGATTCGGTGGGATGGCTGCTTGGCAAGGTGCGGGACGAGCTTGGCATTTCCATCGAGGACAGCATCGAGGGCAAACGATGTCCATTGCCAGGCTCGTTGGCTGTGCCACCGGGATCGGGCACGCAGGCACGCACGGCAATCGGTAGCGCGCTGGGCGTCGAGAGCGGGCAGGCGACGCTCATCGTCAGGCGCATGGCGCTCGGTATGACCAGCGCCAGCGAGGCAAACGCGAACACCGGGGACTCCAGCGCAATATCGTGTGCATCCAAGGTTGAGGCTACGCCTGCGGTCGCGTCGCCCCCGCCGGCGCTGGTGTCGCCCTCTGTGCCCGCGGTGCCGCTCCCGCCGATACCGCTGGACTAAACAGACATGCTTCGACGTAAAATTTGCCTGCGAAGGCGATCTGTGGCAGGAAACATCATTTTGTACACGTACAGGGGAATGCCGCGTGCGCTCGAGCGGCGAGCGCGGCGTCCACGAGGGTTTCTGAGCGCGAGCGCCATTGCTTGCGGACGCGCGAAGGCGAAGGCGAAGAAGCCGGCTCACTTCTGGTGCGAAAGTCCGGCCATCAGAAGTCCATCAGCAACGAGGCGGCTGTCTCCTCGTTGCCCTGCGCGGCGGTCAGCGCCTGCAGCACCTTGTCCCGCGGAAAGCCCAGATCCATGAGCGCCTTCACCTTGGCCTCGGGGAAGGCGCCGCTTTGCAACACCGGCGCATTCGCGGCGGCAGTCGGGGCAGGAGGCGCCTCGGGTGCGCCCGCCGTGGGCTCCCCCTCGCGCTCGCGCTTCTGTCCGCTACCGCCTGCCTGCGCGTCATCTCCTCCGTCCACGAGCCTTTGCGCCGCGGGTACGTCGCCCTCTCCTAGGAATGGCACGCTCAGCCCCTCCACGGAGCCGAACTCGAGCCTGTTGGTCTTGAGGTTGATGGAGCACTGATGGCGTTTGAGCATGTCCAGGCCAAAGAGGAAGTCCATGTCTTTGGACTCCATGATCGTTATAGCGCAGGCCATGTTATGGCCACCTACCTTCATGGGCGCCATGTGCACACGCCCGAGGATCCTGCCCGTGCCGACGCCCTTGGCGATGCCACTGAAGCGCCTGTCGATCAGCCGCATGAGGCCGACCTCCTCGGCGACGTGCTGGCCCATGATGGTCATCTGCGCTCCCGAGTCGACAAACGCTTTCAGAGGGTGGCCGTTGATTTCCAGATCGACGTAGAGCATGTGCACGTTGCCGAACACCTCGGGTGTGTACTCCATGGCATTCGCCATGTTCTCGTGCACATTTTCCTGCCGGATCTGCTCCTCCAGCTCCTTCTGAGCCTCAATATCGAAAGGGTCCGCGGCGATGCGCCGCTCTAGGTCCACGCGCTTGCGCAGCTGCTCGCGACGCGCGCTGTGCTGCCGCGTGAAGTACTCGACCATCTTGCCGAGGTCGCCCGCCACGATGAGCTCCGCTAGCTGTGGCTGCTCCACGCGCAACTGCCCCATCACCTGCGCGTTGGCCATCAGGTGCGCGCGCAGCGCCGCCGGGTTGAGCGGGGCGCCGGTCTGCGGGTCCATTTTCATCGGGTCTTGCTGCTGCACCTGCGCCTGCGCCTGCTGCGAGTGAGCGGACGCGCGCTGCGGGCGCTTGAAGAGCATGATGAGGTCATTGGCGCCCACACCGCAGCTCTGCATCGACGCCGCGCTATCATCCAGCGCCCTGCCGTTAAACACGAGCAGCTGCTCTGCTATGGGTCGCCCGGTGTCGACCTCGAGGAGCGCCTGGCGCGAGAGTGCGGCGCAAAGGAGTCCAGTACACGCACACCAGGCACGGCGCACGCACGCAGGCTTATTCAGTCAGCGGCAGCATGCGGTGGCGAGGTCTGCGTCGCGCTCCTACGGTCACATGAGGCCCTCGCATACACCCAGGAGCGAGCCCCGGCCAACGCTGCGTTCCATCTGGCGAAGCGCCGCGGCAGCTGAGGCAGCAGCTGAGGTTCAAGTCGTCCGCCTGCAAGTCCGTCCCCGCTCTCTCTCTCTCTCTCTCTCTCGCGCGCGTTCATGCGGACGCGCCCCTGCGCGGGCACACACCTTCAGGTTCTCGACGGGGTCGGCGAGGTCCACATCGACCATGTAGATCTGGTCATCGTCGGCGGTGATCGTCAGCGGTGCCATGGCGTGCCGCGCCGCGCCCAGCGTGCGCGCTGTGTCCCAGGAGCGCTGTCCGTGTCGCATCAAACAAAGCGCTCTCGGAAAAACAGCACAAAAACCGGAGCCTGCGCCACACGCGCGCGCGGGGGCGCAGAGCTCCGCGCCCACTCCGACACGTCCGGTCGCGCTTCCCCCTCCGCGCCCGCTGCCCCTCCCCTCCCCCTCCCCCGGCCCCATCCCCCCCCGGCCCCATCCCACCGCATCCCTTCTCACAACGCCCTCTTTCGTCCCGCTGCTTGCCCGCGCGTGTGGCCCCCACCCCACCCTGCCCGGCGGCTGCGCCCGCGATGCGCCGCGACCAGCACGCATCGGCGTGACGCGCGGCGCCCCTGGGCAGTGGCGGGGGGGGTAAGCGCTGTGAGACCCGAGGCGCAATGCCCCCAAGGCGGCGGCGCGAGGCGCGCGAGCCGGATGATGAGGCGGCCGGAGGCGCGGAGGTGGGCGCGGAGGCTCGCGAGGATGGCATGGTGGCGTCGTTCGCGCCGTCCTCGGGGCAGCTCGCAGTGCACAAGAAGAAGGTCGAGGAGGTGCGCGCGTGGCTTGAGGGCGCACGCGGCGGTGGTACCCGCGTTGCCGTCCTCACCGGCCCGGCGGGCTGTGGAAAGAGCGCGACGCTGCGAGCGCTCGCGGCCGAGGCGGGGCTGTGCATCGCAGAGTACACACCGGCTGCGCCTACGCTCTGGGAAGAGCACCAGCGGCTTGGCCGAGCACAGGGTGAGGCGGTGGACGTCGACTACACCTCCAAGGTCGCCGACTTCGAGCGCTTCCTCGTGCAGGCGGTGGCATTCCCCGCACTGCAGCTTCAGGGTGGCAGCGGCGGCGGCGGTGCGAGAATGGTCATTATTGATGACTTGCCTTACGCGCACAATGCTGATGCAGAGCAGGCACTGTTGAAGGCCATCGATGGCGCGCTGCGTCGAGCGAACGGACCGGTCGCCATCGTGCTTTCAGACGAGTCCGCTCCACTGGGCGTGATGACGGGGCTCGAGACGCTCGCATCGCAGCGAGGTGCGACGACAATCAAGTTCAACCCCGTCACGGAACGTGCGCTGGCGGCGGCCCTCGAGGCTGCCGCGCCGGGCGCGGGGCGTGGCGCGTGCGAGACCATCGCAGCGGGCGCTCAGGGCGACCTCCGGCACGCCCTGCTTGCGCTTCAGTTTCACATGGGCGGTGCCGCGCTCACGCAGCCCTGGCCGAGCGAAAAGTTCAAGCCGAAGCGCCGGAAGACGGTTGCGGCGTCGACAGCAGGCTGCGGGGACGGTCCGGCCGACAAACGGAGGAAAGCCGCGGCTGCTGTTGCCGGGGCCGCCCGCGGCGACAGCCTGTCCATCTTTCATGCGCTTGGCAAGATCATGTACAACAAGCGCGCCGAGCCGACTGAGCCTGGCAGTCGCGGCGCCCCACTGTTCGATCCCGAGGCCGTCATCGACGCGTCGAAGCTCGAGCCCGAGCGAGTGATGGATTTTCTGCAAGAGAATGCCATCGATTACGTGAACGCCGACGCCATCGATGATCTGATGGACCTCACAGCGGGTCTGAGCGATGCGGCCGACGCGCTCGAGATGGCAGGCAGGGTTGAGTTTCGCGGAGCTAGTCGTGGCCGCCGTAGCGCTGGTGCCGGGGTGGACGTGCGCGTGTCCACGTCGTGCGCAGCGTCGTTGGCCGCGCGCGCCACGATGCTCGCGCTGCGTGCGGAGCGGCCAAAGCTGGGCTTCAGGCAGATGCGACCCCCGCGAGTGATCTCGGCGGCGAAAGAGGCGCGCAGGCGCAGCGCTGCGGCGAACCTGCGGCGAGGCGCGCTGTCTGCGGGGGACGCTGCCACGGCCAGGGAGATGGAAGCATACCAAGGTACAATAGAGACTGGGCGCGCCTTTCTCGAGCTGATGGAACAGGAGATATGCTCGGGGGCAGCCGGCGCGGGGGGCAGTGGGCAGCGCCGGGCAGCTGCGGGCGACGATCCGATCGAGGACTCGTCGGACGATGGCGGCGGTTTCTGATCGGCGGGGGAGGAGGGTGATAATGATGGAGCGGGGTATTGGGTCGTGCTTCGGTGCGGACCGACACTTCGCTACTTTTTAATATTTGAATTTGGTCGAGTGCACTCGATGGGGTGTGCTGCGGCTGCTGCGGTCTTCGCGCTCTCGTGTCGTCGCGTGTATCGCGGACTCCTGGCCCGGCCGCAGCGCCTTCGTCTCGTGCCTCTTCGTGCGGCGTGCCTGCGCCATCGCCTCACGCTGTGAAGAAAATGGTCACAACTATGACAATGACGAAGAACACGGCCCAACGGAGGAATCCGGTGTATCTGTAGATCGACCTGCCACGATGCACACGTGCTCGGAGCGCCTGCTGATTTTCAACGTCTACTATCACGCGCTCGCCGTCTGGCCCCACCAGCACGCCTCCCCCCGGCCCTGAGAAGTCCGGGTGGACGGTCCCGCGCTGGCTAAACACCCGGACTTCGAGAGGCTGTGCAGGCTGTGCTCCGTCGTCGTCGTCGCCCAGGATTTCTTCGAGTGTCGTCCCCGACAGCGCCAGCAAGTCGTTGAGTTCGGCGTCGCCCAGCTCCGTGCGGCAGAAGGGGCACGTCGGGCGGGCTTCGCCACCGGCCTGGCGAATGCGCGCACGCTGGCCTGGAAGGTTCGCCCACGCGCGAATCCAGCTGCCGGCACACACTACGCAAGCGCGCTGGTGGCAGCACGCAAAGACGTGGCCCAGGGCATCCTCGCCGTCCTCGACATCACCCGCTCCGAGCGGCTCGCTGCAGATCGCACACTCCTTCGGTCCGGCCGCTAGCGAGCTGTCGCTGCCCTGACGGCACACTGGGCACAGCTCCGTGCTGGCGGCGGTGCTTGGCTTGGGCGAGGACCTCGGTGGGGAGGACGACGCGTCGTTGGCGTCGGTGGCATCAGCGCCACCGTCGCGTTCCTGGTCCCCGGAGGCCTCGGGCGTCGAAGACGCTCCGTTTCCGCTGTCGCGTGCACCCACTCCCTCTCTGGCGGCGGCCGGCGACATGAGGCTGCCTCGCAGAGCAGCGAATGTAGCCGGCCCTCCTGTCCCGCCGCCTGCCTGCGCTTGGTCTTCTTCCGGACCCGCGTGCGGACGCTTCCCCTGCGTCAGCGCACTTGACACTGCGTGATGGTAGTCTTCAAGGTAGCGCACCCACAAAGCCCGCCCCGCTGTCGTTGGAGGCGCGCACCCAGCACGCTCGCCGGCACCGCCTCGCGGCCGCGCCCGACCGCACCCCGCCAGGTAGCGCCGGCCCGCCGGGCCCGGGCCGAGTCACCGGGTTCTCGGTCGCGGGCGGGCGACGTGCTGGCCTGCGGCGGGGCCACCGGATCGCCGCCGGGCGCCACGCTCGAGGCGGCGCCCTTGGGCGCCGCGCCGCCCTCCGCCTGAGCCTCAAGCCCCGCTTGGAGGAGCGCCGGGTCGGCGCGCGCCGCCGCCACGCCCTCCTCAGACAGGAAGTAATTCGGGAGCTCCGCGCCGCGCGCCCGCTCCAGCGACGCGCTCAGCCTCGCGCGCTCGGCCCCTGCTCGCTCTCGCGAGGCCTGCTGCTCCTGCGCGTGCGCACGCTCGCGCCCTTCCACCTGCTGCCGGCCAGCCCAGGCCGCTGCCGGCGCCTCCGGCGCCACCCGCGGCGCCGTCGCCGGCGCGTGCTCGGCAGCGTACGCGGCGGCGGCGGCGGCCTCGCTCTCGCGGATGGCCATCGCGCGGGCGAGCACCTCCGAGGCTGCCGCGAGCTCCTCGTCCGAGCGCACCTCCGGCACGGCGTACGCCTCGGCGGAGCGCTCCTCCATGGCGGCCCCCCACTCCTTGAAGGCGCCCAACGCGACGGCCGTGGCCTCGAGCTGCTCACCGTCGAGCTCAGCCGCGATGAAGAACTGGCGGTAGGCGACAGGGCGCGCGTCGCTGGCCGCGCCGTCGACGGTGGCGGCGCTGGGCTCGGCCGGCGGCGCTGCGACGCAGCGCGGCAGCGGTGGCAGAACGGCGGCGGCGCCGACAATTACTGAAATTGCAATTAAAAACCCGATTGAAAATAGAGGCAGAAAATCAGAAAATGACAAAGGCGGGCGGGCACTGGCAGCCCGTGGTCCCACACGGCGCGCGGCGCGCGGAAACTTGGGAGGCCGGGGGAGGGGGGGGGGGGGGGGGGGGGGGGGGGGGGGGGGCGGTGCGCGGAGGCTGCCCGCTGCTCCAGTCACGACTTGGCGGGCGGCGCCCGCCTCCGTCCCTGTCCCTGTCCCCGCCCGATCCATCGCACGCGCTGCTCGGCTCGCGCCGCGCGCTCAGCGTCGCACGGCGCAGATGCCGAACGTGCGGCTGCTTGAGTTGGCGCTGTGCGGGCGCATCCTTGCTTCCATGGAGTCTGAGGCGGCCACTCCGACCGGAGGCACCGCCGGGGACATGCGCGCGCGGGCAGCGGAGCTGCGCAAGCGCCTGGCGGAAATGGTGCCACGCGCAGCGCCGCTGGCCTGCCGCCGGCGCGCCCTGCGGGCTCTGCGCGCCTGTGCCGTAGCCGCAGGGGACAGCTCCGTCGCGACCCAAGCTTTGAGCGCTGACCTTGGCCGCCCGGTGCTCGAGGGGACAGCCGAAATCGCGATGGTCGTGGCGGAGTGCGACAACGCGCTGCTGATGCTCTCTAAGTGGGCGGCTAACGAGAACGCCTCCACGCCGCTGCTGACGTGGATGGCCGGTGCCTACAAGTCCGAGGTGCGTGCGCGTGCAGCATGGCTCTTGCAAGAGGGAAAGGTCTGACGGCTTCGCTCGGGCTGTCATGCCTCGGGCATCGCGAGTTTGCGACTGCAGCATACTGACCGCACGCCTTGCTACGGCAGGTAGTGCGCGAGGCGACGGGCGTCGCGCTCATCCTCACGCCGTGGAACTTCCCCTTTCAACTGCCGCTGGGCCAGCTGGTGTCGGCGATCGCCGCCGGGTGCCCCGTGGTGGTGAAGCCGTCAGAGCTGGCACCCGCCACGGCGGTCGTGGTGGACGAGATCGTCGCGCGCGTCGCGGAAGACGGCGGCTACCCCTGCGTGGCGCTCACGGGCGGTGCTGACGTCGCCAGGGCGTTGGTTGCTGCTGGCCCGTGGGGTGTCATCACCTTCACCGGCGGCGCCGCAATCGGTCGCCAGGTGGCCGCGGCGGCCGCGGAGACGCTGAGCCCTGTCGTCCTGGAGCTCGGCGGGAAGGGGCCGGTCATAGTGTGCGAGGACGTGATTTCGTCGATGCAGACCGTGGCGCGCCGCGTGCTGTGCGCCAAGTGCATGAACGCTGGCCAGCTCTGCGTCGCCCCCGACTACGTCGTGTGTGTTGGGAACAAGGCGCACGCTGCTTTTCTCGGGGCTGTCAAGGAGGCGAGCGCCGAATTCTATCCCAAAGACGGTCCGAGGGCGTCGTCTTCGTTCGGGCGCATGGTGAGCTCGAAGCAGGCTGCGCGCGCAGAGGGACTGCTGTCTGCGACCAAGGGGGAGGTCGTCTTCGGGGGGGAGGTGCGTGCGCGCGCGAGGCGCGAGCGACGGCGTGTTCCGAACGATTGCTGACGCGCACGAGGAGCGCGCGCGCGCGCGCGCCCACAGATCGACGTGGAGGGCTGCTACGTCGCGCCAACGGTCGTGGACGGTGTGGGAGCCGACGACGCTCTACTCGGTGCCGACGGTGAGGAGATTTTTGCCCCCATTCTTCCCATCGCTTCGGTGGCGTCGCTCTCCGAGGCGCTGGAGCTGGTGGGCACGGTGAGCGTCGCCCCGCTTGCACTCTACGCGTTCACCTCGTCCAAGGCCACGCAGCAGACCATTCTGCAGCGCACGCGCTCCGGCGGGGTCACGTTCAACAACCTCCTGCTGCACGTGTCCAACACGGAGCTCCCTTTCGGAGGCTGCGGAGGCGCGTCGGGCTACGGCAAACTCCACGGCGAGGCGGGCTTTCTGGCGTTCACGCACAGGCGTGCGGTGGTGCGCTCGCGTCTTGTGTGCGACAGCACCATCATGTATCCCCCGCACACGCCTGCCAAGGAGACCACCGTGTGGGGCGCGCTCACGCCGCCCGAGTGGGTCGTCTTCGCGGGCGCATGTCTGCCAAGTCTCTCCGCCGCTGCGCGCGCGTCGGCGCTCACTGTCGGCGTCACTGCAATGCTATCGCTGTGGCTCTGCTGTCAGAGCGGCGCGCGCAGACATTGAGCGGGCGCCGCATGCAGGCCTCGTCAAGTCACAGGCACCCATCGCGTCGCGACGCCTGCAGAAGATGGGCCGCCGAGCACGAGAGACGAAGAACAGCTGGGGAGAACGGCCGGCGCAAGCACTCAACCGCTCCCCCCCCCCCCCTTCCCAGCCCCGGCTGGTTTGCTCGCGGCAGTGTCTCCTCGAGCCTCGTACACACGCACACACGTATTACATGGTTTATATATGTATAGTACGACTGCGCAGTCCCCTTCGGCCTGCGTGGCCTCTTTCAGCCGCGGAGCTCGCAGCCCGCTTGGCACTCCTCGTCGAGCGAGCGCTCGGCGGGGTGCATGGTGCCCTCCACTGCGTGCTCCACCGCATGCATGGCGCCCTCAAGCCGAGCGGTGGCGAGGCGCATCTCGGCGCCCGCGCGCGCCTCGGCCGCGCCGGCCCCTGCCTCGGCTTGGGCGTCGACGCTCTTGGTTTCGTCGGGCGCCAGCTGCGCCGAGACGCTCGAGGCCACCACCAGCGCCGCGCCGCCGTACCCCGCGGGGCCCATGGTCTCCCCGAGCGCCGCCGCGGCGAAGAGCGCCCCCCAGATGGGCTCGGCCGAGTAGATGATCGCGGCGAGGGGTGCGCTGACGGACTTGAGCGCGAAGACCTCGATCCACAGCGTGAAGGCGGTCGTGACGACGGCGATGTAGGCAAGCGGCGCCCACAGGGCCTCGACGGCCTCGCACGCATCGGCCACCATCCACAGCGGGACGCCGCCCGCGCGCGCGATGTCCGCCCACACGTCCCAGAGCGCCTGCGTCGACGAGAGCGCCGCGACCGCCAGCAGCTGCATGCCCACCAGCTCGTTGCTCGACACGCCGCGCAACGAGGTGGTGAGGTCCCCCGTGCGGAACTTGTGCAGGCCGAACGCCGCCGCGCTCGCCACGCACAGCGCGTCGCCGGTGAGGTCGTGCGCCGATCCGCCGCCGTCTGAGGACAGCAGCGCGATGCCCGCGGCGGCCACGGCGGCCGCGGGCCACGTCGCGCGCGGCACCTCGCGTCCGCCGGCCGCTGCGAGCAGCGGCACCGTGAGCACGGTCACCGCCGACGTGAAGGCGCCCATCGACGCCGTCGTGCGCGCCAGCCCCGCCGCCTGCAGCGCGTAGCCGAGGAAGAGGTACGAGCCCAGCTCGGCCGCCGCCAGCGCGGGGCTCTGCGCGTCCGCGCCGTCCGCGGCGCCCAAGCGCGCGCGCCGCCGCGCCGAGCACGCTGGCGTCGGCGTCGGCGCCGGTGTCGGCCGCCGGCAGCGGCTCGAATGGGTCCGGCCGCTGCTGCGGGACGCTTGAGGCGCTCTCAGGTGCTGGGGGCGCGCGGACGTCGTCGGCGCGTCGGGTCGCATCTGCAGCGCCCAGGTCGATCACGCGGATGCTCGCATCGGCGTTTGTCGCGGCGGCGGCCGGCGCAGCCGCCGCCTGCTCCTCCTCCTGCCCCTCCTCAGCAGCCGGCGTGGGGCACGCGGCGGCGCGCGCGGCG